>OX439484.1:74102199-74702199 GCA_949320155.1 Melangyna quadrimaculata
CACATAGAGATATATAACGCTTTGAGGTGGTGCCATTTGAAACTTATTTCATATGCTCGTACCTATACTAATAATCATTTCATTACATTAACCTATGTATATATTCATCATAATATTTAATTACATTCCTTAGGAAAGCATCTTATCCATTCTTAAGAGTTTTTAACTCTTTTAAAAAAAAAAACTTGGTTTCATAAAGATTACAAACTATTTTAACTTATCAAAACATCGCATTAAAAAAAACACACATTTTAAATTAAAAAATGAAATAGTATGTCAACAACCCAAATTCTTTTAATTATGCACTTCAGGAATGTTAGACGAAATTTTATGAAGATTGCTTTATATAAAAACCACCAAATCCAGCACCTTTTTGACAAATCCCTTGAACGTTTGTGTTTTGAATAAAATTTAGTATTTGTGTATTCACTATAGGTGTCCCGAATTGTCTCTTAAGTATAAATCCCAAACGCTTACCAAAGCCCATATCACTTGCACTTTATCAAACGCAATAATTATTATGTACCACATTTGTTTCACCTGTTCGTGCATAATTACACCATGAATGAGCACTGTTAATATAGTTATTTTTTTGTATGAAATAAGAAAAGAAACAATTTTTATATTAACTGTGTTTTGTTTTTGTTTTTTCTTTTAATTTATAGCTCCGCAAGCCAGCATCTACACTTTCAATTCCTGGCTCGATGAAAACACCTTCCATTGCGAATCGGGAACAGATCTCATCTGGATGCAACGAAGAAGCAGCCGAAGCGCTAGTGGGAATCCACTCCGACTACCCAAGGTATTATTTTATACTTTTTTTTAAGTTTTTGATAAATATTTAATTTCGATATTAAACAACACAACCGGCAAAAGTTTTGGTCATTGAATGACGCGTTCAATTGTGAATTACAAACAAAAATTGACTTATATCAATGAAAAGTTGACTGGAGTTTTAAAATGCAAAATTTTAATATTTATCAACGATAAATTAGGAATTGACTGAATATCTTTCAGTGGAACGTTAGCTTCCTTAAAGCATGATATTCGCCCAAAACTCAACCATGCATTTTGAAGAGAATGGTCACACTGGACTCTTTTCAGTATTATTGGTATATACATAACTCGAAAACTAAGCCGAATTTAAGAATTTAACTTAAGAGACTTTTTGTTGGAAATAAAAGTTTCTATTAAAATGGGTGGTTTGGAGTCCTGAAAAGTTAACAAAAATCAGTGATTATAATTTTTAAACTAAACCTGCTCATATCTTTTTATAGAAAAATTTCATGCAAAAATTTCATGCATTTAATCTCGTACACCAACCAATTTATCACTTCACTATCTACACGAGGGTGTTTCATTTTTCCAAAGATGTGATTTTCATAATGAAGTCAAACAAACCCCGAATCTAAGTTATGTTGCACGCTTTGATCACTTTTTTCTCAAACTAGTGGTATATCAAATATTGAAGTCTTTTGTACTAACAAGTTTTCCATGATGAATAGAAGTCAAATGAAAAAGAAAAACCAAGTCCCATTATTTGAAAATCCTTTTCAATTGGGGCTCTCACCTCAGTGGTTCATGGGAGAGTGGGTGTCACAATTTTGTCTTCATAAAGAGTTACAGCTCAAGTGACTAGCTAAGATTTTGAGCATTATTTGCTTGCATACTGCCTGTGGCCCTATTATTTATTATTGGCTTTCCGTTGGTTTCTGTCAGAATAAAATGTTACATTATCTGGGAAAACATTCGTGATGTTGGTGGAAATTCAATCAGTCCAGCGACTTAGTCGACTTGAAACACGCTATTGCCCATCGCCAACAATTGCCTATGGATAACTCTGCAGCGGACTGGTAATTTGGTTAAGCAATTCGCGTGTACGTTTTCATTTGCAATTTTTTCACATATCTCTATAAAGCCGAAGCATTCATGCAAGTGTTCGGTTCATTTTCCGGAGTTGATATTGAAATGACAGGCAGCGTATGAAGAAAGTAGCCTGACAACAAAATCATTGAGCAACTGTGCACTCGCCCTAGGTGGTAATGTTACATTGCTGTACTACTTTTGGCATCGAAGAATTATTCTTTGAAATGTTGCATGTAGTTTTTTTTTATATTAGGCGCGCACTTAAGGGATTTTTACTACCATTAAAATGTTTAAACACAGTGCGAGCCTTAGGAAAATAGGAAAGGATTTAAGAGGAGATACCGATGCACATTGGCTTTGAACCTCTGAATATCGAAATGGCAGGGAAATATAGTGTCAGGTAGAGCATTCCACATTCTTGGAGTGCGACTAAGGAAAGAATCTCTATACTTAACAGTACGTCCGAAGTTAGGCTCGAGGGTAAACTGATGGGCATTCCTAGAAGCACGAGTATTACGGTTGAATTGTTTAAGGGTAGAAATGCAACTGGCTATTTCATTAGATCGCTGTTTGTGAAAATAACCTTGAAATAACGAAAGACATGAAACATTGTGGCGGTGCTCTAGAGGTGCAATTGCTTCCGTTATATTTCTATCACCTATCATTTGTACAGCTCTTCTTTGAATTCTATCCAATAGACAAGGGGAGCACCTGCCCAAACATGAATTGAAATTGAATTGTACTCGAGTTTTGGACGAATAAAGGCTTTATAGATAACAGCTAGATCAGAACATTACGTGCATCGCCAAAGAAAACCTAAACACTTAGCAGCATATTTGGCTACATCAAATATGTGATCGTTCCACATAAGGTGGTCTGTGATACACATACCGAGGACTGAAAGCTTTTCGGTTTCTTCAATGAAGTGCCACTCATAGATAGTGGCATGGGGGTGGGTTTCGTTTTAGCGACAGTAGACAGCATTGAGTTTTTTTTTTTGAAGCATTAAACTCTACACGATTTTTGATTCCCCATTTGACAATGCTGTCGAGATCAGAACTTAATGATGACATGGATGTGAATCTAAAAACGAATATGAAAATCTGAGGTTTCTGTCGTCAGCAAAACAGTTTAATGGATTAGAAGTTTTAGACAGCATATCATTAATAAACATGAGGAAGAGGATTGGAGACAAAACGGAGCCCTGGGGCACCCCAGCATTTATTTTGTGCGTTTCAGATTCAATGGCAATTTTAATGCAGGATGATTTGACCGCCTTCTAACAACATATCCTCAATCCCCTAAGATGTGAGTACTAAAGCAATTTTAGATCTTGTACACATTGTAGCCGAAACAAAAATGTTTTTTCCAATTCCACTGAGCGCATCATGATACCAAGATTTCCATTATCGACTGCTTACACCATCCTGACTGCTTACACCATCTTGACTCAATACCACCCGATCGAAATCCATTTCCTGCTCCGGTTCTCGATTAAATGCGATCAAATATACTAAAAACCTGATCTTCCCAGATTTCCAATTTTCATGGAAATTTCGGGAATATTCCTCCATAATGTCTTTCTTGGGCCAATTCAAATCAATCAAACCCAAAATTGTGAAAATCGAAGGATCCGTTCTCGAGTTACGCCTACAGTGCCAACTGTTGAGAATTGTCTGACTTTTCTTTTTTCTTAGTAATTTCGAAAAACCCGCAGAATAGTCTAAGAGCCGACAGCAAATTTTGGGAGTGGATATATAACCAAAATCCATGACCCTGAACTTTACAGACAATTTAAGTATCGTATTTTGGACTGTCACCACCGCCGCAAATCTTGTTCGATTTTGAAAATTTGAATGGTCATCGCTTTGTCGTCTTAAAGTCTTGGTACGTCATTTTTTCTTTTTTTTTTAATTTACCATTACAAAAAAGTTATCATAAAAAAAGTAAAAAAGTGCTACGGAAAACACCTTTTAAAACTTTTGGACTGCCACCAGCTCCATAAAAATCGTTGAAATTGAATCGATGGCTTATCCTTAAATCTCGGTAACTCATTTTTTATTTTGTTTTTATTTACCGTTACAAAAAAGTTTTTATTTCCTTTCCTTCTATTTCTTCTAACTAGTGCCGTGCATTGCATTTAAAAGATTTTCCATTACTGAGCAAACTAAAGATCTATAGTTATTTTGATTTTTTTTATTAAACATAGTTTTCTGATTCTGCTTGTTGGTTTTGTTAAAAATTATAATATACATTAATGAATTCCTTATAAAACGGACTCGATTTATAGATCGGTAGTTTTTTTTATCGTTTTCTAATACATATATCAGTTTCTTTTTTATTTGTAATGCTATCATTTACATTATTTATAGGAAGGAAAAATTTTAATTTAACTGACTTTTTATCTTTCCGCTAAATAAAATAAAACTAAAAAATGACGTCCCGAGGTTTTAGGATGAGCCATCGATTGTCGTTAGAATTTTCAAGATTGAACAATTCTTACGGAGTTGGTGGCAGTCCAAAAGTTGTAGAGTAATTTTTAGCGGCTCTTTTTACTTTTGTACAATTTTTACGGAGTCGGTGGCAGTCCAAAAGTTTTAGAGGCTCTTTTTACTTTTTTATTGAAAACTTTTTTGTTACGGTAAATAAAAAAAAAGTCAAAACTGACGTACCGAGACTTTGAGACGACAAAGCGATGACTATTAAAATTTCCAAAATCGAATAAGATTTATGGCGCTGGTGACAGTCCAAAATATGATACTCAAATTGTCTGCAAAGTTCAGGGTCATCAAAATCTGAGTATGAGGGTTTAAAGGGGCATATTTTGTGATATCGAAATCAAAAGTCTGGCAGGATTTTTTTCTCTGCCCTTAGCGGGGGGCGGATGTTGAGAATAGAGATTTTCCAAATTTCTTATCGCAGGTGTTATCAATTCAATTATTATTTTTTTTAAATACATCATATGATGATCTGTCATTTTGCCTAAGTCCAAAGACCTTAATATTGGTGATCCTAATCATAGAACACATAATATAGGCTTTTTAAGGGAACCTCATCCGTTTTTTCTTGAAGATTTATAAAACGCAAAAAAATCAACAAAACAAAGTCTCCAAAAAAAGACGATTAAGGTTCGCTTAAAATGCTCACATTTGGAGTTCTACATCCTCTCCTAAAATTTGCTGTCGGCTCAAGCTTTAAACATCCGCACAAACCACGATCCATTTTTATATAATTTTTTTTTTGTTTTAAGTTATTTTTTTTAGAAAATTGCCCCTCCATGCGGGAGAGAATGCTTATAAAATGCTTGTATCGTTTTACCCAACCTAGGTACATGGACACGCTTTTTTGTCACATCTTACACGAATCACGACTGTCATTTACATCCACTAATAAATTGTGTTCCACCTAATCGTAGCTAGTATTGGTGTTTTTGCTGCAAACGGAAAAATAACTATAATGATTTCATTCTTCGATATAAAATTTAATTAATCAATCTTGCCAACGTCTAAGAAAAAAACTAAAAAAATCCAATTCGAGATTCAAATTAACGTCAAAAATCATCCGCAGTAGGATCCTACTGACGATGTTTTATTTGTAATATGTATAGTAGGGTGGCGCTTATTTTGGCAAAGTTGGAATGTAAGGTGGTTTTCTTTTTTCTAAAAATTTTGTTTCAAACCAACATTATTATAAATATGTCAGTTTGATTAAGCTACCTTTTGGTTTTGTAAGAATTTTGATTTTTCCTGAAGTCCATTTGCGTAAAAAATTAATACATTTTTAATTATGTGTAAATGGCCACTTAACTTATATACTAAAAAAGTATCACTGCCAGTTTTGATTCATTTTAAAATTGGCATTATGAATAAAAGAAAAGATCCTGAAGAATAATAAATAACATTGCATACAAAAACATTAAATTATTCTAAATATTCCCCGGGAAAATAACTCCCCGGGAGATATATTTACATTTTACATTTTGTGGACATTTAAAATGCCAGCTTTTTTTTCTCGTAGTATTATTTTTCATATTCGAAGTTTGCTCAGAATAAGGAAAAGGGAACAAAATTCTCGGGAATTCATAGTTTAGAATAAGAAAGTAGGGAAAAGGAAAGCATTTCCCCAGGAATTTTTATTTAGAACTGGGCTGAATATAATAAAACTCACTACTGAATTAAAAAAAAAAAATATATCATGCAATAATATCTCCAAAGCATGTTAAATAAAATATAATAAATAAAGTTAAGACTCAAAACTATTCGTTCTCTGGTTCTTAAAATTTTCTAAATTACAAGAATTCTATAACATCCGGCAAGAGAAAAGTTTTGATTCAGCTAGAAAAGCGAACAAAAATTTATTTTATTTCAGTGAAAGCGACAACGGCTACGACGACACGACGACAACGACGAGGCTACTCCTGTATCTGATTGTGTCCTTGTTTGTGCTTAGTTGATAAAATTAGTTGATGAAATTTGTGCCATGGTGGTAGAGTAGGTAGAGTGGTGGTGGTTTCGCTTGAAGTTGTTTTTCTCGTAATTTATATTCTACACGACTTCACCGGAATGAGAAAATATAGTGGTCGCAAACTTTGCTTCATTGAAAAGTCTGAAAACTGGTTTGGTCTTTCAAATTTCATTTTCATTTAGTTATAAGCTGCTATTTTCCAACATATGGTTGGTAACGTATACATATATCTACACGTATGGTTTTGGCTCTTGATATTTGCAGTACAGCCGAATGGTATTGAATTAAAAGAAAAAAACTTTTCACTGAGTGGTTTTTGTTATTATAAAATGTCGAAGAAGAGAGACTATTATATTTTATTCTTCAACTTCACATAACAATAATATGCTTTATTTTGTTTAAATCATTTTGAGGTCAAGTGTGTGCTTTTTTTTCTGTCTTGTATACAGTAAGTGTTAATATATATGTATGTAATGAGTAGTATAGATTTTCAATTTATTTATTTATTATTATTTGTTTTATATTAATTTTTCTAATATGAAAGTGGCAATATGCGGACGAAAATAGCACAGTGGATATGGTGTTTGATTGCTAACCTGCGGACACACGTCCGAGTCCCATTCTAGGTAGCATTCTTTTCTAAATATATTCCCCAGTTTCAACTGGATGCGTGGAATTTCATGAGATGATTAATATCTAATTCTCAATCCACTGTGCCAATACAAATCTTTCCTTTCCTTCTATTCCATCTTACTAGTGCCTGGCATTGCATTTCAAAGACCTGAGGTCTTACATCAGGCATATAGTAAGAAAAAAAAAAATAAGTAAGAAAAAAAATCGTTTAAATGTTATAATTTATGTTCAATGTTTAGAAATAATGTTTTTTTTTATTTGTGCAAATATGTTTTAAGACCCTCCTATTTAATTTGTTCATATTAAATTTTTCACATTTTTTTTCCATACAAGAAGCCAACAATAGACAAAGTTTGCGACTCTTGCACTTGTTATAACTCCAGCATAGGTACAACGACGGATCTAAACTTTTACCCAGGGGTGGGGGGAGTGTTACAGGACACGTATGTATGTACATACCATATCCAATAAAGCATAACACTGAGCAAATTACTCATTATTCTTATTTTAGTGAAACCTTTTTTTTTAAATTTAGGTACATAAGTATGTATTGTCCTTTTAAGTTTTTCATGCTTTCCTTTTCCCTACTTTCTATAACTATAAATCTCTATGTTAATATGTCCTTAAAGTACGCAATGAATTTTTGTTTGCAAATCGATCAATAAATTTCTCTGGGTTTATTGATATGATAAAGATTAGTGGAAATATGCAGGAATGGTTGAAAACCACCTCACAGAGGGCTTACTGTAAGGGAGTTTTCTACCATTGAAGACCGCAAACAAATTTTATCAATGGAAGATGCGTAGAGAAGGACCTTCTGCCAAAGCTAAACTAATAATCAGGGAAAGGATTTTACTAACTTTGCCCATTTTTTTTGCGTGATCGTAAGAAAGTATCGACTACAAACACGATTCATATCCTCCTGATTCAAAATATATGTATTTTATTTTGCTTTTTTACCCGTTAGTGTCTATTTTGTCAATTTTGACATGCTTGCCTTTTTTATCAAAGTTAAACGAAAAATCTTCAAAAAAAATCTAAAAGTACAAACTACATGTAGTTTTTTCCATTTCCAGTTGAGATTATTTCACTTAAAAACGTGATTCTAACAAAATCTAAAGCGCATAGAAAACAAATTGGCTTGCCCTCAACATACAAGAAAAAGAAAGCAGGTAGTTTAGACTGTAGATAGAGTTACTATGATCTTTTCTCAATAAAATTTCTTGTCCTTTTTTTGTTTTTTTTTTTACTCATAAAACTAGATCTTTGCATTTATCTATGAATGATCGTGCACTTCCTTGCACTGCAAACATCAATGAAAATTTGGAAAAATCGAAAGGGCCAATGATTGCAAATGAAGTGTTGAAAAATGTCACTACTGTTTTTGAAGTAAATCGTGGGCTTAAAACTGTTGAGCAAAAGCTGTAATAAATGACGAAGTCAACTCCACACTTTCCGAAAACGTTGAACGTGAATGATGCACAGACTAGAGAGTTTAAAATGTACTCCCCTCGTTTCTGCTCAAGTAGAAAGGTCCTTTAGCTCATTTAAGACGCTTCTAAGACACAATCGTAAAAAGTTGTTACCTGAGAACTTCAAAAACATGTTGGTAGCTCAATGCTTTTATATTAAGACCTTAAGTTTTATTCACTTTATTATAATAAATGCCTTTTTTTTTTGCCCTTTTAAGAATTTTCGTTTGCCTTTTTTTGATTTTTTTAGGTCCGCAAAATCCTTTCCCTGCTAATAACCTAGCGAGTATACTTGAATCTTTGTTTGATGTTTGGAAACATGAATTACCTGTACATATTGTAACTTTCTTAAAATATTGCTTTCCAAATATCAAAGGAGCCGTCGCACACACTAAAAAGAAAAAAATTTCAAAAAGCTTTTCCAAAAATTCTGATTTTGAAATTTTCCTGAAAGTGCTTTCAGACAACTGCAGTCACACTATGAAAGGAATGTGCTCTCTGAAAACGCTCTCTGAAAACTTTTTTCTTTTAAGAAAGCAAATTTTCTGAAAACATTTTTCAGGTCGTCACACTATGAAAGCAAAAGCGGTTTCTGAAAATGCTTTCTGAAAGTATTTTGTATGTAAACGGTTGTGATCAGTTTTGGGACTTTTAGCATTTAAGTATTTCTACCATGAAAACCTATCACCTAAAAATCTAATTCTACCACTTTTTTTAAACTCACCTTTTAAGAAAAGTTATGTGCAGCTATTATGTCGAATTATGTTTTCAAATTGGAGAAAGATTTAACTTTACAAATGATAAATTAAAATATTTAAATCCAAAAAACGTCATTGATGGAACATAATGCCATCAGTTTTAGCTTAGGTCATTTTTCACCAAATATAATGAACCTAGATTTGATTAATAATGAGTGGAGAGAACTAATTGGAGAAAATCACTTACTCCAATTTTTAATACTGATGACATTGTTTTACAACGGCGTTTGATAAAAAATTTAAAAGATGGTATGGACAATTTATTGTTTCAAAACATTTCTTCATATATATGTTTGTTGGAACTTTGTTGCTCCGATTTGAAAAATATAAAAAATGAAAAAAGAAATAAATTGGAATCAAGAACTGTTCACAACATTTTAGCTGCAAGGGAAATTTGATTCAATGATCAAAATTTTAATCCTCCAGAAGCAGTCGTAAAATATGCTTCAAGATTTAGATTTTCTGACGGTTTATATAAAAAATATAATTGTAATTTTTTGAAGTCTTAACTATATTTATTATTAATTCAAACGGCTGTTATAGATTTAAGTTTTTGGTTTAGAATTATGTATGTATGCATATGACTGGCTTCCAGAGACATATAAAGAACTGAAATGTTAATTATTTTATTTTTGTATTTGATTTATTTTTATGAAGTTATTGAAGATACGATTTGTTACATAAAAATGTCTTATAATTTCTACGACTTTTCTACCACTTTTTTGACAACCTTTCTACCACTCTTTGGCTTCTGAAAAGTCCCAACACTGGTTGTGATATTTGAGCTTAGTTTCGTTAATTCTTTTATTCAGAGTATAGCAATTAACTGTAATGGATATTATACTAGGGATTACGCAGCATGTAACTGAGCAAAATGCGGGTAATCGTAGGTGCGACCGTTTTGGGAACGTGATGCTGAAAATCAGTACCATGCAACGCTCATGGATATCACCTTTTTCATTGACAGCCAAGCGGCAATAAAAGCAATTTCTGCCATTGAAATAAAATCGAAGCTTGTGACATGCTGTCGCGAAGAGCTAAGGGTTCTTGGTACACAGCACAACATACGACTCTGCTGGGTTCCTGGCCACAGTGGTGTCCCAGATAATGAAAGTGCTGACGAACTGGCAAGAATGGGATCAGCACTTGATCTTAATCAAGCAGATTCAACTGCCCTGTTATCTTAAGAGGGTAATCGAGAGTAAAGTTCTAGCTATAACCAACAAGAAATGGAACTCACTCGATACCTGTGTTATAACTAGAAAATTATGGCCTAGTTTCGATCAACAAAAGACCGACAAAATCATCCACCTGGGAAAAAAGTCTCTATCTATTTTCGTGAGCGTTACCACTGGGCACAACCAACTGGGTTACCAATAGAAAAAAATGAGTCTCAGTATGGACGACTTATGTAGAGGATGTGGTGACGAAGAGATACATGAGGATACTCCACACTACCTTTGTCACTGCCCTGCACTATGTCATCTAAGAAATAGGCTCCTCGGGAGACATTTCTTCAATGACTTAGAGGAACTATCTGACATTACAAGCAATAACATGTTAAAATTTATTAACGCTACAAAATGGCTTGACAATTCTTAAATACAGCTAAACAAATGAGTCACATACACCAACCCACTGATCTATCAAACTCAACCGCCAGACGTTGCATGGAGCCATTGCTCCTACGGGCCTGGTGGTGGGGATGATTTAAACAGTAGAGGTAAAGAGAAGGGACCACGCCCTTGAAAAGACGATGGTGCGTTGACCTCTCCTCAACCTGGTGATTGTGCTTATGGACACTTCTTCAGTAACCTGAAGACTAATCTGACTGAACGGGGCAGACGCATGCACCAACCACTGATCTATCAAGCTCACCCAGCGGACGTTGCATGGAGCCACTGCTCCTACGGGCCCGGTGGAGAGATGATATTTCCGGTGGGGGTAAATGAGGGAATCACGCCCTAAGAAGACAATGGTGCGTTTAACTCTCCTCAACCCGGTGTTAATATGCCGTCAGACAATTCTTCAATACCTGGATAGCTTCAACGAGTTAACTAGGCAGACGGGGGGATGATTTAACCAGTGGGGGTAGGGGAGATCACGCCCTTAAAGGACAGTGATACGTTGGTCACTCCTAAGCCCGGTGATTGTGCCGACGATGTAGGTTTACATGACAGAACGGGGTAGACGCAGACACCAACCACTAATCTATCAAACTCACTCACCAGACGTTGAATGGAGCCACTGCTCCTACGGGCCTGGTGAGTGGATGATCTATTCAGAGAGGGTAGAGGTAGAGATCACGCCCTTAAAAGACAACGGTGCGTTAACCTCTCCACAACCCGGTGATTATGCGCTAACAACCACTTCTCCAACACCTTAATGGGACCAACTTAACAAAGCTACCACATACACCAACCACTGATTTATCAAACTTACCCGCCAGACGTTGCATGGAGCCACTGCTCCTACGGGCCTGGCGGAGGAATGATTTACCTGTTGGGGGTAAGGGAGAGGCTCACGCTCTAAAAACACTATGGTGAGCTGGTCTCTCCTTTGCCCGGTGATTGTGTCGACGGACTCTCCTTATCTGATCTAACTGGGCAGTCGCTGGCACCAACCACTGATTTATCGTACCCAGCGCCAGACGTTGCATGGAGCCACTGTTCCCACGGGTCTGGTGTGGGGTTGATCAATCCAGTGAGGGTAAAGGAAATGGACACGCCCTTAAAAGACAATGGTGCGTCAACCTATCCTCAACCCGGTATTTACACAGCGACTGACACTCCTTCAATCAATTTGTAGACGACATTTCCAAGCTTCAGCTTGTAAGAACGGTATTGACGCCCTCTACGGGCTATGTCATTGGATTTATCATAGGTTTTTTTTATGGGGATTAATCCCCAGGTTATCACCATGGATCTACACTGATCTAAGTGTGACGGTAACAAGATCAACTGTCAGCCCACTAACCTAACCTAACCTAACGCTCATGAGAGATTTGCGCGCAGAAGGAGACGAGTTCTTCTGTAATTTTGCTCACGTCTCGAATGAGCAGTTTAATTTTTTGTGTGACAAAGTACGCACGATTATTGAAAAATAAAATACACCATGGCGTGTGCCCCTGCCCATCAGCGTAAAGGAAAGAGTAGCTGTGACACTGAAACATCTTGCACAATGCACATGGTGATAATTACAACACGTGTCCCAAGTGTTTCGTATTTCCTGTCCAGAAGATGATGTTCTAAAGAATAGTTCACTCTCCGCCAATATTCAAGTCTGGCTGATTCGGTCATTGTTGTATGCGCGCTTTCACGCTTTTGACAATATTTTAATGGCGAAAATTGTTGAGCACACTCACAATCTATATCCCAAATTTCTTGTTTGGACCTTTTGTTTTGTTTTTTTTTTTCACGCGTTTTCGAGAGCTGCTTATACAGAGGACCTTTTGCAGATGCCAGGTCATTATCGCCTCACTTTAGACATTTTAACGTTTGCGGTGCGGAAGATACCAGATCATTATTTCCTCGCTTTTGACGTTCCAAACGCTCTTGGAACAGGTCCCTGCACACCAGAAACTGTAGATATCAACTGATTTGATTCCAGCTGCGCCGAATTTCCTCTGCCATCATTCGATTTATCGGTTGCATCCCTGCAAGGAGTTAAAATCCTTTGAACTCGCTAAGCGCAGCGGGCTATACAAGTTACTGTTGTCCAAGAAAACTGTTGACATTGGTGTCTGCCTAGCGAATATACTACCGCAATTTTACCCCTACCACAAAAACAATTGTGGACTTATATGACCTACTTCCTTTATCATATTAAGATCATTGTAGATTTTTGAACCACCAGCGTGGGTTTAAAGTTCACAACTGATTTAATTAGCCAACAGAAAAGTAATTCTGGGTGAAACATACGTTCACTTTCAAAAAAGCAACAAACTTTCACAAACAGTTTATGAAAGCAGAAAGCGTTTTTTGAAAGTGATTTGCTTTCTTGAAAACGTTTTCAGGAACTAGTCACACTGTGAAAGTTTTTTTTCTGAAAGCGTTTCCAAGAAAACAAATCATTTTCAGAAACACTTTCAGGAAACTTCTTTTCGGGTCGTCACACTATGAAAGTTTTGCTTTCAGAAAGCTTTTTGCTTTCTGGAAAGTACTTTCCTTTCAGAGCGTGTGTGTGACGGCATCTTAATTCCCTGAAACTATTTTTTCACAACTACAAATAAAAGGTCAACATTTTCATATTTTTCTGATTTTTTTTTTTGATTCTATCAACGTCAAAACGTTTCTTCAAAGCACTTGGTAAGTTTGGTGTTTTATAACACATTTAGAAACTGGCTATTACATTGCGGTCAGAGATATCCAAATGATTTTGATTTTGAATTTAAATCTATTTGGCCAATAAAACCCCAAATAAAAATCAAATTCAAGAAACACTCGTCCTCTAGGGTAAGACTTAAGACTTTAGGCCCACAATTTAAAGAAAATCGCTTCGGTGGTTAAGGATTTAGGTTTCAGGTTGAGGTACAGACAGACAGACAGAAAAACACACAGAATTGCGGGACAACTTTTTTCGCGTAATGTTACGGAAAATTATTATCTCGAGTTCGATTTTTTTTACGAATCCCAAACTTGCTTTTTAGGATCCTTTTGTTACACTTACTATTGACACGTCATTTCTTAGAATTTTAAAAATACAACAATTTAAAAAAAAAAATTATTTTAAGACATAAGGGAAGAAATTACTTTTTTTTTGGAGATGGGATATAAAAATACATATAGGTATTAACCTGCGTTTGAGTGCGGTTCTCTAAAAAAAAAAATAAGTAGAAATAGAAAACTAATAATTATTTAAAATTCAATTAGATAGTTAAAATTAGGCGTTTAATTTCGTTTTTAAATAAAGGGATATTTTAATTAATAATTTAGAAATACCGCATGTCAAAAGGTCCACCTCTTAATTGTCATTACATCAATTTTGTTTGCTCTCATTTCAAAATATTATCATCAGCGACATTAAATGACCCTTAATATTGATTTTGTCAAACGTGTTGATATTAACATATTTACATATGTACAAACATAAATACATTTATAAATTATTCGTATACCTAACTAGTTTTGTAACATCTGCAAATGACCCTTGGTTGTTTGAACTTTTGGCATTGTTTCAATATGCAAATACCTACTATTGTAACTTAACTACAATACTTAACCATAATTGATCATTGTGAATTTCAAGGATCACCTTTCACAGTTGTTTCTATTTCTATTTGTATGTACATATAAATCTTTAATTTTTTCGTTAAAACCACTGTGTACTATTAAATTTAAGGCAAACAAAACTAACATACTAGAATCAAAAAGAAAAACAACAAAAAATAAATAAATATAAACTCCTGCAAAGGATATATTGTGTGTCACTGTGTCACTATCGCAAAGAGCAGAAAGTTAAATGCTGTCACGGACGGACAAAAGTTTATTGATTTGACACCGTTTCACACTAATTGTAAAAGTAATGGGTGATGACAAAAGTGACGTTTTATGTTTTGTTGATTAAGCCTCAGGTTAAGTTAACGACGAACGTTTTAATTCCCATTATTTGTTTCCAGGCGAAATAAAAAATGTATTAAGTATAGACAATACAGTCACAGTGCGTCCCTCCTCATCAGCACGTTTTTTTTTCCTAACTTTCATTATGCGGATTGGATGCCCCAAAATGAGTTGAATTAAACAAGAACAAAAAAAAAGGAAATTGAAATAACGAGAGTCCCTCAAGAAAATTAAGTAAAATAGACCTAAGTAAATGCAGTAAAACCCGCTTAAGAGAAACGGCTAAATGCCACAGTCTTTCTTTCACTTAAGCGGGTTTTTCAGTTCACTTAAACAAACCCCGCTTAAAGTGAAAAAAAAAAATTCACTTAAGCGGAGTCCGGATTAGTGGAAAAAAAAATTCACTTAAGCGGATTTAAAAATACTACAAAGCGGAGATTTTTAGCTAGAATCAATGTTATATATATTTTGGAGTTGCCTGGAAAAAATTTTAATGAAATAGTTTAACTGAGAATATGTTTCAGGTATGTGGGTTTTTCACTTAAGTGAGTGAGTGTCTTAAAGGTAATTGGTCGACAAATACTGGGGGATGAAAAATGCGTTTCATATATGCGGGTTTTTCTCTAAAGCAGGTATCTCTTAAACGGGTTTTACTGTAGTACAAGTACATACAACGAACACATAACGACATAACATAAATAAGTGCGTGTCAGGAGGTGGTGATGGTGGTGGATGGAAATATCTGCAGTATTTTACTTTGTTGTATATAAATAAATGTTAAACAAACAAGACTGTGTTATTTAACTGTTTTAATGTTTCAGAAATTCTGTCATCGTAACTGAAAAACTAACTATTTTTTTTAGTTTAAGTTGAACGTCAGAGGAAGACTATTATTTTTCAAGAGGCCTCAAAGTGTCAGAGTGGTTTCATTTTAAGTGTTTGTTATGTATAGAAAAATAAGTTATAACGAATATAATAGGTATGTGGATTCTTAAAAAAAAAATTTTAGGTTTGGTTTTTTTTTTACAAAAATAACGATAACATAATCATTTTTCTTATTTTTAGATTGTTTAAATTGAAAAAAAAAATTAAAAGGTTGGCTTCCCCAAAAATAAATGTCCCTGAACTTTCTTTACTTAAAACTTTAAAAATTTATAAAGAAAGGAATTTTATTTCTCAATCGGGATTGGAGTACTAAATTTAGCCCTAAAAAGGAATTTAAATGCTGCATCATATTTTTTTTTTGAATTTCAATTGTGATGGTTCCTGCTTGAAGGACCAGAATATGCTCGTTATTCATACAATATTTAAGAAGTAAAGCAATCGATCGAAGAGCAATTATTGTTTTTAAGAATTATTACTATCACTTAAGGTGTAGCTCTGAAGGTATTTATTGATAGCTTCATACGGTAGTGAAATTTGTACTTAAGCACCTTTATGCATCATTACTTAATTGAATTCATGATTATTCCCTAGGATATAGATAACAGAAAGAGTATGTTTTATTTTTGTCTTTAACGTGTTTCAGATGTGCTTCATTGTTGATAGAAAAAAGGGTATATAAAATATTATACACATTAAATACCTAAAGAAATATGGAGAAATATGTACACTCCGCTCCACTTGAATAGAAACAAACTTTTTGTTTACTGTCTGAGCATGTAGCGCTTTGGTAAATGTATAAATTCACCTCTTGGTTTTACTTCCTATAAGAGGGATCTATTGCGAATAAAACTGCAGAGACAGAATAATTTAGTAAAATACTGTTAGGTTATTTTTTAACAATTTTCTAATTCCTTCATTTAAAACACTGTTTTTTTTGTGCCACAATAGAAACGTTCTCTTAAATATTTGTAATCATATTTTAATAATGTGTGCTACCACCTTTATTTAAAATAACATGAAACCCCCACTTGGAGACTGAATCATATAATTTAAAGAAATTGCACTTCATGCTTCTTTGATTGCAGCAATAAGTGATCCTTTGTCCTCATATTGTCGGTCAGAATCGTAAACTTTACGAACCATTCATCCTCATACGTTTTCAATAATATTTAGGTCCGGAGTATACGGTGGCCATTGAAGTAAGGTAACATTTTTCTCGGATATCCAACTGTTAATGATCCTTGCGTTGAGGATGGGCACCTTTTCTTGTTGAAATGTCCATGGTATTGGTCCAAAGACATCGGTAAACTTAAGGAAAGCTTACTGCAGTATTTCCTTGTAGGAATTTGCCGTCATTTTGCAATGTGGGAAAGTCCAGAACAATTGTTCAAAACTAAAAAATCGAATCCCACGCCATTACACCGCCTTCTCGGCTATGGTGGCACTCCAGAAACCTGGGTTCCTTCCTTATAACATGAAAATAGTAATTATATTCGCCCGAGCCATCATAATTGAATTTTTTTCGTCAGAAAATACCACTTTTGTCCACTCTTCCTTCCACGTCATATTCTTCCGGCAAAAATCTATTATATTCTGTCTTCGTATTGGATTTAACGTTGGTTTTTTCTTCAATTTTAGGCGCTTTAAATGTTTTGACCCACGAATAACACGTCTAATAGTGTTAAGACTCGCTGTAATACCACTATTAGCCTTGATTTTAGCAGCAGAGCCTCTTGAATTTGAAGCCAGTCTAATTACCTTTCTTTGGTCTGCTTCTGTTGTGGCTCTTGATTGCCTACCTTACACATTTTTCCATAGATTTCTTTATTTCTATGGTTCGAATAAAAAAATATTCACACTTCTACTTATTTTTTTGGTAATTGTGCGCGTGTACTTCTATTTTGTCTTTTTCTGCAGGGATTAATGGTTTTCCGCGGCCCATCTTTTCTTTGATCAAACAATTATTATTTTTAATCTACACTACTATTATTATAACAACATTTTTTCTTCTTACCGTAATCTATAGAGACAAAACGCACACTGTTTCAATTGAAGTGGTGCAAAAAAACAGTGTATTTTATGAAGTAATTAGTAAAGTGGTAAAAAATAACCTTATGGTATTTTCCTGAATTATTCTGTCGCTGCAGTTTAATTCGCAATTAACGTAAATTAAAACCGAAAGGTGAATTTATGAATTTACCGAAGCGCTACACGCTCTGATAGTAAAAATAAGTTTGTTTCTATTCAAGTGGAGCAGAGTGTATGTATCTGATTTTTATAACCCAATATCGCTATTTAAAAAAAAAATATCGCAAAAAACCTTACTTACTTACTTACTTTAGATGGAACTCACAGCCCAGGATGGGCTTCGGTCTCAACTTACAAGCCCCTCCAGCCAGCTTTGTCCCTAGATAGCCGCTTCCAGTTGCACACACCGAGTGCTTTGATGTCGTCATCCACTTGTTTGCGCCACCTGTTCCGGGTTCTTCCTCTGCTGCGTAACCCATCGGGGTTGGATTCGAAAACTCGTCGGGCAGGTGCGTTGCTGTCCATACGCTCCACGTGCCTCAACCATTTCAGCTTTTTGACCAGGTCAACGTCGCTGTATAGCCCGTATAGTTCGTCTTTGAATCTTCTCCTCCACACTCCTTCGATACACACCGGACCGAAAATCACACGAAGAATCTTCCTCTCAAAGCACCCTAGCAGATTTTTATCCGATTTTCTCAGTGTCCATGCTTCTGAGCCATAGAGCAGCACCGGCATGATTAGGGTCTTGTACAAAGTCTCCTTGGTTGTCTGAGAGAGGGCCTTACTACTTAAATGCCTTCTTAGATCGAAGAAACAGCGGTTGGCAACAGTAATTCTTCGCTTGATCTCTGCACTGATGTCATTTTGCGAGGTAATAGTGGAGCGCAGGTAGACAAAGTCCTTGACAACTTCGAAGTTATATCTGTCCATCGCGCCATTCTGCCCGAGTCGAAGATGTTGAGATTCCTCTCTCGATGACAGCATATACTTCGTCTTGTCCTTGTTAACCGCCAATCGTATTTTAGCCACCTCCGATTCAATGCTCGCAAATGGGCCTGCCACAGCTCGCTTCGTTCTGCCGAAAATGTCTATGTCATCCGCATATGCAAGCAATTGAACGGACTTTTGATAGATTGTACCGCTGGTGTTGACATGTGCGTTGCGTACAATGGCTTCAAGAACGATGTTGAATAGGTTGCATGATAACGCGTCGCCTTGCCTCAATCCTTTCTCAACATCAAAGGAATCGGTGGTGTTCTTACCACTTTTGACGGGCAGCGAGATTTCTCCATCGTCATCCTGCACAGGCGGACGAGTTTGGCAGGGATGCCGAGGCTCGACATGGCTCTGTACAATTCGTCCCTTTTCACGCTATCATACGCGACTTTAAAATCGATAAAAAGGTGGTGTGTATCGATCTGGAATTCCCGGAATTTTTCTAAAATCTGTCGGAGTGTGAACATTTGATCGACGGTTGACTTGCCTGGCATAAGACCGCACTGATAGGGGCCGATCAGTCGTTGACAAAAGGATTTAAGCGGTCACACAGGATGGCCGACAAGATTTTATAAGCGACGTTTAGGAGACTAATTCCTCTGTCGTTGGTACATTTCAGAACATCTTCCTTTTTATGGATGGTTTTTATGGATGGGGCACACTATACCGAGGTTCCATTCATCGGGCATACTTTCCTTCGACCAAATTTTGCAGATGAGCTGGTGTATGCTCCTAGCCAATTCATCTCCCGCTGATTTAAATAGTTCGGCTTGTAAGCCATCCGCACCAGCAGCCTTGTACGACTTAAGTTTGGATATCGCCAGCCGCACTTCGGTTAGGTCGGGTGGACGGAACTCTTGGCCTTCATCGTCCAAGTTGAATGGAGCGTTCTGTCTACTAGCGGAATCTTGGCTGTCTTCACCATTAAGCAGTCTAGAGAAGTGTTCTTTCCAGATCCTCAGAACTTACTGTGTGTCTACTACCATATTCCCTCTCTCATCTCGGCAGGCTTCCGTTCTAGTTTTGTATCCTTGGGTGGATCGTTTCACCCTCTGATAAAATTTTCGAACACCTTCCCTGCCGATACAACCCTCAATCGACTCGACCACCCGCTTATCGTGCTCTCTCTTTTTCCTCCTGAGAAGTCGGCGTTCCTCTTTTCGTTTCATCCCGTAGAGCTCCCGGGCCACTCTCTCAGCAGCTCTTGTTCGAGTCTGCAGCATTGCCTGGTAAGCCTCGTCCTTAGCTGCATGCGCCAGCCGGAATTCTTCATCGAACCAGGGGTTTCGTTGTGGTCGCCTAGTGAAACCCAGCACATCAGAGGCGGCACCTCTGATGGCTTGTTGACAGTGTTTCCACTGGTCCTCTGAACTTGATGCTGGTGTCGGACCTCCTGAGAGATTAAGAGTTACGTGGTCTGCAAAAGTTCTGGCGGTCTCTTGCGATTTAAGCTTTTCGACATCGTACCTTTTCACAGCATCTGCTCTGCGTTGTCGCGTCATGGATGTCCGCATACGTAGTCTAGCTACCACCAGGTGATCCGAGTCAATATTCAATATCGGAACGGTCGGACGTCCAAGATACTGGAAGCATGTCTCGCGTCTATCGCAACGTGGTCGATTTGGTTGACGGTTTGTTGATCACTCGACCGCCAAGTCCCTTACGTATATCGAGCTGTGGGAAATAGGTACTTCAGATGATGACATTTCGCCCCGCCGCAAAGCCTGCCATCCTGTGTCCGTTGCCGGATTTTTAGTTGTCGATATTATGAAAGTCGATTCTGTAAAGTCGATATTTTAATCTAAAGTCGAAATTATATTTTGTTTTTTTTTGTTTTTTTTCAAAGAAGTGGACAATTTTCAAGTCGAGATTTCATAATTTCAGCATATTCTTAAAATGATCGAAAAATTGACGGAATTTTAAATTTCAATAAAGTCGACATTTTGACCAGTGGATATTTTTTTTGCCGATCCGTACAGAATCTGTAAAAATAAAGTCGTTATTAATCTAGAAATATGATGACGTTTTATTATCCGTGTAAATCAAACATATTTATTACCCTAAACGTGTTTTATGAACCGAAATAATTAAAACTTGACAACAAAAACCATTCGTGATGTTCCGCTGTGAAAACATCTTAAAATGAATGACATAAGTTCCGTTATCACGAACACAAAATCAACAAAAATAAAATGCACAACTGTTTCGCACGAATTTCCATAATGATCCAAAGAAATAAATAAAAAGTATCAATTTTTACTTTTTAGTACCTACATTGAGTACGAAGGATGTACTTTATTTTGACTTTTGAACTTCTTCACTAATAACATCATTTAAAATGAATAAAGCTATACCTAATCCTCTTCGAAATTAAAAAAAACACAACAACATCAAGTGCGTGTGACCCAGTCATTATCTAAACCAACATAATGAACAATGTACTGCAATTAAACAAAACAAAATCAATAAATTATATTTAAAGACGTTTTCGCAAAAATTAAGTTCCTCAACCTCAAGCCATTATTAAAAATCCATTTAAACTCTTAGATTACACCACAAACCACACCAGACTATTTCAAAAGTTCCAAAATTAACTATGCTCTTGTCTTCTTTTCTATCTCCTATTAAAATTATAATTCTGTTTTCTAATCTGTCTACCATAATACAAACTTTTCACTTACGTTCCAAGGTAAAAATGATATCAAACTTGCATTGCCAACTTGTCGCTTATCATTATAAACAGCTAAGACAGGAATTAGACTCACTCTGCATTCAAGTCTCTAGTGGATACAATATAATATAATATAAGCTTTATTTCGACAAAACATAGCAGACATACCCACCTACATATAGGGAGGAACTTTTCAATCTGCCAAACAATGTCTATTCTCTAAATCCAGTGTATCCTCTTAATTTATACTGGAAGTGACGTTAAACCAATTTTGTCTTTTTTTTTTGTTTTGCCAACTTGACATGAAACTCAACTTGCCTCTTACAACTCAATTCACTTCAATTGATTACTTTACAAAACTTTTCTAGGTACATGGAGGAGCGGGCACTGACTGGCGGTAATACTTCCCGAAAACCATCAACAAACTCTGCGAAGCACAAACCCAATGTAGGATACCGATTAGGCAGGCGAAAAGCTTTATTCGAAAAACGAAAACGTATAAGTGATTACGCCCTGGTTATGGGTATGTTTGGCATTGTTGTAATGGTAATTGAAAATGAATTAAGTAGTGCTGACATTTATACTAAGGTAAGTGTTTTCAAAACAAAAAAATTATATTTTCAAAAATTTTAAAATATTTTAATTAAATATCGTGTGAATATTTTTTTTTGTTGACTCTCTAATTTATTTGTAGGCTTCGTTTTATTCGACGGCGTTAAAAACATTAATATCTGTTTCGACTGTGATTCTTTTAGGACTTATTATAGCTTATCACGCTTTGGAAGTGCAGGTGAGAGTGAGTGCGATTTGAAATATAATACTACTATGAATCTGTAATTAATTTTTTGTCAAACCTGTGTGTATGCTAAATTATTTGAGTTGGCTCGCTTTGTGCGTTAAAAAAAGTAAAACCATTTTTGTGAATTCATAAGATTTTTGGTGTGTGGATATAGTTTACATAAAAACTTATACATGTGATTTGTAAATTTTATTTGGTTTTGTGTTTTTTGTTTTGTTTAAAATTTAAATTAATTAATCTTATTAGTTATGATTTTGTAGTTTTGTTGACTATTTATAAATTTTAAAATTAAAACCATTTAAAGCAACTCTAGAATAAAGTGCAGGTTTCTAGATTCCAAGATATTGAAGTAGGTTAGGTATTGCATGCAAAGTGTGGAGTTCCATTAGTAAGTTTACTTTAAAAAATATATTCTCGAATATATATAGGCTATTAGTTAAAAAAAAAACATATATTTATTGATTTATTTAACCACTTGATCGTTAATGAGAATAAATTATTGCACGATTTCAAGTTTTTTTTTAGGAAAAAATAAATATACCTTTAACCGTTGTAGTTCAATTAAAAAGTACAAGTAATCTCAACTCCAGTAATGAGTGTGTTTCACCCAAATATGACAGTGGGTTCTTCAGTTAAGTTAACTTTATTGAGGCACATACAATTCAATTACATACAATCATTTTTTTTTGTTGGTCGACTTAAAGATATGTCTGACTTAATAAAAAGTAGTAGTTAGATATTCAGGAGTATTATAAAAACTTCATAGAAATACAAATTAAATAGAAATAAATTTAATATTTGGCCGCTTGCTCCCGGCAAACCAACACTGCATTGCTCTTTTTTGGAAAAATTATAACTTACTGACTAGGACTAAAATAATACTTAAACTAAAAAAAGTCCACCTAACAGTAGAAATTAAAATTACAGTTAGAAGGAAACCTAAACAATCTGAATCAAACAAATATTTATGTTAGCCAACTCATCCATACATAGTTTTGTAATCATACAGATCCACCCCCTATAATTCAAATGAGAGGCTTTTTCGTAAAATGGAATGTGAAAACTGACGTTTGCATCTGGTCTTAGTAGAGCAGCGGACCCCGCATTAAGTAGATTAAATGGTGACAAATAATAATTATCAACTAGGCAGTCAATGATATTAGAGTCCATTAGGGATCTTACAAGTAGGTTTGTATGGGAGCGTATTCGTTTCAGCTTTTTTTAAAAGAAGATCCATTTGATAAGTCATTAAAGGAGTAACCTGAGTAGCATCGTATAAAGTTTTGTTAGAAAACCATTTTTTATCCGGCTTTCTAAACAATCCACAACAGAATCTCAAAACTTGTCGTTCGAAGATCTGCATTTCTTTCGCAACAGTCGGTGATATAGTAAACCAGCTACAGAATCCATAGGTCAGAATCGGTCTAACAAGGGTATTGTACATTAAGATTTTGGTTTTTCCTTGCAAAAACTTTGAATTAAATAAAGACTTTAGTGACGCTGTTACCATTTTAGCCTTTTTAAGTACAGCTCTACCGTGTTTGTTAAAAAGAAATCGGTTTTGAAAGTTTATTCCGAGGTATTTTGTTTCCAAACGTAGTGGAATTGTGAAGTTATTTATTTTTAAGTTCAAGGATTTGCTCTCTTTAACCGCAAGATAGTGTCCCTTAACACTAGCATTTCTGAAACATGTCAATCCACATTTTCTTGAATTAATTTTTAATCTCCATTTTTTGAAATAATTTTCCACAAGTGGAAGCATTCGCTTAATTTTATTAATGGCCAAAATAGGCCGAACATCGCTTGCCAGTATTAGTGTATCATCTGCATATTGTAGCCAGGTTCATCCGTTATGGGGTCTGAAAGGGGAAAGTCTTGCAAAAAAATATTGAACAGAAATGGCCCCAGGATTGATCCTAGGGGACCACCTATATTGACGGGAAATAAGTCTGTGTGCTCAAATCCAATAAAAATTGAGGAGGTTCTGTTTGATAAGAAATTAATTATGATTTTAACCAGCCAATTCGGAAAGCTTAGCCGTATAAGTTTGAATATAAGACCATAATGCCAAAGCGAATCAAACGCCTTTTCAAGGTGAATATCTAAGCTCACAGTGCATGTTTTCTTTCTTAGATTTAGAATAATCTTATCCTGAAATAAGTTCCTTTCTTAAACCCAAACTGATTATTTGGAATTATATCTGTGTCTTCACAGAAGATGTTCAGAGGGTTGGCTAACACTCGTTCAAACAATTTACCTATATTAGAAAGAAGCGATATAGGTCGAAAGTTATCAATCTCTCGTGTAGCCTTCTTCTTTGCCAGGTTTTTGGAAAAAAAACCATTATTAATACATTGATTAAATATCAATGACAAAACTATATCCAAACGAAACGGACATTTTTTCAAAATAAAATTTGAAAATTCATCCATTCCAGTGGATTTTTTATTATTGAGCGAAGATCTACAAATATTAACAGTGTTAGGTGGAGTAAACGGGTACAATGCTGGATGATAAGCATTGCCAACCGAAGAAAAGGTAATAATTGTTTGAGTAAAATAGGTTTCTTTAAAAGAATTTACTGTAGATAATTCTTCATGTTCAAAGATACCATCTTCTGACTCTGAGATCCTTTCAGCATAGTTTGCATGATATAAATCTTTAAATGCCCTTAATTTGGAATGCGCGTATCAATCAGCTCTTGTCCATTATCAAAAAGTACGTCCTTTGAAATATCTGTTCCGAAGAATTTTGTCTATGTCGCTGAAGGTATATGGGGAAGGTTTAATTTTGTTTAGTCTTGACCTAAAGCAATTGTTAAGATCCAGATTAACATTTTCTTTTATTATTTTGCTAATACACTGTATTCTTGAAAAAAGTTCAATATGTTCAGGATTAACTCTATTTAGGTGACGATGGTATATTCTTTTTAGTTGTTTAAGCCAAATTCTTCTTATCTCAATAAGTTTCTTTGTCAGATCAGAAATGCACTGATACTTGTGGTTTTTCTTATTTTGAATTGTAGAATGGCTTTCTTCATTTGAGATAATTGTAGTATTCGGATTATCTATAATTCTATCAATTTCCAAATTGGAAACGTTATTCTCATGTGGTAAAACAAGCGAAGACAAAGAGACATGAAGACTATGTTGAAACGCATTCCAGTTTGTATTTTTAAAGCTTCTGTATGTAGGTGAAGGCACCAAGATGGAGGAAAAATCTTCAAGAACTACCTCATAAGCAACTCCAAAATGATCAGACAAAATTGCAAAAGTTTTACAAATTGAGGGAATAGTAGGGTTAAATGTCCGACTCTTATAAAAATCACAGCAAGAATATACTGTGAATTTTATTATTCTAGGGGAATTTGTTTAAATTCGTGCACCTTGAAAATAATTACCCGTGGTCAGGTCACTTGTACTTTTTATTTAAGTTATAGGTATTAATTCACTCCATTAAAACAGAAGTAATTTTGACATATCTTCATCTTCATTATTTTAACCGTTGAAGTACGTAGCATAATTGTGCGGGACACTGTCACTGTCCACCTAAAAAACAAAACAAAATTCAGCGCTACTAGGTCTTGCGAGAAAGTGAAAAAAAAAGAGTACCACTTATCATAAAAAAGTACCCACTTAAAAGAAAAAGACTAGGCTTTTCGACTAGTCGTTCAGATTGTAGATACCCGCCAATCCTGTCGATACATGCACACCGGCACACAGGAATGGTTGAGAGTTGTAAGTCACTAAGCGCTGGTCCCTCACGAGCTGTTTCGTCCCCGCAAATTTATTAATTTTTGTATATGTTTACCTACCTATTTAAAAAAAAGGTAATGAAGATGCTTAACGAATGATCGACAACAAAAAATCGACTGATTAAATACCGTCAGTTCAGAAATATAAAAATGCTGACATTAAGAAATCTTAACCGGGAAAAATGGAGACTGCCTTGCAATAAAAGTCGAGCAAAACATCGACTTGCTTATATTTTTTCACAAGAAAATTTAGAATTTGGTACGATATGCCGATGCCTTTACCTCACCTCTAAAAGATTTACTTT
Organism: Melangyna quadrimaculata; assembly: GCA_949320155.1. NCBI lineage: Eukaryota > Metazoa > Arthropoda > Insecta > Diptera > Syrphidae > Melangyna > Melangyna quadrimaculata. Next base: position 74,128,392 of record OX439484.1, read on the forward strand.
TATAATCCCGACAAAATAATGTCAACTGGTTTAAACAGTCGCATAATAAGATGTTTGAATGGTGATTGAAGACGATACGAAATTAGCCAGAGAAGGATTTTTACAGACGACATTTTGACCAGATGGTTTAGCGAATGATATTTTATAGAATGCTATTAGATCACATTTGAAAATATCATTCCCTGAACCATAACCTGGTTAAAATGCTAACTATTAAATTCTCGACTGTGGAAATCTCGATTGTTAAAAGGTCGATTATTTGTCGACATTTCGAAAGTCGACATTTTGGAAATTGAAATTTATACAAAGGGGCTCATTAGCGATTTCGATAACGAACAATTTAAACTTAAACAACTTTAACGATAAAATGTTTGTTTAACGGTGTTACGTTAACGTTCAATGGCTTAACAGTTGTAACAACCATTGATCAAAGACGGTCAGCTAGCTCTGAACAAAAAGTACTTTTTTTAATTTGGTCACAAACGTTCTGATATAATTATTCTGATTCTGACACATTTGTTCATTACAGTTACTAGTTCACTTTTCACAGAATGATTAAACAGAAAATTATCAAAATTATTCCCCAGATTAAAAAAAGCTCCAATATTGACCAAATAAAATTGCTGTTGTTATCCCGTGTAAGGTTTATTTTTTTTAGCATAATTTAATATGAAACCATGAATATGCCAACATTAACCTTATCTGGTTACATATTTAGGAGATTTTATTCCATGTTTGTCAAGTTCGAAAATCTCTGGAATTTGTCTCACTGTCCGTCATCAATAAGTGAATATTGAACTGTTGCAGAGGAACCCATCTTTATAAGAGATGAGTTCTCAGTTAACGGCGGCTCTAATAGTGTATAGAGACAAATATCTAAGGGCGGTTTGGTTATCTGGCCAAATGAGTATATCTGAATTTCGTATAAAGTTTTCATTAAACTAAAGCGATTTTTATTGTTATTATTGTACTATTCGTACTAGAGTGTCAGCTTATTAGGCTTGACCATTCTTTATTCCGTCAATTTCATTGAATTTTTTGCTAATGTTCCGCACGAAAAATGATGACTACAATAAATGGAAGATGGAAGAAGAGGCTTTAATTGAGGCTGTCTGAGTTGGTATGCATAATGTACAATGTACACCTCTATACTTAAACCTTCATCCACCTTTGACAGTTTTAAAATCATTCAATTTATCTAAGAATGCCCGAACAGATCTGGAAAGGATGTTGATTTGAAACTGTTCATGGGAACTGTAATATTGTAATTATTGTAGAATGATTTAGAGTGTAGAGTGAATGGGTGATATGAATACAACAGAGCACTTACTCATATCAGCTTCTTTGGAAAAATCAGAGGAGATTCTAAGTAAAAACAAACAAACAAAAAACTGTTCCAGTTTCGTATGAATGAAATTTTTCACAATGCACACATGCACACGGGTCATAGAAATTGGTGCTTTTATACCCAAAATCAACTCTCTACTAGTTTAAATAGCAATTCTTGATGAAAAACATTCTTGTATAAGGAAGTGAATTAAAGGAATCATCTACAGCTAAGTTAAAGTTGTTAGCTTAGAGCAAGTTTGTGCGATCCAGTCGTGCATTTTGTTTTATACTCATAAGTAGGGTGACCAGACGTCCTCTTATTGAGCAAAAAATATCCGTCCTCTTTCTTTTTTGAAAGTTATGCATTTTGTCCTCTTTTCTCTATTTTCTCAAACGTATGTTTTTTTTTCAATTAAATGGTTCTTTTCGAAATAAACATAAGTTGGAAAGTTTATTATTGGATTTCATAAGATCCACGTATTATACAAATCTGCGGTTAATTCTGCGGTTTAATCTGGTCGGTAAATTTTTTTTAATCCGTTATTGCCAAAATGTGTTTTTTTTTACAAAAAATAATCAGTACATCCACCATTGCGATGATAGAGAAATCGAAAAGAGTGTTTGTCATTATCTTCAAATTCGAATTTTCGTTTTAGATTACAGTAAAGTACGAAAATTTCTTCTCGAATACGGTCTTAACTTTTTATATTAAACTTTATACCTGTAATAAGCAAAGTGATTGTAAGAACCTGTGTTCTGTTTTATCACCGAAAAGTTCACATTACAAAAAAAAAGGGTTTTGATCGTTTTTGAAACCTTGGCTTATTTTTGTATTATTTCCATTTATGTAGGTATCCCATTAACGGTATGTACTCTTATTTTGAAAATTTTCCAAAATATTGCGATTTTTGTATATCTTAACAAAAAAGTACATTTCATCAAAATAAATATTTTGTAAGGTAACTTAAAACAAAAATAATAAAACTTGCCCAATTTTATAAGCGAACATTTTTCTTGGTGTCCTCTTTTTGAGAGTTAAAGATCTGGTCACCCTTCTGATAAGTCATAACCCATCCGGTATGTTTTTGAAGTACGAAAAATTATTTTTGTCTCTGCCAACTGGCCTACTGTTAGTCTGTTAAACCCCCATAATAAAAAATCAATAGTTTATTGATTGTCGTTTTCAGCAAACTTTTTAAACATTAAAAAGATGGAAACCGCACCCCCCCCCCCCTACACAAGGCATACTGGAAGACATACAAAAAATTTTGTGAAGTTGTCGATGATTAGTCAGTTGTCGTTGGTGTATGTACTTTACTTAAGAAATTTATTTATTGACTAATTTGATAAGTATAATATTGAGTGGAAAATATTTTTTTCCGTCGGCTGTTTTGGTCACAATAATTTAAGTAATGAAACAATAATTGTAGCATTAAATTTTCCCTACGTTTCGACAGGGGTTGCTGTCTTCTTCAGGGAGAAACTTTGAGAAATATAAACGATAATACATAATTTATAAAAAGTATTAATTTGACAACAAATTATTATTGATGAAAATCAAGAAGTCTACAGACTAAACTTCTTTATCAGAAGAGCTTAAATTGTTTTTCATTAATAATAATTTGTTGTCAAATTAATAATATTTATAAATTATGTAAATTTATCGTATATATTTCTCAAAGACTAAAATTATTTTGACCAAAACAGCCGACGGAAAAAAATATTTTCCACTCAACATTGTAATTTACTTAGTGAGCAAATTACACAAATTAGAAGACAGACTTAAAGTCTCATGGTTTTTTAATTTTTAAAAAAGTGGGTTCTATAATAAACTCCTTTTTAGACGGGTGCTTCTGACACTCCTCTTAGCCTTCTGACGTTTTGAAATCTTTTCTGTCAAACGTACTATTCACCAACTTTAACCAAATTTCAGCTTTGCCGGAGAGAGTTATTTTTCAGAAAAAAAATCATGTTCGGCCCCCTTCCCCTACTTATGTCTTCAAATCTGCCTCCTTACGTTCAGGAATCGGGATATTTCTTTTCCTACCTCCATTCATCAATCCCTAAAAAACTTCCATGGTGCGAGTGAGGTTATCAACTCTGCAGCCATCTCTTAGTCTATCTCTTCATATTTTGTGAAATCAGCCTTTCAATTAAAAATTGACATAAACTTCGTCATTTATTTAACAAAAGCATAAAACAACATAACGTTTAGCAATAAATTGAGCTTACCCACAAATGAGAAGCCAGATGATGTTCTTCTTCAAAAGGAGCATGTTTTGAAACCTTATTTATTTTTCTCGAAATTTATTTCTGATTGGCTTCTTTCATAAATATAAGTTTAATTATTGCGTTTTTGGTCATGGTCATTTCTTGTATTTTAATAAGTTTTAATCGGAATGTTTTGGAGGCCAAACAACATTAATACAATAACATTAACCTTATTCCGACAATACAAAATCCTAAATAAACTTGTATTTTAAGTTCTCCAGATCTTCTAGCAGAAAATATGCCCGGCAACTGTAATATTGTATTGTTATATTGATTAGACATGGGATCGACGGGAACATTTGCAAATTGTGATTTAAGGAAAACCTTTAACTTTTAACAGAGGAATGTGGAATTGATTTCAACATCTCTGTCTTCAGAATTGTATCTGAAGTCTTCAAAAGGTTGTTACTTCAATTGAAGTATGTTTCCGAATGTGTATTTTTATATCTTATATATCTATAAGATATAAAAATATAGTAGTAGTGGGAACAAGTTTAAGCAAGAGATGGTACAAGGGCCATCAGGATTTTTGTTTGATTACTATTATTATAGATGAGCCCGAGTTGTTCTTCATTAAACTTAAAAAACAAGACAAATGGTTCATTTTTACCACATGATGTCATAGTTTAGAAAAAATTGTCCCATGCAAATTGCTTCTATCAATAACCGCAACCAACACTTGTCCTTTTGAACATCACTTAAGGCTTTTTCTCCGCTTTAGCGATTCAGAAGAGGAATATGTACTCTAGGTCATTTCAGTTCTGGTTTTGGCGTTATCGAAAGATGTTTGTTGCTTTGGCGATTTTTTGTACTAAGCGTTTACTAAGGGATTTTGAAATTTTTTCTAAATATGAAAATGGAAGGGAAAAAAGTGTTGGGTAAAGCATTCCACATTCGGGAAGTGCGGCTAGGAAAAGAATTTATGTATATGCTTGACGTTGACATCCACATCAGTACGTTCGAGTTACGGTTGAATTATTTTTGTCAAACTCATCATTAAATTAGGAAACTTACGAAATTTTAAAACTCTGAAAAATTTCGATTTTGAATGCAGATAAAATAATGGAAAGAAAATAATTTTAGCTCTCTTAATAGTACTTTAATAGAAGCTTGCTGTAATATGTTCTTTTTCAATGTTTTTTTTATTATTCGTTTTTACTATAAGCATGCCCGTCAAATTTTGTTAGCGGGGCTCTGATTTCTGTTTTGTGTAATCATTTTTCAATGCGAAAAATTTCACATAACATTTTCAAGTAATTTCTAACTGTGTTTAATTTTTGTTAAAATTTTAAATTTATTTTACATAGTTAAAATTTTGTAGGTAGACACAGGCAGGTACATATTTACAATTGTTTATGTTTTTTTTAATATTTAAAAATACATACCTTTATATTTTTTAGTTATTCTGTTTTGTAGTTATTCATACCCATATATGATTTATACTAACAAGAACATAACCTTCATTTATATTTATCGTGTGTAATGCCAGAATAAATATTAAACTATTAGGCAATTTGGTATTTTGTTACTAACTGAATGTTAAGCTTTAGTTAAAACGCGAAGTTGTTTATTGATGTATTTCGAATTAAAATTCAAAATTGTTTTTTTTTTGCTTTGTTAAAAAAAAAAATAAATAAAATTATTAGTAGCACCACAAAGATACAGGTCCCTACTAACTGATGCAAATTATTTTATTATTTTTAATTAATAACATTTGAAGTTGTATTCATTGCAGGACTTTTCGAATTTGGAACTTAAATTTATTTGGTATTTAAACAAAAAAAAACGTGTACCTTATAGTTACATAAGAAAAAAAAATGGAGACCAGATTTTTCAAGTATTTTGTTTTGTTTAATTTTGATTTCTTTTGAATTTAGGTTTTATTTTTTGTTTTATATTACAAAATATGGTTTTGATTGTGTAAGTACATACAATTTACTTTAACAAACGAAAAAAAAAAATTGTGAGTTGTTTTCAAAGTCTGGATATTTGTAATCCGAAATTCTTTGATGCCTTTTTAAGTAGTAGAAAATGTGAATGTTTGTTGTTTTCCATTAAATTAATGTTAATTCTTCCGATAAAAACTAATCAAATTTACTTTTGTTCTCTTTGTCATGATTTCAGCTGTTTATGATTGATAATTGTGCGGATGATTGGAGGATCGCAATGACATGGCAACGAATTAGTCAAATAGGTTTAGAACTTTTTATATGTGCTGTTCATCCGATACCTGGTGAATATTATTTTATGTGGACGACAAAATTGGCGAATAAAAATAAATCAATTGAAACTAAAGTGGTGCCGTATGATGTAGCTTTATCACTACCTATGTTCCTGCGATTGTATTTAATATGTCGAGTTATGTTATTGCATTCGAAACTATTTACGGACGCATCATCGCGGAGTATAGGGGCATTAAATAGAATTAATTTTAACACGAGGTAAGTCACATTTACTCGTTTTTTTTTTTTTGAAAAACCAACAGGGCGTAGATTTTTTTGTGTTTGTTTTAAAATTAGTGTTTTAACATGTGATTTTTATTCATATAACAAACCATTGAAACGAATGCTTTATTTATTATTTATTTATGTTTCATATCAATTTTCAATCAAACACTAAAAATCGGATTGTTCTAAGGCTTTTACTTTTCAAAATATTAAAGAATAAAGTAACCGACTTTCTTCATACAACTAAATTATGAGTTTCTTTATTTTTCATATTATGAAAGGTAAAAGCCCTAAGAAAATCCGGTTTTCAGTGTTTGACAACGAATTTAAAAAAATGAGTTTATTTTGTTATTTCGCACACTCGATTTTTTATGTTTTTTTAGGATCAACAGATTTATAATTTTTGTAAAGTTTTAAGGCACTAGTAGGTTTTCAGTAGGGAAAATCTAGACGAGGACAAACTGTCAAATACTTGACTAGCCCTTGCTGGATTTCAATACCAACAGTTTAGATGAAGGAAACTTTTCAAATGTTCGTGAAGTCCTCGCTAGTAAAAACTTGTTGGACATGTTTCGATGTCCCATTAGAAAGGGCATGAAAATCCTATCACTAGTAATACATAATATACACAATGTACACTTGTACAGTATGTATAATGCAAGTACAAAAAATTTGATCTAAAAGATTTCTAACTTAGTTCCAATTTATTCACTTGAAATTTAATTTAAATTCGCTCTTTAAAATAAGATTTTTTAAGTTATATATTTCCCATATTTAGTTGCTATTTTAAGTTTAATAGAGAGTTAATAAATTGGGGCCTAATTGTTTAGTAGGGCTGACCACGAGACGAGACTCGGCGAGACTTTTATTATAGTCTCGTCTAGGTCTCGTTAAAAAAAAAATTTCAGTCTTGTCTCGATCTCGTATAATTGGGTCTGGTCTCAGTCTCAGTCTCGCCTTTTTCGCGAGAAAATTTGAATTTGCAGTCTCGTCCCGGTCTCGTCTCCGAAAAATACGATTTCCGGAAAAAATATAATTGTCACCCATATAGTTTTGAATAATTGCAGTAGAAAGAAGAAGATTTACAGAAGAAAATAAATATTTAATTGAAATTGGATTTTTCAATTTCAATTTCAATCAATACAGTCTCGTCTCGGATGCTTAAAGGTAGTCTCGCCTCGGTCTCGTCTCGAGACCTCTTTGAGACCGAGACTTTTCTCATTTCGTGGCCAGTCCTATTATTTATTTTAAATTTAAATATAATAAAACCTTAACGTCCCCATCCGGGGTCTATATTTTATTTTTTTTTTAATTCAGTAATTGATGGGGTGCTAAAAGTCTTATACATCCCTGAAAAAAAATTGTTAAAATTAATTAAAAAAAAATATGGCTGACCAATTACTGATATTTAGTTTGACCTTTCATGTGGATTTGGTTTTCTTTCTGATGGTGTTTTTTTTTTGTTCAAATATCGCAAAAATGAGGTGCTAAAAGCCTTGTATGACCTTGAAAAAAAATTACAAATTCATTAAAAAAAATCTATGGCTGAGCAATTACTGAAACCAGCTGATGTTTTATGACCACTTACTTATTTTTTTTTTTTATGTGAACTCCTTTTCTTTTGCGAATATCCCTTTTATAAGATGCTCAAATCCCGGAGCCAAAACCTTAATATATTTTACCGTTCTATTCGAAATTTAGGACTTTTCCTGCGTAAACTTATAGCAATGAATTATCCCGATTACAGAATTCGATGAACGGTCTGCGGATGGCTTCAGTTTTCAGTCCGTTCAGTTCAGTTTTTACTGTTAGAATCCGCTGCAAAAAAATTTCAGGAATGTCGGTAACTTTTGACATTACAAATCCGCACCAAAGTCGTTGCAGATCGAGTCAAACACCCGGGAATAAAATGTTTTGGATTCTGTAATAGTCATGCTTATTTTATTAAGAACAATAATTATAGGTTTGATTAGAATTTTCTTTTTTTACTAAAAATAAATTAAGGTTTTATACTCAACATCAAATAGAGCCCATAACAAAAATCTAGCCAAACAAAGCATTTGACAAATCATAATTTAAATTCATTTTGTTTTCAGATTCGTATTAAAAACACTTATGACAATATGCCCTGGAACTGTATTACTAGTGTTTATGGTATCCTTATGGATAATAGCATCATGGACATTACGCCAATGTGAAAGGTAAGCATTTGTATGTTCCTTTAAAAAACAAACAAAATCTTATGAAAAAAAAGTACCTTATTGTATATTTTTTCCAGTATTTTTCACACAGTAAAAAAATTAATAAGAATTAAGAAAAGAAAATTAAACAAAATAAACAATTTTATATATATAAATAAATACATTAAGCACCCTTCACACGAATCGCATGCAAACTTTTTCAGTGTCCATTCAGAATAATGTAAAATGTGTATTTTGGAATGTTTTTAGCGTCTCGCATTATGGTAACTTTGATCATGCCATGTTTATTTTCATTTTTCACGTACTTTTTATTAATAAATAAATAAACTAACAGAAACAATGTTGTGTACGTACGCACGTTTTGAATTGAAGAAAACAAATCTCTGTAAATATGTTTTTTTGTTTGTATTTTTTTAAGTTCTTGAAACCTTGTTGCACTATCACGGCCTTTTTCATCTTTTAATCATCTTCACCATTCTATTTTTTCTTAAAAATTGGGTTTATTTTATTGTAAATTTGATTTTACTATCATGTTTTTAGAATATATTTATAAAAATCACAGATCTATAACAAATATGTAAGTGCATGAATAGAAAAATGTATAAAAAGATTTAAATAAATAAAGTATCAAAAGTATTCAGAATTCATATCTAAAGGGCTTTACTCACACTATTCTTTTGATGTGACCACATTTCTAGACGGTTTGGACCATTTTCTGGATGTTTATTGAACAGCCATGCTCTTCGCGTTTTAATTTTAAAAACTTGTTTGTATCTTAAATTCAGTATTTGTAACGTATAGATATACATATTTATAAAACTTTAAAACACATACCGTACATATCTGCTCCTTTCTTGTTTTTAAGATGAGGTACAATAGTTCAGAAAAGTGTTAAAAACAGTTTGGATTATTCTTAGTATACAGGAACTAACATAAATAAATAAAAAAAAAAAAATCGCGTGGCACAACGGCTCATGAAGAACCAGGGCCTAGTGACTAACAACTCGCAACCATTCCTGTGTGCGCCTTTCGACAGGAATGGAAGGGACCTACAATTTTATGCCGAATCCGAACGGCTAGACGAGAAGCACTTATTCGTGACAAGTGATACTCTTGGAGGATTTGTCAATTTCTCGCAAGAGGCAGTAGCCCTGAAAAAAAACTTTTTTTAGTTTTTAGGTGGACGAGCCTGGGAAGCGATCCCAGACCTCCAGCGTGACAGTCGAACGCACTAACCATTACGCTACGGGCTAACTAACATGCGAGTTTTATTTTGAGTTAGAGAATATAATTTGATATTAACCAAAGGAAATCAACTTAAACAATTAAATACATATTTTGAAGAAAATGACTTCATAACTTTAGGCTACAAACCAAGTTATACCTTTGTCTATAAAACCTATCAAAGGGCACGGTAGTGCCCAGCCAAGTTCTGGCACTACACCCTTTTTACAGGTTCAAACTGAGGCGATTTTTGATACCCTCTAATTTCAGTACCAAGAAAGTCAGAAACTTCAAACTCGCAGCATTTGGTCAGCTCACCAGGTTTAGACAACTCACCAAATTTCAATTCCTAAGCATCAGTGGTTCCCGAGATAGAAGACTGCGAAAAAAGCAAAAACCGTAACTGACTGACTGACTCACTCACTCACTTACAGATCATCAAAACTATGGAGCTCTTCCCGACATCGTAGAATCCTGTAATTTCGCACAACGGTAGACCTTGTGGATTTTCTATTCAGAGGGGGTGAGGTACCGCGCCCATTTTCTTAGAATTGATATAAATTACTTGGAGCACTTCTGATTGTCGTAGATTGATGAAATTTAGTATAGCGGTAGGGCTTAAAGCTGAAAAGGTAACATTTTAAAATTTGAGATTTTTCATTCAGGGGGTGTGGTTTCCGCCCATTTTCACAGAATTAATATAAATTATTTGGAGCACTTCTGACTGTCGTGGAATGATGGAAATTTGGTACAACGGTAGAGCTTAAAGTGCAGGCAAAGGGAAAATTTTAAAATTTGAGATTTTACATTCAGGGAGCGTGGCATCCGCCCATTTGAATAAGAATTAATAACAATTATGAGGAGCACTTCTGATTGTCGTAGAATGATCAAATTCGGTACAACGGTAGGGCAAGAAAATGCAAAATTTTAATATTTGAGATTTTACATTCAGAGGGCGTGGAATCCGCCCATTTTCGCAAAATTGATATCAATTATATGGAGTACTTCTGGTTGTCTTAGAATGACGAAATTTGGTAGAGCGGTAGAAATTGAACTGCAGACAAATGCTAAACTTTAAAATTTTATATTTCACGTTCAAGGGGCGTGACATCCACCTATTTTCTCAGGATTGCTATTAATTATATTGATCACATTGCATTGTTGCAGAATAATAAAATTTGGTAGACTGGTGTGGTCAATACAAAGGATTTTAAATTATCAATTCAGGGGCGTGGCAACCGCACATATTCTCAGAATTGATATCAAACATGTAGAGAACTTCTGATTGTCGTAGAGTTATGAGTGGCATTGGCACAGTGGATATAGTGTTTGACTGCAAACCTGGACGTGTAGGTTCGAGCCCCAGTCTAGATAGCATTCTTTTCTATACACCCCAGTTTCAACTGGATGCCACCCGTGGAATTTCATGAGATAATTAACATCTAATTCTCAATTCACTGTGCCAACAAAAATCTTTCCTTTCCTTCTAACTAGTGCCGTGCATTGTATTTAAAAGACCTGAGGTCTTACAGGCATATAGTTATAATTAACAAAAAAAAAAAAAGAAAAAAAAAACAATTGGTAGAGCGATAGGACTTGACATGCAAACAAAGGGGAAATTGAAACTTTTAGATTTTACGTTCAATGGGAATTAATATTAAATATATTGAGAGCACTTTATGAAATTTGGTAAAGTGGTTAGTTTTCCGGTGTATACAAAGAAAAAATTGAAATCATGAACTTTTTCATGCAGGGGCGTTTCATCCACCCACTTTTCCTTAAAAAAAGAATCTTTGCAAAAAGTAGTGAAATCACACCAAAAACATAAATGTTAAAAAACGAGTCAAGTCCTTGCGTAACAAGTCAGTCGTAAAAAGTAGTGAAATCTAAAAGTACGCCAAGTTCTAAGTTTATTGATGCTAAATATCAAATATTTTAAGTAGAGTAATATGGAAGAACTTCAAAATTATCAGAGATCTGTTATTTAATGATTACTGACTTAAATTGAGTTAGTTTGCTGGGCAAGTTTTCATTTATTACCTAATTACTCAATTTTAAAATGAAAACTTGACTAGTAAACCACATAATTGAACTTCAGAGCTTGGCACCCTTATGTCATTAGGCAACTAATGTGCAAATTGGAAGCTTACATCCAAATTTTCAAAGATCAACATCTTGAGGGGTTTTTATAGTAGATAATATATACTTAAATTATTGCAACAAAAATGTATTGTTGATAACCATATTGAATGACACTTACTTTATGTTACTATAAAAGCTCTACACTCAAAGAAAAACTAAAAATATAAATTTTCATTACCTCATAAAAATCAAAAACTTCCAAAAATTCATCTAGAAAAATTGCATTTTCCAATTAATTCCTCTGCCACAAAAAAAAATTGCATGGATCAAAAAATTTTAAAACATGATGGGTAAAATCTTTTTATTTTATATTTATTTTTGTCTTAAAGGCTTACTGTCCCGTTTTATACAGGTTCTGAGATTTTTTTCGATTTATTTGTTTTACTCATATCTACAACTTCCTAATATTTAGATAATTAAACAACCACAAATTATATTTTTGTTCTACCTACGCTCTACATCTATTAAGAAAATAGCTAGTTCAATCTTTCAAACAAGATGGTGGAAACCCTGGTCGAAGATGGTGGCAAAAATGTCTTCTCCAATTACACATTCAATTTTTATACGATTTATAGTTAATATATTTTCTGTCGCAAACCCCCGATTCATTACTTTTGTCCTTGAACAAAACAAAGTTCCAACGCATTTTGATTCAGCGATTATTGTATACAAAATTAAAAAACTTTTCCTTTTTTTTAATTCATACAACTTACAAGAGATTAGTGTGAGAAAGTTTGTGTTTGTGGCAAAAAGTTTTCTTTCCAGTGTGTAGGTATACTCAGCTACTTAACACATAATTATTATGAAGAATTATAAAACCAATCAAACTAGAAACAAACAAAAATCCATAGAGTGGTGTGCTGTAACAATACGAACACTTTTTTTTGTATTTCATGAAGTTTCACGTCATAAAGTTTTATTTAGGTCCTAGCGCTAGCAAGCTTTCACAAAAATGTCTTGAATAGTTCCAAAGTAGAACAGCGTGAAGTTCTTTACTCAACAATCCATGTAAATCCTTTTCGATCTTAATTAAATTCTAGTGCATATAGCTAAATAATCAACAACAAACTATCAAAAACAGGAGGTAAACTTTTCCCCTTGGCCTCTTTAAAAGTACTTTGGATTTTCCCATAGACATTTTCTTTCTTTTACACAAGAGCATTGAAAATAGTTGAATTTGTTTATAAAGTTATTTATAAATGGAATTTAATTAATTTTGCAGAAAAAGACAATTTAATTTAGATAACTTTTATTTGTTAGGTATGTAATTCGATTTGCCTTCAAATTGAATTTGAATTTTTTGCTCGCTTTCTTTTCAATATTGAGTTCTATTTCATTGGACATACTAAAACTTGTAATTTTACTGAAAAAAAAAACTTTCCATTCAATTGAACATTTTTAAATTATCTACTGTACATTTGCAATAAAGTATAATACACAATACGTATATAGTACAGTCAACGAAGGAATTTTGCTTGCAAAAAATAGTGCTCTCTAGATTATTATTTTTATATGGTAGGGGATACCCCCAGGTATAACAGACCCAAAGTCCCCAGCCCAGGGCCACGAGCTAAACTCAGGAGGGGGGGTTAAAGGTACACCTTTTTAGATTTTCGTGAATATTGGCGCAACCTAGCATGTTAGCGGAAAAGTCTATGCTACAAAGTTGAAGTTTTCCCAATATTGCAGAAAAACTACAAAAGGGGACCCTTACCCCCTCTCCTGCCTAAAGCTTGCAGCCATGGGCTGGGGACTTTGAGTATGTTGTACCTAAGGGTCAGCTCTACCACTCACACTTCGCAGGTAAAAAGAATTTATTCATTCTTTAACCAAGCTCAAAGAAACACTACTATCACAATATATTAAACACTATAATAAAAATAAAAATTATACAAAAAAAAATAAAAAAATTGTCGTCGCAACTTTCAATTTTCTCAAAAACTAGGAGACATAGAACCATTTGGTTTTCAGTTTTCAATAAAGAGTTATAAGGGGTAGTGAACCATAAAAGCCGATTCGGCATTTTATTTCCCAATTTAAAAAAACAAAATCAAAAAAATCTGGCTTTCAATAAAGGTACATTTTTTTTGTTGTAAGTCTTGCCGTTCTTTTTTAATATTATTTAAAAAAAAAATGCCCCTCCTCTTTAAACGGGGGGAAAAAGAACCCCTTTATATGGCAAACAAATTTTGTATTGTGTTCCTTTAAAAAAAAACGTCATCAGTTTTTGACGTCGTATGAAAACAACTCTTACTAATTTAATTTTGCCTAATTTAGGATTCATTAACTTTTTCGTATAGTTTTGGATATATAGAAAACAAAGGAAATTATAACTCCACTCTCAGCCTCATGACATGATGAAATAACAGTGAATGAATGTGTATTTACCATTTTTCTTTTTTTCAAGTACATTTGTCAGAAAACATTCAGTATCTAAGACAATAACAGTTTTTTCAAATTTGTTGACTTTTCAACCCCTCTTATCACCCTTATTATTGACCCTAGCAAAAATATGAATATAACTTTTTTTATAGACAATTTCTTCGTCTCCAACTTTGTAGTATAGATTTTTTCGCTAACATGCTAGGTTGCGCTAATATTCACGAAAATCTAAAAAGGGATACCTTTAACCCCCCCCTCCTGAGCTTAGCTCGCGGCCCTGGACTGGGGACTTTGGGTCGGTTATACCTGAGGGTATCCCCTACCATATAAAAAAAATAATCCAGAGAGCACTATTTTTTGCATTTATTTTATCACTTTGAGTCTTCTTTGACTGGGCTAATAGGTAGGTTTATTTTTGTTTTATGTAGTGGATATAAATTGTGTGTTAAAAGAGAAGAGATACACATATGTTCACATATGTACTTAATGTATGTACATATAAAGCTGTTTGTATAGAAAACAAACAGATTATTTAAGAAACTGTGATATTCATGTTGACTAATGGTTTCTAACTATGTATAATACTAACTATTTTTATTTGATCTGCAGTTCTTTAAAGCATGAATTGTCAAATTATTTAGTCAAACTAATCATTACGAAGATTGCGAAGCCAACAAAATTGGTTTCGCCATACCATCTGTGAGTCTGGGCGTCCGGTCCGCGTAACGATCCAAATTTAGATTTTCGATATTTTGATTAGTCGGTCTTTTAACCCGTAGACATTTTTTGTCGGGATTTTAAAAGTTGACATACCGTACGCAATCCTTTGTGTTGTATTTGGTTGTTTATCTCAATAATGAGTCAACCAATTTTGATCTTATTTTGGATACAAGCACTTCTAGTAAGTATTAGGGGAGAGTGAGTCCGGAAGTAACATTTTTAATATTTCGTGCCAAAATTTGATAACCAATAATCTTTTCAAAAAAAAAAAAAAAACATTATGCAGTTTATTGAACGAACGTTTAGCTACCGATTTTGGTCCGAAAGGATTCCAGCGCTGATTTTGTCACTTATTTTATTTTTTCTAAAAAAAAATATTCATACAAATATTAAACGGAATATTTTTTAAAAACTCCAAAATGCAAAATAATGACAAAATCAATTTAGTCAATAACGATATATTCGGCAATATCCCAAGAAAATAGGGCTGGCCACGAGACGAGACTCTGCGAGACTTTTGTAAGTCTCGTCTCGGTCTCGTTAAAATCGAAAATTTTCAGTCTCTTCTCGGTCTCGTATAATTAAGTCTCGTTTCGGTCTCGTCTCCAAAAAATACGATTTCCGGACAAACTGTTTTGGAACGAAATATTTTCGATTATCGTTTGAATTTGTGCAGAAGAAAATGAATATTTAACTGAAATTGGATTTTTTAATTTATTAAACCAAGATCGAGACCGACACTTTTCTCGTCTCGTGGCAAGCCCTACAAAAAAAAAGCAATTTTCAAAAAAACCCCAAACTTTATTTCCAATATTCGATTCTTTTGGAACTAAGTACTTTTCAAAAATCAAAATGGTTAGAGCCGTTTTTGAGAAAACTTGAAATAACCGAATTGTTTTATTGAACTTTTGTCTTTTAAAAAAATACATAGAAATGCTTCACACCAATTTCGTAGATCGATGTACATCAGGACGTCCAGACAAATAGGCCGGTCGGCGGCGCGGCGGGGCGCGAAGAACGTCATGCCAACAATCACTTTTTTGGACTTTTCGATTCTATTCGATTTTCGATTTTATTTTGACACGAAACCAATAATTGCACTATATGGCAAAAGATGAGTGAGATAACTCACAAGACATTTGATTCACTTGATGAAAAATTTCAGGAAAAATACTAACTAAAACTTAAAACAAATAAATAAAAAAAGTCGTTTACTATCTGAAGACTATTGTTAACAATAAATTGCAAATACAAGAGCAAATTATATAAATATTATTCAACAGTTCCGTGATGTACCTATACTTAATCCCATATTCAGCCTCTACCAAATAATTCAAAATCCCTGTAGCATAAAGTTGTTATTATTAATTTAAACAATTTACCGAATCAATACGCACTATCTTATTTGTTTGTAATCAAATATTTTACTACACGTATTTTAATAGATATATTCTATAAAACAGAGCATGGTATCAGAAAATTCTTAAATGTAGGTCTTAAAAATAATTCTAAAAACATATATAATCTGTAAAATATTTAACAGTACGTAGGTTTATTTTGTGAAACTCCTTAAAATTAAGTCTTAATTTCTTACAATTCTATTGCTGCAAATATCTTATTAATTAATCGTTGCTTTTATTTTGTTTTAAATATTGTCCATCCGTATAGATTTAAAAATCACTTCCCTGTAGATATGAATTAAACTCATAAATGCTTTGGATATTTAATTAATTCGTCTCTAAAATTTCTCTCTCAAACTTGATACTTATAGAATTCAAAACTATTTTAATTTAATTCGTTTATGCAAAATTTTATATATAAGGTATATAATTACAGAATACATTTTCTAAAAAGAGATTATTATAAATTACAAAAAAAAAATTATTCAGCAATAATTTACACTAAACTTCAATTCTGTTTCTCCTTCCTCTTGTTCTATAAATACATTTTTTTTCTTCTCCTATTTTGTATTAACTTTTTCTTCTAATATCTTTCAGTTAATTTTTTCCATTTCACATTGTTCTTGTTTTTTGTTCCTTCGTTTTCTTCTTCTTCTTCTACATGACGTGTTTTCTTCCATTGTTTTTTTTTTTTTGTTTTCTTTCGTATCAAATGCCTGATAAATTGTTGTGAACAAAAATATTTATACTTCTTTTAAAACAAGAAAAAAAATATTTTTAACTGATTTCCAATTTTTATAAGCTTGAAAATATGGATTGAACTACGCCTGCAACGTAAAAAATAAACCAACCAAAGCATCTATATTTTATATACAAAAAAAAAAAATAAATAAATAAATGGAGTTTAGCCAAAAACACGTGCTCCAATACTTATAATCATTGTATTTCCATATAAGTGTCAATATTATACTCTCAATTAATTGGTGTTCGATTTTTTAAAATTCATTTTAGCATTTATTTATTTCCTTGATTTTAATTTTATTTTAAACATTTTAACTGGATTTTTCGAAATTTATTTTATCTTGATTGTTTATTGCATTCCATACCTTTTTGTTTAATTTTGTTTTGGTTTGTCAAACTAGAGCTATCAAATTTTGATTTATTTCTTAACAAAAATTATATAGTTTGTATATATAAATATAATACCTACTCATTTAAAGATTGAGCTAATTTTGTTTATTAAATACAAAATTTAATCAAAATTTCGTTTCGATTTCGGCTTTAATATTTTTCTAGCATGGTCATTGTTAAACAAGAAAAAAAATCATAACATAAAAAGTCAGTTTTCGGTAAAAAAAAAAAAAAAAATAATAAAGACTTTGAATTTATTGCTAAATTTGACAAAGTAAGCCATTAAAATTATGACATTAAACATGAGTCGTAGACTTTATTATATGCCAACAAAAATCACTTGAATTTATCAATGTATTTTTTAGGTTAAATATTTCAAATAAATATTTAGCTTTTTTTGTATAATACCAAAGCTTATTTCATAGCAAATTTAAAAAACAAACATCAACTACAAAATAACCAAAAACCGTTAAGCTAAATCCAATACTCAAAAGCAATCACTTCACTAAAAAATTCAAATACACCTTCGAACACTTCATTCATAAAAATATTTAAAAAAAACAATAAACACTTAAATTAAAACCAATGGATTTCCTTAAAAAAAATAAAAAAAAATAATTGCCTATAATTAGATTAGTTAAATTTTTGCTAAATTCATTCACATTATTGTATGAATAAATTAATGTCAGTCAAAATTACAATTTTACAAATGCTTTTATTTTTGTTCAAATAAAAAATATCTATAATAATTATAGAAGGATTTTTTTTGTTTTAATATTTTTGTTTTTAATTTTTGGAAAACAAAATTTTTCACATAATTTCACGTACGTTTATTTGTTTGTTCCACTTTTCACTATCCTTCCCGAATAAGGTTCCACGACGAGGAGCACGCGAATTTGCTAAACTCCATGTGGCTAACAGCCATCACCTTTTTATGTGTGGGATATGGCGATATAGTTCCCAACACATATTGTGGACGGGGTATAACTTTAACCTGTGGTATGGTGGTGAGTATTTAATAAAAAAAAAATTCAAGAAAAAAATACAAAATCAAAAAACAAAAATATTTAGCCAAAATCAAATCCAAAAATAAAAGCCTTGTTTTCGTTGGTTTTACAATAATTTTTTTTTTACAAGCTACTCCTAACCAGGCTTTATGAACCTTTAACCTAAATGTATAATACCATGTGCACCTACTAGATACCGAATTTTCTGCAAATGTTGGCACATTACTTCTTTCTTACTTAATTTTTTTTATTAAACTTAAAATTTATAAGCTTCGGTTGGTTAGAAACAAAATGCCATACAACGATCTTCGAAATTTATTTATAACAACAATCAAAACAATTAATAATAATATGTGTATATATTATATGCAAATCACTGCCAGTTCGATCCATATTTTCTGCTCTCTGTCTCCGTGAAATCAGAACCAAAATCAACAAAAAAAAAATTTAAATTAAAAACTTAAAAAAAAAGCAAAATAATATTTCTTTCCAACCATGTGTATCTATGTGTTTATCGAACAGGTTTCATGACGAAGAACATGCAAATCTTTTGAATGCCATGTGGTTAATAGCGATCACTTTTTTAAGTGTCGGTTTTGGTGATATTGTCCCAAACACATATTGTGGTCGTGGTGTTGCTGTCATCACTGGAATTATGGTGAGTTTATTTCGATTTGAGTAATGCGCCAAGCAAAAAATGATCAACAAAATGCCAAAAATTAAAATCCGATTTAATATGATGAATATAAAACGCTAAAAGCCAAAAATCAATTGAGTCAAAAATTACATAATATTGATAAAACATTAAAGAAAAAAAAAAATAACTGCACGGACTGCGCTGCCAGTCAATGAAAATGCATGAAATAAATTACTAACAAAAAAAAAATAAATCTTACAAACCAAATTTATTAAAGTTTACAACTTCTTCACGTATACTTTTTTTTTATAGATGCACGAAAAAAAAATATTTCTTAAGGATCACTTTTAATAAATTCACAAAGATTCTCGCTTCTTATTAATATTAAAAATCACTAATGTTAAAGAAGATTCATTAAAAACTCCATTTGATCATGTGTCAAATCATTTCTATCTACCATTTTAATGGGAACAAATATTTCATTATTATTAAAATGCAAAAATTGAAATCGTTTCAAGAATTAAATATCGACAGAGTGTAGTTTACTCATAGTTATAAATTGTTGTTATCGAAAGATGCATTCATATTTGATTTAGTAAAATATTTACAAACCAGCTAACCCGCTAAACAAAACTTACACATAATAAAACACTCTTTTGTGTGAGAAATCTTTGGCCGGATATTTCTAGCTCGATAAGCAGGCCTCAACTATCCCTATTGGTTGGAATCCTAAGTGGTCACAACTCAATGGGAACCCACTTAAACAGAATGGGCATCATCGCATCCGATCTCTGTAGAGGGTGTCAGGATGAAGAGGCGGAGGAGGGCTCATTTCATTTCGTTTGTGAATGCCCTAGCCTAGCTAGAAAAAGAAAAACAGCCCTCGGAGAATACTTTTTCGACGAACTGGGCGACATCTCGTCTCTGCCACTAAAGAACACCCTGAAATTCTTTCAGATTTCGGGATGGTTCAGGGAGGCACCCTTACCTTATCTTCCACTTATTCCTTTCCTTACCCTTCCCTTCTCCTTCCTTTTCGCAATTCCTGGGGAGCACAATGGATCCATTGAGATCCGAGTGAGGTGTTTCGGCTTGCCGAATCACCACCCCTTACAACCTAACCAAACCTAACTTTTTTGGGTACAATTGGGGGATGTAAAACACATTTGGTAGGTAGACACCTTCATATGTCAACAGTTTTATTGGACAACAGTACCTTGGGTGGCCCGCTTAGCTTTTTTAAATGCCATTAACTCCCATCAAGATCCTCTGTAAGAACTGATTTGCAGCAAGTAATCGTATCGATTTTATAGATAGAATGTCAATTGATTCATTAATCGTTTATATATAAAATACAATTCGAAAGCACTTTCGAAAAATTTGCTTTCTTGAAAGTAAAAATTCGCTTTCAGAAAGTAGTTTTCTTTCATAGTGTGACTGCTCTCTGAAAGCACTTTCAGGAAAATTTTGAAATGGAAATTTTCGAAACGCTTTTTGAAAGCACTTCTCTTTCAATGTTTGACGGCACCTTAACCCGTCAAAACAAAATTCATGACTAAATAGACCCTCCCCCCTTCCTCCTCACATACACTTTTTGGGACCAAGTTAACCAATTACTGAAACTTGTTAAGTTTTTTTGAACAATTACTGATCTTCTTTATGTCCTACAATTATTTGTAGGGTCCCGTAGTGAAATTACACTTTTTTACGCAAGGCCTTATTTCGGGGCACGCCTTGGATTTATATATTGTCATCAAATCGTCTATTCTATTACTGTAATGCTATAAACTGTCAAATGCGATCAAAACAAGCTTGCGATTTCAAACGCTTTCAAAAACTCCAAGAAAATGCCCTTCAAAAAACAAATTGAAAATCTTTGTATCTGGCTATTTTTGTACGGTTGCGTAATTGCTTAAAACTCCCCAAATTTAAGAATACAATTTTACGGCAATTTCTGTTTTGTCACCATAAGGCTGATTTTATTAGAGCCTCATCAAAACACACTTAAAATAAAATTAAACCAACTATGTTCCCTTAATTGTTTTGAAAAGGTACCTACGAACTATACAATTCTACATACAACAACATCTCTGCCAAGCTTAAAACTTCCCAATTCTATCAAAGGTTAGCCACCAACAACTTTCGCTTTAAATTTTTAACAACTATAAACACCACAAGGCGTTTTTCTTTTTTTAGCTCCGAGCAAGGCATGGAGCAGAGCTCGAGCAATCAGAGTTTTTTAACACATCTAGCACTGAACTGTCATAAGATGCAATATGAATCGGTGTGTTCAACGCAATAAATTTAAATACTGACTTTTAATTTTCATCTGACAGCTGGGCGCTGCAGTGAAATTTGATGTGTTGAAATGTTTTGAGAAAAAAAAGAATGAGGTTGGCTGCGCTCAGCTTTTTGCTCTATGCACTGGGTCTTTTTATTTCGGGCAAATGAAATGTGCTCCGAGCTAGCTCTGATTGAAAAACGAAACACAAGGTGAGCACTCAGAGTGCCCTGAGCTAAAACAGAAACAGAAAAAAAAAATAAATTGGGTGGCGCAACGGCTCGTGAAGAACCAGGGCCTAGTGACTAACAACTCGGAACCATTCCTAAGTGCCAGTCTCGACAGGAATGAAAGGGACCTACAATTTTATGTCGAATCCGAACGGCTAGACGAGAAGCACTTATTCATGACAAGTGATACTCTTGGAGGATTTGTCAATTTCTCGCAAGAGGCAGTAGCCCTGAAAAAAATTTGTTTAGTTTTTAGGTGGACGAGGCTGGGAATTGAACCCGGACCTCCAGCGTGACAGTCCATCACACTAACCATTACACTACGGGCTACTACATAAAAATCAAACAAAAAAACAGATCTTTTTTTTACATCTCAGTGCTATATTCTGGGATTAACCCACCCCATTTGGCTGCCACCTTGGAAAAAAAGGCGTTAGAAGTTTTCCGCCATATCTTAAGAACAACTGTAAATTTCACAAAATTGATTTTTACACAATAGCCAATTGAAAGTTCTAAAATTTTATATAAGGACGGTTTTTACTTCCATACGTAGTATAGTGTATAGGGCAAGATTATGATTCGTGCAGAAAAAACTCGAGATAATAATTTTCCCTAACATTAGGATGATAGAGACAGGTGGGTCTCGCAATTCTGTCTGTCTGTCTGTCCGTCTGTCCGACTGTCTGTCTGTACTTGCAGCCTAAACGACTGAATCAATTTTCTTCAAACTTTGGACTTAAGGTTCTTATAGGATTCCCTATAGGTGAAGTTGAAATTTGTTTAGCTCAAAAAATAACGGTACCTGCCATACAACCAATATACAAAAATTGATTTATATCATCAAAAACGGCTCTAACGATTTTGAAAAAAAAAAAAAAAACAACAAGCTACTATAATTCCTACAATTAATAATTTGGTAGACATTTTTTTTTATAACGGTTACTAACGATACCTGTCATAGAACCGATTTTTTGTTTTTCAAAGAGATAACGGCTTCACCTATTTTATTCAAATTTTGTATGTAAGCGGTCCTTTATAATTTTAACAATTTTGCATATACAATTTTTCATAAATATAATTTTTGTAATTTTTAAAAAATATTGATTTTTTTTTTTTGAAAATTCAATATCTTGAAAACGGGTCAATAAATATTTTTTTTTAATTTTGGGTAAGATTGTATTTTAATTAATACTAAAAGTTGGTATACCAAATTTAATTTTTAAAAATGTTCAAGAATTTTTATACATAAAAATGAATTTTTAAGAAAATCGCTCTAACGATTTTTGAAATTTTTTTTTCATAAATTCATATTTATCAAACAAATCAGGTGGCATACTTTTTTTTAGCTCTATCTGTTTTAGCTATTTAAATAACAAATTTATAGTAATTTTTAAGTGGTCCTTTGTTTTTATTATAATAATTTTATGGAACCAATACATGTGCACATTGTTAACTTCAAGCTACGTTTAAGTTGTTACCTACGAGAGCAAGTTTGTGCGATCCAGTCGTGCCCATTTTTTCCTTTAAATTGCAATTTGGAAAATATAACCATCTAATGATATTTTTCTTAAAACTGTTGTTTGAAATGTTCTTAACTCTTAGGAAAGGGTTTTCCCATAAGAGGTTGTTTATTTTCATATTCACAGAAAAATGGAATTTTTTGAGATAAATGATCGGATGTTTATTTCAATGTAAAGATGAAAGGCGATCATTTTCATGAAATTTTCCATCACCAAATCGCAACGCGGCTGCTGTATGCCCTCAATAGCTTCATGAATTCGTAGAATCGCGTACTTACCTTTCACGTGGCCCCAAAGGAAGACGTTGTAAGGTGTTAAATCACAAGATCTCGGTGGCCAATTGTTATCACCTCTGCGCGAGATAACACGGTCCGGAAACTTTTCCCGTAAAAAGATCGATGCTTTCGTTGCTTGTGTGGCACTAGTGCCGCGCCGTCTTGTTGAAAGTAAACGTTGTCCACATCAATACCATCCAATTCCGGCCATACAAAATAATTAATCATCTCTCGATAGCACAATCCATTCACCGTAGCTGTTGCTCCAGCCTCATTTTCGAAAAAAGTAAGGTTCAATGGCCCCGCCGCACAGTGGTCCGTTTGTTGAATTCTGTGGACAAAAATCTTTTCCCACGCCATTTCTTGACGGAAATTAATGAAATTTTGTTCACTTAATAATTTAGGGACGAAAAATTCGCTGGTGCTGCCGATATTTTGGTACTCGAAATGGGGGCTTCACAATTTAAGCCAGAACATGGTTCGAAATGTTAAAGTTCCAAAGGAAGCCTTTTCAAAACTAGGAATCTTATGAAATTTATGTTTGAAATGTCTTAAGATATGTGCCCTAATGTGTACTAAAATATAAAAATGGTTCCAATATAGATATGTACCAAATTTAGAAAATTTAATCCAAAATTTTCCGCCAATTTCATTAGGGATTAGAATTGTTTCGTGTTATATTCCTTTAATTTTTTGTATGGAGTTTTTTTTTTGACCAAGTCTGATCGAACATCATACATATTTGACAATTCTCTGGATTGAAAGTTGATAAACCAAATATTCGGTCAATTACTCCTTCTTCTGAAAACTTCGAAATAGTGTAAAATAAAATCTGTACAAAAATTGTTGTTTTTGTTATTACAACTTTTGAATCTGATATCAAATTTTAATAGTTTACAATTGTTCCTTTAAATAGACGTTATGTATACTTATTAACCTTTTCAACTATTTTATAAATAACGGTTATTTGACGACTTTTTTACAACTGGAATCTATCAGAATCCTTAGTTCTACATCAGGTTCAAATGGTGCAATAAAAACAAATTACAATTTTTGCACAGGTATTATTTTACACTATTTTTTAAATAAACAAAATTAAAGCAATATCAAACAAATCAATTTTAATAAATTTTAATTCTAAAAATTTGATACATATCTGTTTTGGAACCATTTTTATATTTTAGTACACATTCCGGCACATATTCTAAGACATTTTTAACATAAATTTAATAAGATTCCTGGGTTTGAAAAGGCTTTCCTTGGAAATTTTACATTTCGAACCATATTCTGGCCTGAATTGTGAAGCCCCAATTTCGAGTACAAAAATATAGGCAGTACCACTGAATTCTGCGTCCCCAAATCATTAAGTGTACCAAATTTCATTAATTTCCGTCAAGAATTGGCGTGGGAAAAGATTTTTGTCCACAGAATTCAACAAACGGACCACTGTGCGCCGTATGTTATTTTTTTTTTGTGTGAATAACTGTTCTTAAGATATGATGAAAAACTTATAACGCTATTTTTTCCCAAGTTTGCGGCGAAATGGTCGGGGTCTCAGCTTTCAGACCCGAAAAATAAATTTTTGTACTCACTCTGAATTTCCTACATACGAGTATCTATATTGTTTTACCAAAATTTGAAAGTCGTGCAAAATGTAGGGACATTTTAATAGACAAAGTGGTTCTAAAAAAAAAACTGTATCCTACTCAATAGTTTCAAAATGGTGCAACAAAAATTTTAAATTTGTTTTAAGTTCTTATGCACACCCGGGTTCACATTCCCTTCATAATTGACTGGCATTTAAAGTAAAATAGCCCAACTAGAAGCCCGGACGGTGGATAGTAGCTTTAAGTATTTTATACTTTTATGATAGATTTTTATAAATAATAACAATACATATTAATAAAGTAATCTATTTTTGTATGTGTTTGTTGAACCAAGACATAAAAAGGATAAATTGTTCGCATCAAAAAAAAACTGTTCTTTAAGAGGGTGGGTTATTTTTCTATTAATTTATTTAAAATAGAAAAAAAAAACTCACTACCAACAACGTTATGATAGATTTTTTTAAAGCCATTCAACCATTTTTTAATAAAAGTTTGTAAGTATGTAATAAGTTTTTGAAAAATTAATTATTTGTTGGACCATTGTTAAACTATTGATTGGTGGATAACACTATTTTTTGGTACCAGGCTTATATTAAGCATCAATCAAAACAAGGAAGATAATGTCGTTAGATTGGCGTTCACTAAACGGTTAAGTGGATGAAAGGGCGTCTTTAAAATATTTTGTATTAATGATTCTCCTATATCAAATTTTGGATGGCCCTCGATCTAACTTAAAGCTTAATTTAAATAGTAAAGTTTACTTTGAGCGATTACGATGATAAAAGAAAAAAAAAAAAAAAACAATTAAATAATTAAATCCACTCTTCATAATTTTTAAAAGCAAACTTCTCTAAGCAGAGAAAAAAAAACAAGCTGCACAACTTTTTCTGAAATTTAAAATCTAAAAAATATATATCGTTTAAACCTTAATAAATTAATACGACATGAATAAATGATAATAATAATTTAAAAAAGAACTAATTTAGCATTACCAATGTAAGCTAAAATTCGTAAGCCCATCAACCTCACCAACCACCCCACTAACGAAATTAAATAATAAATAGGTACATACAATTAATTTTTAATTTTCCAATAACACTTTCTTTATCCGTACTTTAATTGGTACAGCTCCACCTACTTCTCAAACTTTTACATTTATTTTTATTTTTTATTAGATAATAATGTTCTTTTTGTTTGTTATTAAAATTGTAAAATTTACAGGGCGCTGGTTGTACAGCTTTGCTAGTTGCTGTGGTCTCAAGAAAACTGGAACTGACGCGAGCCGAAAAGCATGTGCATAATTTTATGATGGATACACAGTTAACAAAGCGGGTATATTTGATTCCAATAATAGTTAATGATTTCATTTGAAAAAAAAAAAATTAAAAAAAAAGATATACAAAAAAAGAACAAAAGACTAACTACAAAATATAACTAAAACTTGAAAAAAAAAAATAAAAATAAAAACTGGCAACATACGAATACTGACTGAATTACATACTTAATTTATTCCATTTTTTCATTTGTTTGTCTTCAATTAGCTGAAAAATGCTGCAGCGAATGTTCTTCGTGAAACTTGGCTCATTTACAAACATACAAGACTAGTAAAACGGGTTAATCCCGGTCGTGTAAGAACCCACCAAAGAAAGTTCCTTCTAGCAATATACGCGTGAGTATTTTAATTAAACAAAATTAGTCAACATTCAAAAAAATTCAAAATTAAAAAAAAAAAAAAAAACAGACAAACAAGAAATATTGAAAGCAAAAACCAACAAAAAAACAGTCCGTGTTCAATTACTAACAATTTAATAAAAACAAAAAAAAAAAACAACAACAATTCAATGTATAATAACCCTGGTTTTGTCCTACCTAATAATATATTTCTGACATAAAAAGGTCACTAAATGTTGTCCATAACAACTAGTACACCTGAATGCACAATAGCTGTTTATCTAACAACAAAAAAATAAAATATATTAAATAATATACCAACACATTTCTTTTGCTTGCACGTAAAATGCAACAACTTCATAAAGTTCTAACAAAAAAAAAATGAAATTAACATCCCTTATTGGCACTCTAAAGCCAGATTTATTCCCCCCTTCCAAAAGGATTCACAACGAATCACCGGCTTACAACTTAGATTGAACTCGTTTTACTAGCCTGTAAATAGGTTGTAAAGCCCTGTTTGCAATCACATCTCAATTGGTCGTCGTTTTTTTCAGAATTTCGTATCTCAAAATATGTGTGTATTTTAAAATTGTGTATGAGTATGGTATAGTAGTATATGTGTATATCCGTAGTAGTTTGGCTTAATAACATTTTATTAACAACACAAAAATTTACCAAAACTTACAAATTCAAACATTGAACACAAACAAACAGCAAATTAAAATATTAAACAAAAAAAAAAGTATCGAGTATAATTTAGTGTTGTTGGTGGTCTTACACTCCATGAATGTAAACTCCAATTTTCACTTTGAATATTAGTTTCTATATTTCGTTGTAGTTAAGATTGCAGAAGCTCCCCTATTTCACTATTTCACTCGCAAAATCCAATTATAATTTTCCTATCCGTTCTTTTTCCTAATAAAAGCCTGTTCACGTTTTGTTCTTGTTTTTTAAATTGTTCTCTTTTTTATTATTTTCCTTCCTTGAAGACGATGAGTAAATTATGATTGAAACCACAGAAAGGATGCCATGAAAAATAATTTATTTAATACAAAAAGCACACAAATTACACCAACATGCTTCCATCCCAAAGATGAGTAGAGGGTATTTTTGTTTTGCACTCATTAAGGTGTGTCCTTGTAATGAGTTTTCCTTTATCCAAATAAATATTTAAAACAAAAAAAACAAGCTACCCATCAAAAGTCTACAATAATTAAAAATAAATCCTTAATATTTGTATGAAATGTTTATTCTTAAATTTAAAAAAACTAAAGCACCGTATTTTTATGTTGACATTTCTTGGCACCTTTTTATAAGCACCTTTTTTTTATAAGCCTTATTGGAATTTTGTCATAATTGACTTCTATTTATATGTTAAATTTTATACAATTAATAAATTAAAATCTATTTTAAATCTCATCGTTTACAAGTGAAATAATTGTATATAGCACTATTTTAAATACTTTTTTTTAATTCTTTATAAATATTTTTAACGAATCGTCAATCCTTAAATAAAACAAAATTATATTTATCCTTCCAACTTGAAATTCCTTGAAAATCCTTAAATAATTCAGGTAAATATTTCGAGATACGATTTTCTGCAATCTTAACGACGAAATAATTGTCATTTCTCATCGCAAAGTATTTTTCACGGAAGGACTTATGGACCGCAAACAAAAATTTTTATATTTTTGAAAAGAAAATTAAAAACGAAATCATATAACTAATAAATAATAAGGTTGTAAAATGTGAATTTATAAAATTTAAGTATTTAAAAAATAATAATTTATATATTATATAGTGAAATAAAGTTTTGAGCGCATGAAATATTCAAGCGTTTATATACTTTCGGTTACACTTGAAAAAAAAAAAAAAACAATATTTTATTTATTGCATTCGTGAAACACATTTTTAGTTCCTTTTGTTTATTTTTGTCGCATTTTAAGAAACTTTCGTTGAAAAAGATAAAAATTCCCCCGCAGAAAAACAATCTAGTTTTCGGCAAGGCACTAGATAGTTTTACATAGATTCTGACAATGTGCTAGCAAGGGTTAGCAAAGGCTAGAACAAGGCAATTATATCCTTGGCAATTAGGAACCCTTTTGCCTCGACAGGCTAAACAAAAATTGGATTATGTATGTTGTATTTGATCTCGCTGGCAGATCGAAGATTTGAGGGTTATGTTCTTACCAGATTATAACAACGAAATTCCACATAAATTGGCCTATAAATCAAACCAGACCTCGGACGATGACGCGGAATATGTAGTTAGATTCAGAATTTTTGAAACCATATGACAATATTATTTTGATGGTCCCTCCCCCACCCTTGTACGCTGGGGACACAAAATACCCTCGGCGGATAAGGGTTTTTGTTTGTCAGAAAATAATGGTAATTGTATACATATTCCCTCATCTAAATTGTTGCAAGGGCTTGTCAAGTATCTGATAATTTATCTTCGTCTATATTTTCTCT
Organism: Melangyna quadrimaculata; assembly: GCA_949320155.1. Classification (NCBI taxonomy): domain Eukaryota; kingdom Metazoa; phylum Arthropoda; class Insecta; order Diptera; family Syrphidae; genus Melangyna; species Melangyna quadrimaculata. Next base: position 74,157,342 of record OX439484.1, read on the forward strand.
TCCAAAAACTAACCAGGGCGTTGCCCCAACTAGACAGAAGCATTGCATTTTTCCAGTCAGGTTGTAATCATTGATTCGTGTTGGCTCTTATTGAGAGTTTTTTACTAGTATGACAAAAATTAATCACATCGAAAAATAATATATAATGGCCGCCAGTGTGTTAACTGCTTTTAAACAATGTTTTGGCTAAATTTAATATCATGGATAGTTCGCACTTTTATACCAGCAAGCGCAGTGGTCGGCTATTTAATTGCGGTTGTTTAAGGATGTAATTCCAAAATGGCCAACGGCACCCTGTCGTGCCAATATTGGGGGTTTATAGTTAAGGTTCTATAATATTTGTATACCTTTAACAAGAAAATAATAAAACAAAGGTAAGACATATAATTTTGAGTTTTTATGATTTAATGCAGAAAAAATGGTGACAAAAAATGATTTTTTTCTTTGATTTTTTTTATTCAGTAAAAATAATTTTATCTTAATGCAATTTTTTTGACTAACATAAAAATACTTTAAACCAAATTTAAAGTAAATCCAACTTCGAAAACTTAATATGAATTTATAAAACCACTTAATCAATTTTGTTGAAACTTGGTATAAAGTGATTTCTAAAGATTTTATAGAATTCTTGAAAAAATCATGTTCCTAGAACTAAAAATAACGGTACTTACCACACAAACGTGGAAAAACATTATGAAAAATCAAAGCCAAGCTCTGGTACTACAAACCTTTTTACAGGATCAAACTCAGGCGATTTTCGACCACTCTAACTTCATTACCAATAAAGTCAGAAACTTAAAATTTGCTAAGCTGGCCAGGTTCAGGAAACTCACTCAATTTCTTAGCATCAGTGGTTCCCGAGATATAAGACTGGAAAAATCACAAAAGACCGTTACTGACTGACTCACAGTTCATCAAAATAATTTTATAAAAAACTCCGTTAAACGGTAGGTTTTGTGGTGCATACAAATGAAAAAATTTTAAGTTTTCCGTTTAGTGAGCGTGCATACGCCCATTTACATAAAATTAATATCAATTATATGGGGCACTTCCAATAGTTGCAGAAATTAAATTTGGTGGCGTAGCAGCATTTTAGGTGCAAGCAAAGAAAACATTTTTGACTTGAGATGTTTTATTCAGGGAGAGTGACATCCGCCTATTTGCTCAAAACTTATATCTTCTTCTTCATTTAACCGGCGATTGTCATGATCTCGAGAGGACCAAAACTCACTCAACTGCTTCACCAAAGGTTCCACTTGTGGGGTTCACCGAGTTGACCTCAGAAAACGTCGACAGGTTTCCCGGTTTTATATATCAATTATATGAAACACATCCGATTTGTTTTAAAAGGATCAAATTCGGTAGAGCAGAAGGTGTTGTTTTGTATACAAAGGAAAAAAAATATAAATGTGGAGATTTTGCATTAAGGGGGCGTGGCATCCTCCAATTTTTTTTTTATATTCCACGCGCGCAAAAGGTGTTATGGCTACCCTTAAAATGTTTTTAACACAGCACGAGCGATTAGTTAAGTAGGAGAGGATTTAGAAGGTGTTACCGATGCACATTGGTTTTGAACGTTTGCACATCGAAATGGGAGGGGAAAGTCGAGTCAGGTAAAGCATTCTACATTCGTGTGGTGCGACTGAAGAAAGAATCTCTGTACATTACAGTACGTCCGAAGTTGAGCACGAGGGTGAACTGATGGGCATTCCTAGAAGCGCGAGTATTACGGTTGAATTTTTTAAGGGGAGGAATGCAACTGGCTATTTCACTAGAACACTGATTTATAATAATAGCGATAAAATAGAGAAAGACACGAAACATTACGGCGGTGTTCGAGAGATGTAATTGTTTCTGTTATAGCACTGATATCAATTATATTGAGCACTTCTAACTGTCGTAGAAATGCAAACAAAAAGAACCTATTTTCGCAGAATTGATATTAATTAAATGGAGCACTTCCCATTATTTCAAAATTATGGAATTTGGTAGAGTTGTAGGTTTTTAGGTGCATACAAAGAAAAAAAAAATTATTATGAGCAGTGATGAATCACTTCTCAATTCTTTAAGATTTAAATCGAAAAAACCTGATTAGTGAACCTACCAAATTTAAGTCAGTAATCATTGTTCTTACTAGGACCACGGTTCACTCGTTCTTGATGGTTATATTTCGCCATGGCAGATTTTTCGAAATGTTGCAGGTAGGTTCTTCAACCACTCGCAGATTCAATTGAAATTCAAATGCGGAATGGTTCGACCGCTTTCTAAGAACTTAGCCCAAATCCAATACGATTACCAAAGCAATTTGGGATCTCGTACGAATCGTAACCAAAATCAGCTTCCATCAATTCATCGTCGGCTTGCTTTTGTTCTTGGCTCCAATTCTCGATTAAATGGGAAGAAATATACTGAAACTGTACCTTCCTGGTTTATCAATTTTCCCGGAAATTTCCGAGATATTACTCCATAATGTCCTTCCATTGGCCAATACAAATCCATCAAACCAAAAATCGTCAAAATCGATCGATCCGTTCTCGAGTTATGAGTGTTGAAAAACGAAATGTACACCTACAGCGCTGAGCCACCTGTTGAGAATTTTCCGAATTTTCTTTGTTTCCTTAAACTTCTCGTAGCAATTACGAACAAAACCGAAGAAGAAAGTATCCAATTTCGTCCAGTCGTTTTCTCAAGTTTCAAGCATCCGAACAAACGACGGTCCATTTTATTTTATTTTTTTAATCATGCTTTTTTAAATTGTTTTTAATGCTTTCTCGTTATGTATTTGAAAATATTATAGAAATATTAAAATACACCGTCAATATTTAGCTACATGCTAGTAGTTTACTACACCTTAGTCCATGCAGTTAAACTAAAAAAGAATCGAGAGCCGGTTCTTACGATACAGCCGTGCATTTTTTTCTTACAAAAAGTAGACATACTTTGAATAGTAGGTATCCTTTAAGCCTATCAAAAGAATTTGTCTAGTCATAAAAATATGCAAATCAAATTATTTACAACTTTTTGCTCGTCTTGTTCTTTGTTCAACATTTGAAATAAGCACGAGGGACTAGACATGCTAAAACCTTTATTTTGGCTTCTTTTTTAAATTGTTTCAACCTTTTGGTCCACATAAATACGTCCCAAAAAAACCATCAGGTTTGTAAAAAGGAAAAATTAACAATAAAACTTAAAAAAAAGTCAAAAATTGTCTCTGTTTCATTATATGCAAATGTTTTTCTGCCATCCACACGAGAAAGAAAATTAAAAACCCAAGTGGCTTTTAATTAAAAAAAAAAAGAACGCTGAATACATGCATAGCAAATGTATGGGTTGACATTTTTACAGCAAAAACAATGAAACCAAAAGTTTCATTGAGGCTTTCTTTAAATATTTTGCATTTTACTGCAACGCCATGTTAGTAGTGCCAACACAAAGACAACAAAATAGAGAATCTTTTTCCCAGCACAGTTGCATACAAATTAGACTATTTTGAATTGAAATTGAAATGTTCTTTTTATAAATTAAAAAACATAAAAAAGCTAAGCTGCATTTTTTGTTTTAATAAATTCTAAACAATACAAAATAAAATGTTAAACTAACTAACAGTGTGTTTTACGGAATGCTTAATTTAAATTATTTAAACTGAATGTTTGTATTTATAAAAAAATGTATATCAAAATGAAATATAATTTAATTTAAGTCTAAGCAAAATATAATTGTGAACGTTTTTGAAAAATTAGATTTGAAATACAATCTCATATATGTGTATAATTTAAATTATTGTATTGACTTTGTATTGTTGTCTCTTAACATCAAATTACTAAAAGTGTCAATAACAAAATGTGCAATATATAAAACACAAATATTTAATAGTTTTTATTTGATACTATCATAATATAGATTGCGAAAAGTTAAAATGGATCAACGTAAACTCATGGATAATGCCAATACGATAACGGATATGGCGAAGGTACCCTATTTAAAATCTATACCCAATATAAACAGAACTGATATTCATTTAATGCAAATTACAAATTTAAATTATGACTATTTTTTAACTTTATAGACTCAAAATACCGTTTACGAAATTATTTCGGATATGTCTAGTCGTCAAGATGCGATAGAAGAGCGACTTACAAATCTCGAAGATAAGCTGCAATCACTGCAGGTAAGTGAAAATTTTATTAAAAAATGGAATTGAAAATAAAAGAATTTAATTAAATTTCTAAAAAAAAAAATATATATATTATTAAGGAACACATGGAAAGCCTTCCCGATATAATATCAAGGTGCCTAAGTCAACATCAGGAACGGATAGAACAGCGACGGAATTTCTTACATCCTGATGCCGCTGCTGCATCAACGATGCAAATATCTCCACAGTCGGCATTTAACGCTCCGCCTTTATTATTTCCCCATTCTAGGTATGTCATTGCAAACTTTCCTTAACACACATTTTCAAACTAATTGCCCTGAACTCCACCCAACTTTTTTCTGAAACAATTATATTTAACTATGCACTAAATAACACTTCCTTTTATTTCCTTATCTTTTACTTATATGACTGTAAGTGAAATTAGATGAACCTTAAACTTAATTTTGAAAAATGCATGGAGTGTGTGATCTAAGAAAAATTAACTTGAAAAAGTAATCACAGTAAAAGCACTCATATCTAGCGTGTTTTTCTTGTCGAGATTATTGGTTATACTCTTTTTCTTATAATTCTGGATTTGTTTCCAATATCCTAACCTAAAGCATTCAAACGCATCGCAGAGTTTTTCAAGAATACCACCATCAAAAACTCCTCTAAAATAATAGGTCCTTCCATAGGCATACATTTCAAATCTGGTTTGAATTACTGACATTTGACACCAATTTGTCGAAACATTTGTATGATAACGAAGATGAAGAAATGTAGATATTTAAATTAATTTAAATTTTGATCAAAAAGGCACTATGAATTGTATTGTTCTTGGGGAATTTTGTTTTTAATATTAACGAAGATGAACAAATGTAGAAACTAAAATTATTTCTGCTCAAGGCCGCTCCTTGAATTGTTGGTATGGTATCGATAAGCTCGTATCATCGTACACCGAAGGCATACCGATACTGTCTTTGTCTCTTCACTTGTCGATATACTTTCGGTATTTAATCTTTTAACTTACAGAATCCGTTCTTAAAAGAACATGCTTTTGCACGTAATATTTATACCCATTTGCGTATAAACAGAAAAAAGTACTGGCGACATCATTGTACTGTAAAAAATTTGTTTTGTTGACTGTTTGTTGCGGGCAAGGAATTTTCACGAGATGATGAAGGCAATCCGTGTCATAAATTAATATGTCTTTTCTTGAATATTCTGATTTATAATGGTACAAAGCCTCGTAATTGTCTACTCCCAACACAAGTTTAACGTGAAAGTACATTTCTGCCGATGACATTTTTCATAGTACAAGCGGTACGTACCGATTTGTTACTGCCTATAATTCGTACCGAGGATCGGTATACCAAAAGTATACCGTACCTAGAGAATGTAATCCCGGAATGTTTTTTCAATCCCGGTATTTCGGGATTCAAAAATTTGTATCCTGAGATCCCGGGATAATCCCGGGATTCTAAAAATATTTTTAAAAAAGTTTTTCAGAATATATTTTCGTTAAAAATATTTTGTTTTTCGAATTAAAGATTGTTCCGTTAGCATTTAACGTATTTAAATAAATAAATAAATAAACAAATATTGGATATTCGTTGAAATTTTTATTTTATTTAACAAAAACTTAAAAACAAAAACTTAACATTTAATTAAAAAAAAAAATAAGTTAAACAAAAATAATTCATAAAAACTCTTAAAAACAAATAGAAAAATAAAAATATTCAGCCCTTATTCTAAACAAACTTCGAATATGAGAAATAATATTACGAGCAAAAAGCTGGAATTCTAAATGTCCACAAAATGGAAAATGTAAATATATATGATGTGACGAGCATTTTAATTTTGGGGGAACAAATCTCCCGGGCAGTTATTTTCCCGGAGAATATTTAGAATTGTCCTCTTATACAGCGTGTCACAAAAGTCAACGTCGAAACGAAAACGGGTGATAGGGTAAGTGGTGACAGGTCTAAGAAAAATTATAAAAAAAATTGTTGCCAAGTATTTTGTGAGTTATGTGCATTTGAAAAAAAATCGAAAAAATCGTCAACCTGTGACGGTCTTTCAAGTGCCGTGATTACAAATCTTAACTTTTCTCAATTTTTATTTTTGTTATGGAACCTTAAATAACCGCTAACAAATAAATTCAAAAAATCAAACAGACTTGCATCAGTTTTAAATAAAATATCACTTTTTTGTCCAACTAAGTACTCAAATTTTAACATAACCCTAATTCAATGGACGGTAGTGTAAAAAAATGTACCACGAAATTTTGGCAAGTTGCCTTCAAAGTTGGCTTGTTCAATTCTCATTTCAAAATGGTGTAACATTTTTAAGAATATTCCATAAATAACGGGAAAAAAATTCTTTCCTCAAGTAACTCGGTTTTAAGATAATTCTTTTTTAATCATTAAAAAACTTTGAATACACTCTAGGCTTTCTCGTGTCTAATTTTAAATTCAAGGGTGATGAACAGTTATTTATAAGTAACCACTACCAGGCCCAGAGTACCGCGAGCTATCAGATAGTGATTCATTTCTATTACTTTGGTTGAAGTTTTTAATAAAATTCAAATTTTCAACAAAATTTAGATGAAAAGTTCATTTAGATCAGCTATAACAAATGTTCAAATTGTTTGCCTCCAACGGCAATGCAAGACCTACATCTTCTTAAAAAAGTACGGTTTATAGGACGGGCGAATCTCCTTGAGTCGATGTCAGCAACAGCCTCCGTGATTTTTTGGCGCAGCTCGGCTAAGTTTTGGATCAGTTTTGAGCAGACTTTTTCTTATATTGCCCTATAAGAAAGAAATCCAGAGGGTTTAAGTCAGGTGAACGGGCTGGCCACGAAATTGCACCAGGCCGCCCTATCCACCTCCCTGGGTATTCTTCATCAAGGAATTGTCTCACTGGGCGCGCAAAATGCGCTGGGCAGCCGTCTTGTTGAAACCAAATATTTCCATAAATGCTAAGTGTCACATCTTCCAATAAATTATGTAAGTGGTTTTGTAAAAAATCTAAATACACCTCGCCGTTCAAGTTCTCTGGTAACTCGCATGGTCCAATTATTTTACCATTCAGAATTCCGGTCCACATATTACTTTGGAGCGATAATGCGATTTGTTTTCCCGCATCAAATGTGGATTTTCTACATGCCACTCAAATTTTGTAGTATCGTTCGACAAAATGCAACTCTTTTAGGGTAATCTCGGGGTAGTAGACTTTGCACTCGTTGAACATGGTATGGATGGAGCTCCTATTTTCTTCAAAAAATTCGGTGTACTGTACTTTTGGGTACTCCTGTTCGTATTTGATAGCCCGCGGTATTCTGGGCCTGGTAGTGGTTACTTTTATAAATAACTGTTCTTCCCCCTTGAACTTAAACTTAGACATGAGAAAGCCTAGTGTGTATTCAAAGTTTTTTTGTTAATGAATTAAAAAGAATTATTTTAAAACCGAGTTACTTGAGAAAAGAATTTTTTCCCGTTATTCATGGAATATTCTCAAAAAATATACACCATTTTGAAATGAGAATTGAACACGCCAACTTTTAAGGTAACTTGCCAAAATTTCGTAGTACATTTTTTTACATTGAATAAGGGTTATGTAAAAATTTTGAGTACTTAGTTGGACAAAAAAGTGATATTTTCTTTAAAACTGATGCAAGTGTGTTTGAATTTTTGAATGCATTTGTTAGCGGGGTTATTCAAGGTTCCAAAACAAAAATAAAAATTGGGAAAAGTTAAGATTTGTAATCACGGCACTTGAAAGACCGTCACAGGTTGACAATTTTTTTTTCAAATGCACACAGGCGCGAACGCAGGATAAAATTTCGGGGGGGTTGAACAAATTTTGGGGGGGGGGGTTTAAACTGAAAACTCAAAATTAAGAGTGAAATTGTATGGCGAGGAAGTTAAATTCATACATTTTGGGGGGGGTGTTTGAACCCCAAAAACCCCCCTGCGATCGCGCCTGAATGCACATAACTCACAAAATACATGGTAACAATTTGTTTTTATTATTTTTCTAATAACTGTCCCACCTTCCCTATCACCCGTTTCCATTTCGACTTTGACTTTTGGGACACCCTGTATAAACCGTGTTTTTCTGCAGGTTAAGATAGAATTTAGCGAAAAAAACAACACCTGAACTAAGGAATTTACATGTAAAATACAAAAACAACTGAAGTCCATATGAACTTAGCTAAGTCCAGATAATTATCGATTCTTAACTTAAGCTGAGATAGAAAAAGTACTGCCACCTCAAATTACTATTTTGTTATCGATAGTTTGTATGAAAACGTTAAAATATCTGGGCCAACGAATGAAAATATTTTTTATAAACAAGAAAAATCGACAAGCATTGTTTTGTAGATTAATTTTTTTTTTCTGATTTGTGATTTAAAATTGTTTTTTTTTTTTCACTTTATTTTGTTTCATTAACGAACGGAATAATTTTCTATACGAGATTTCTCTTTATTTGAATGTATTTTGTTCTTATTTTGCGATGGCGATTTCTGAGTTTTGTGATAGTGCTGGTCATTTTTGCTTCGATGACTTTACTAAGTTCGGAAGTCGTTTTTTTGACAATTTTATCTGAACCTGCAAAAAAACACGGCTATTATTAGTTCAATCACATTTTGAATCACAATTTGTTTTTGTAATAGAAACAAAGAAATAGCAACCAATCCAAGGTTTCATCTGAAAATCAGCAGAAAATGCACGCTCCGGCTCAATACTTGTTGGAGATATGGATATCAAGCTTTCAAATTGTTTCCCCGGATCCCAAAAAGAACTTGCTCTCTTTTAATCGCTTTAATCAATGAAAACGCAGTTGCATCAGATACAGATGTTTCTGCAATATGTTGCGGTTCCAACTTCTATAGGCTGTTCTCTTCCTTCAAGGATAGATTTTGCCCGCTTGGATTTAAATCGGTGTCTTGATCTTGATTTAAATTGTCGTCATTCTCATTATCACTGTTGGCTGGCGCCCACACGTTTCAGTATATATGTTATTTGTTTTATTAAGCCCTGAAAAATAATTTCTTTCTTCCGGTGTTGACTCTTCTAAAGTTGCTTTTGGGTTCTGTAGGTAATTTGTCAAATCTGGAACTTTCATACAAACTTTCATTTACGATTTTTTTTTGTTGATTGGTTGTTGATAAAATATAAAATAAATTGCGATTATTTAAGCAACCAATCCCGGGATTGGAGCATTTAATCCCAGGATTTTCGGGATCTCAAATGGACCGAGATTTGGGATAACATTCTCTAACCGCACCGCTTCCGCACGTCCCGACCTAATCAGGATGCACCCATTGAAATACATGTATTCGGTTCGCAAGCGGTGCCGACAAGTCAGGGAGCACCCTTAGAAGAGTGTATGACAAAATCTAACTGAAAAGCCTACTGCCAAATCTGGGTGATTCTGGAGTAAGGGTGAGTTATCACTTTTGCTTTAAACTAAATAACATTTTTATGTTATTCCTATGAACTACTATTAATAGTAGCTATAATGACAATAAAACACGACCAGAACATGTTCGTTTTCACAAAAGTGTGTTTGAGCGGTTTCTAGCCCAATCCGCTTCTTCCAGAGGGGATTCTATCCAAGCCGCCAAACGTAGTGGTTGAATTTCAAAATGGCTTGGCCCGGTTCTAAAAATGGCTAGTACTGTTTCAAAAGTCCCATTACATATGCTAACAGCCCCCTCACCTTAGGCAGTTCAATCATTATTTGTTTATTCATTACCAGGGCAAGTTTTTTTATGCGTTCACACACAAAATATGTGCATAAGATATGGACGTAAAATGAGAAAATATGCGCTTAAAAAGAAAAAACATGCTCTGAAAAAGTTGTTAGATAATGGAAAAACATTAAAAATTGAAAAAAAAAAAAGAAATCAAACTTATCAAACAAAAAATGTAAACATAAAATAAATTTTAAAAAATTCTATTCTAAAATTAGTTCCCCAGATTCTCTTCTTCGTTACTATCCAGCGTTAATATTTTTGAGATTTTTCTATTTTTGAATACTTTTCGTTTTTATATAAAACATTTTCAATTTTCTTCAAAATACCCTTGCCCATAGAACCTTCGACTGAAATAATTTTTACAAATGCATCTTTTATATCAATTTACGTTTCGAGTGTGTTCCATAGTTGGAACTTTAAAAAAATTATTTTTTTTTTTTATTTAAATACTTTAATTGTATTTAGTGCTGACGCCAAGTTGGCATTTCTATAGAAATTGGAATCGAAAATTTGGCAAAAGTAAATATTAAAATTTTTAAATTTTTCGAATATTTCGAAACCATTCACTAAAAATATGCATTTGTTTTAAAAATATGTCCAATAAATCAATAAATGCATTTTTATGCGTTTATAGTAAAATATGCAAAAAAATGCTCTAACGAATGAATGCTATTTTTAAGGAAATTTTCTGATTCGAAAAACTAGTTTAATTGTTTTCTTCTTTGTTTATCCAAAAAAAATATGATTGAACATAGAAAAACTTGCCCTGTTCATTACTATCTAACGTTGTCTTACATTCCTCAACGATACAATTCTTTCTTTACTGCAACCCAACAAATTGTGATATTCATATAATTATTGCGTTTGCCTTTCTAGAAGTCAACGGCCCTGGGATCTTAGCTTCGCATTTGAAGAATTTAAATAAACCCAAGTTTGCCGTCTGAGAGGTCAGAAAATTCTCATAAAAGGTCGGCCATTTTTTTTTTTATGTCAAAGTTTTTCCAAAATCATGTAAGATTAAAAATTATTTTCAGAAATTGTATAGAATGTGGGATTTCCACAAAAGGAACTTATGTCCGCTAAAAGGTCAGTAATTTGTTAAAAAAGGTCCATGCGGCAACTATGTTTCCAAACACCAGTTTCTTGATTCTTTGAGCTGTGTGAATTTACCAGGTTTTCTGTGATATTTAGTTTGTTTTTTTTTTTTTTTTTTTTGGGTATTGCTGTAGGTAATGTACTGTACATTAGGGTGGGTTATTTTTGTTTGCTTTTTCATATTTCGAGTTCTAATATTTAAAATAAAAAGATGAGGTGTTGATCATGTAGAGGATTCGTTATCTTTCTCCTGAATTAAAAAAAAAGTTAACGATCCAGTATTTAAACGAAGTGCATAATTATAACATCTGAAAACTTTTTAATGTTAAAGTTAACAGACTATACGTTATTCGCCTGGAAACGTCTTATTCGATGAATCCTAAAAGTTTGAATTTTAGTGCTTCTGAATGTCGTTCTGCATTGTTTTCACTCGCAGTTTTTCACTCAATCTGAAATCCAATAGAACAGTTCATGTTCCTTCTACAATTCCTAGGTTTCGTAGAGGTGAATTGCCAGTTAAAAATTATTTGTTGGAACACAAAAATTGAAATACACTCCTCGTCAACTGAATACGCACAAACATTTTTGAATATATTTTATCCATTTTTTCCAAACAGTGATGGTTATTATGCCATCTGTTGATGGTAAAAATTTTTGTAACATATAAATAACAGAATTTCAAAGTTTTATCCAAAAACAACCGTGAGTTTTTCCTTCAACCACTTCCAAAGTGTAACTTATGCAAAGTAGAAGTTTTTTTTTGAGTCAACTGAATAGGTACAAAAATTAAAATTGGTATTGGAATGGAATGAAACAAGTTTTTGTTTAAGTTTAGTAGTGGGTACTTCCACCTTTATTTTTAATTACTTCGTAAATTCGATCCGGCATGGAATCGTATAGCTTTTTAATGTAATTTAACGAAATTTCGCTCCACGCTAATTTGATTGCAGAAATTAAGGTTTCTTTGTCTTCGAACTGACGACCACCCTCATAAACTTTGCGTACTAACCATCCCCAGACATTTTCTATGATGTTTAGATCAGGTGAGTACGGCGGCCATTGAAGCAACTGCACTTGTTGCTCCTCTATCCATGTTTTTATTATGCGCGCTGAGTGAATAGGCGCATTATCATGTTGGTAGGTCCAGTTTATGGGTCCAAAGATGTTAGAAAATTTAGGAAAATTTCTTTCCAAAATTACTTTATACCCAGCTGCTGTCATTCTTGATGTTACAACCTCGAGCTCAACTGTTCCATAATAACTGACTGCTCTCCATATCATGACACCTCCTTCACGACTATGATGGCGCTTTAAAAATCTTTTTTCTTTTCTTACGTCGTGAAAATAGAAGTTGAACCCATCAGGGCCATCGAAATTAAACTTTTTTTCATCTGAAAAAACCACGTGATACCATTCTTTTTTCCAACTCATGTGAAGTCTTGAAAAATCTAATCGGAACATTTTCCGTCTCTCGTCAAGTGGTGGTTTTTTCTTAAGTTTCATTCGTTTAAGATGGCTTGAGTTGCTGATTACTCTTAATACTGTTGAGCAACTTGCGTTTACGCTGACTTTTTGTTTTATTTTTGCCACAGAATCAGAAGAATTTGATGCACATCTTAAAATTCTTCGTCTCTCAGCTGCTGTTGTTGCTGTTTTCTTACCTCCCTTCATGTTTTTGCCGTATGCATCTTTATTTTTCAAGTAAGAATAAACTACATTAAAACTTCGGCCAACTTTATCAGCTATTGCACGTCCAGTTAGGCCTTGGTCTCTAAGTAAATCGATTTTAGCTTTTTCAACACTGTTAAGACACGTAGATCTACCCATTTTTCTTAAAATTTGAAACCAAGAATTAAATTTTACTGAAAACACTAAAATCGTTAATTTAAACTGTCAAGCACTCCAAAAAACTTATAAACAACGAAGAAAATGGCGTTGTACCTATTCAGTTGACTAAAAAAAAACTCCTACTTTGCATATAAAACACTTTGCAAGTGGTTGAAGAAAAACTCACGGTTGTTTTTGGATAATTCTTTCGGAATTATCTGCTTAACATCTTAAGGGAATAGTTAGCATCAACAGATGGCATAATAACCATCACTGTTTGGAAAAAATGGATAAAGTATATTAAAAAATGTTTGTGCGTATTCAGTTGACGAGGAGTGTATGTATATAACACAAGTGTGTCAATTCCCCAATAATTTGTCTTGATTTTATTTGTGTTTGTTTATTAAATTAAATATCAAAAACATTGATATTGGATGCAAAATTAATTCAAATGTAAAAATAAGAAACATGAAGTAACAATGCAGTTTTTTTGGGACGTTGAATTTTAAATTTCTCTTCTCAGAACTGTCAGAAACATATTTGTTTGTGCCAATGGAATGGTTTCAGGAGATTTTTTTTTTTGATTTCGGACGTTTTCGGACTTCCATGAAATCGCCATAAGATACCGACATGATAAATTTATTGACAAGCAACTATTTGTGAGCCTCCAGTTCTAATAGGTGTTTCAAACTCCATCGATGAAATTTTGAAAATAATAAAGACTACTGGACGTCTGCCTCGTCACACACTTATCCCAAAAACGTTCTGTTAAAATTTTAATAGAAGCTGCGATGTTTGCGTGGGATCAAGAGTCTTGAGAAGATTTAATTAAAGTAAAGATAGTATATTATAGAGTGATCCCGCCTACTGGATATATCTGAAGGGTCCCTGTGAAAAATGGCTTGAGTCCATTTTTATTGAGTCCATTTTATTAAATTGAGTACCTAATGATGGCATGTTGTTGTTTTTTTATAATAACTTTAATTTAATATAAATGGCAGACGGCTAAGCTATGCTTAAATGTACTAAATATTAAACCATAATTGCTAATTTGAATTTTATAAATGATTAAAAAAAAAATAATCAAATTTAGTCAATTTTCAAAATGCTACTTTTCCTTAATATTTTTGTTCGATATAGTTTAGTTTTTGCTGCAAAAATTGAACAAAACAATATTTTTGAAAAAGCATGTAGGTATCCAGACCTATGAATAATATCTGCGTAGTATTAATTTAAACAAAAATTTAGGTACTCGAGATTTTAAACACTTTTACTCGAAGCGATTATGCCCAAGGTCGTGTTTCCTAAAATTACTTGTTTTCAAACTTTGATGTTGAAAAAGTCCTTACAACAACAGTTTTTGTATGCTTATTGCCCAAAAATATGATTTCTCTCAACTTTATTTGAAGCAATCTTCTTCCCAATTTATGATTAAGAAAAGCTTTAGTCAATACTTGTAGTTATCAATTAATTATTAAAAAAAAGTATCCAACTCGTGCCAAAAAAGTACTATTGTGTTGCTGTGGAATATTTTTAACATATACCTATATTTATTTTGGGACACCCTACATGTGTACATATGTGTTTCACGTGAATTAACCTTTTATTTTATGAAAAATCAATAGTTTCTAGTCGTTTTTATTGAACTTTCTAACCATGAAAAATAAGGAAAAACACCCCTTGTACAATTTCTGCACACGGGCCTGCCCTTAATAAATTCATAAAGTTTAAATCAATTTATGTTGTATATGTAATCAGGCACATTTTATGAGACAAATTATTTTGAGTAAACTTATAAATATCGTTTTTCTAGGAATCAACTAAAGTGGACTTAAGCGGTTTTTTCTATGGACCCTTCATCTATTTCCGCTGTGTTTTCGTTAGCATTTCGTTGGCTTGTTGGAGACCACAGACAAAATATTTGTTTTACAACAGCAGAAGTTAAATTCTTAAACAAAAAAAAATAATTTTTTAATAAGTATTTTTGAAAATACTTAAATATCAATACCTTACTTTTTGGTGCACCACTTATTCCGATCATTTGAAGCGCTGCTGTTTCAAAATTTCCATTTTTTGAATAAAAACAAGGTTTGGTAGGTATACTCACAATTTTCAAGAGACTTTTAGTTCATGTTCTATAGCAACAGACTTTCTTCAATAAGTTTGGATTTGAAAAAAAAAAATAAAACACCCATCCATTTTTCCATCTGTTTCACTTCTCTTCTATTTGTGTCAAGTAATATGACCTCACCTGTTACTATCCTTTTGTTTTTTTTTAACAGCATTTCTTTTTTTCCAAGAAAATTACCCTTTAAAATCCTTAATCTATACTTTATCTAACTGCTTTTATTGTGCATAGAAGCGTTCCTTCATCTAACAACGCTGCTACCTACCATTGGCCAACAAGTCCCATACTACCACCTATATCTAGTAGAACTCCACATTTAGTGCCTGAAACTCATATGTCATCGAACGGATCCACAGTTAATAACTACACATCTTCCAACAAATTTGGCAGTTGAATAGAAGAAACTGAGTTCACGTCCATAAACTTACAAACGACTGGAGATGAATGCGATTCCGATTCTGATTACAACGCCGAACACCAACAACCACAGCAACAACAACAATTATCGTCATCTGCGAACACATCAACATCCGCAGCAAATAAGTTCACAAGAAAACGCGAACGTGTGTGCAATAATAATTCTAATAATTTTATTTCTAAAATGGCGTACTGCAATGCCTTTTCGAAATAAACTAAATATAAATTACGCTGAAAGCATTTAGTTAATAGACACTTTAGGTATACAAAATTTTAGCCAATTAAGTAGGAATTAAATTGAGATACAAAACTATAAGTTTTTATAAGTTTTATTTAAATTATTGAAAATTAAAACAAAATTGTAATATATTTAAACATAATTATTCAACTTTTAAAGTAAAATCGAGACGTTATTTTTTTGTATTATTGTACTAGCTAAAATCTAGAACGGCAACACTTAAAACTTAAGGAATTAGTCAACAAAAAACACAAAATGGTTCCCATAATAATTCTTGGCCAGTTAGGTTCTACCAACTTTATTTACCAACAGAAATGCTTTAAAAGAAACGAAAGAACACCTATGTAGCTACAGATTAAAAAAAAATAGTAAAAATAGAAAGACTTGTAGGAACTGTCTTTAGTTCAAGACCGTAGGTTTATATAAGGAGAACAAAAATATAGAAGTTTTCATCCCACTATGTTGCCAGATAAAAAATTCAACTGAGGCAAATTATTGCCATACATTTTTTTTAGATTTTTTTTTAAATTTTACCTTAGCATAGAATGTATTATACAACAAAAAAGAGATCGATTTTTATAAGTGTGAAACTGCGATAGATAAAAAAATAAAAAATAAAAATATCAATTGAATTTTAAACGTTTTCATCTTTTTTGTTTTAGAATAAAAAAAAGACTTATAACATAAAACATGTAAAATAAAGTAAAACCAAAGCACATAAAAAAATACAACAAAAGTAAAAAAAAATCATTTAAATATAAAAAAGCCTAGCTTTTTTATCTGTTAATTATTTATTAACAAATATTATTCATTAAAGTTCAATTTTATAGCTCTGTTTATTCATAAACTATCATTATAAGCATCCTATTTAAATAAATGTATAATTGAAAATAATAAAAAAAAAACTCACTAGAATTATAGGTAAACATGACTATAAAAACTATAGCCATTTAAATAAAAACAAAATTAAAAACAGACTCTTTAAAACAACGCAAGTAGTAATAACAAAGAAAAAAGAATATTAAAGCAGAGCTATACAAATAAATCATATATATTAAAACTAAAACACAACAAAACAAATACCCCCAACGATATAATCAAGCAAAATCTATTTTAAGACCAATTCAATGTTTGGCAAAATATTGAGCTCCTGGTGAATTGTCATTTAAAGTTTCGTTTTATTTGTTTTAATTTGTATATTTATGTATCCTTGTGACTTTGTTAATTGATTATACATACATAATTTTAAAACCCGTGGATGTTTATTTTTATTTGAAATAGTTTAATCGAAAATACAAGATTTTGATTGGATTAATCTGACTTTAGGCGTGAACATTCAATTGTGTTATTCAACATTTGTTAATGGTTTTTTCAAGTTTAATGTTAGGAAAAATTCGCTTATCAAGCGATATTTTCCTAACATTCGAAAAAAACATAGAAAATACTGCAAGACCAAATTTAAAGTATCACAATTAATATCTAAAAAACAGGAAATTATAAAGAAATGTGTTTTTACTAACTTGAAATCAACTTAGCGGATCAATACAAAAAAAACATAGAAAACACTGAGCGAGAGATTTAAATTTAAATTGTCGCAACTAATTAACAGTAAATTATTATTAGACAGTAAACGTTTCCATATAATAATTAGTTTTAACCGATTTTCAAAGGGTTTATTAACTAGCTTATATGATTTTGAGAATAAAAAAAAAAACATTTTTGATTGTTGTTTATTTGCACAGAACTGCAGCTTCAGTAAACCCCACAAAAAGTCTGGTCTGCGGTCAAATTGCATGATCTTTTCTGCCAATTCATGTCACCTAGCTGTGCGAGAGATAACCTTTTAGTACGTTTTGATTAGGCCAAATAGGGTGATTTCGTTACAAATTTCCAAATTATCTCATTTCCAATACAAATTCGCGTTTCTAAATGAGCTTATTTCAACCAAATTTGCACTTTGCTAAAAAAAAGCAAAAAGAAACAAAAAAAAAAACGTTTAACTGCCAAACCAAGTTCAAAATGAAATGAGATGGCAAACGAGATTATCGAGATAATAAAAAAACTTTTTTTTGTAATTTCCGAAATAACCTCATATCGGTTGTAATGAAACCGTAGTATTACCCTGAAAACTAAAATCGTTCATGCAAAATCTTAATCGTGGCAACCGCATGTCGTCTAGGTCCATATGGTTCAATTTGGGTCAAAGCAATTGGTTATCATTCTTCTGTGGCACTCGCCATTGGCGGTGAACGCCAACACCGGTTGGGGAGAGCCTCAAGTAACATTTTCAAATTTTAATTTATGCCGGTCGTCCACTACGTGCGCGTAAAGCTCAACCAACATTGTTCAATTTTTCATTCAACTCCATCGTTGGATGAACAAATTTACAAACCTCTTACACTAGTGCAGAAACTTACGTTCTTGAAGTTGAGCAAAGAAACCAGGCGTATTGAACAAAACGTCTTGGGCGGAGCTCCGTACAGATATAGTTGAGAAACTTAGCTAAATGTTGAATAACCTCGTACACCTAGTTGATCAACTCGTTCGATTGTTGGACAACTCCGTACACTTTGTTGATCAACGTATTATATTGTTGAATATTTCCGTACACATTTATGTAGTTTACAAACTTTCTCAAATGTTGAATAACCTCGTACACTAGTTGACAAACTTATTCGGATTCGACAAAAAGAGTTTTTGGTAAACCTCAAAAAGTTGATACCTTTGTAAACTTAACCAAGAATCCCTCGTTGTGGGCACGCATATTCAAGCAAGCACCATTATGTACTATATAGCTACTCAGATATTGATGAAATGTTTCTGACCCTAGTTCGGTACATTTTTATTGCCCACGCATCCCCTGCTGAAAAATATAAAAATTCTTAAATTTGTTCTGTATTGAGCATGTATTCCTCTCAAAAATAAAGGGATGTCTTAATAATATTATAAAATGAACTACAAAGGAAAGGCCGCCATTTTAAAAATCGCGTTTTAACAATTTCACAATTTGTTATTTTATACAGGGTGTCCCTTAATTCGTCAATAGTATTTTTGGGCAAGATTCTGGGGTATATTCTAAGAAAATAATCGTTCTACAGTAAGGGCCTATCTCCAATTTTGATATTATTTATCAGGGATTTAAGAAAAGTCTTACTTTGGTGTGCCCTGACCCATGTTAACAGTAATATAAGTGCTTATGATAGCAACTTCGTTCATGCCTTTATTTTTAGAAGAAACAACAGCATTTGTACTTGCGTTTAAATAAGTTTGATATCTTATCTCAGTTTTAAGATATCCAGTTTTTAGCCTGTTCCATTTTTCCTGCCCTTGCTAATTTTTTGACTTTGGGGTCAATTTGCTCCATAATATGCGTAATAAACATTACGTTTTACTATTTTTTTTTCGAATGGATGTAACAATAATAAAAACAAAGGTCAACAACAACTTTGCCGAAAAACCCACAGTTTTTATGATAATTTGGAAAATCTTCGGCTGGTAAAATTTAAATAAAAAAATGTTTTTTGTAGCCTTAAGCTCGAAAAGCTATGAATACAAATTATTTGTGTGGTTTAGATAATTTTGTAAGTATTTTTTTTACTAAAAGAGCTATAACGGGTGCACTTTGATATTCCTTGGTTTGAATACATGCTAGTTTTGAAAGCCACTTAAGTTGAATTCTACAAACTATCTGCAGTTGTTGCAAAATGATTTATCAGAAATATCGGAGGACATTCCACAGGTTCAACTATCTTCATCTTATTTCTAACTTAATGGTGCTTCAGCCCACTAAGGTTGAGACAAGATGAAGAGTAAGAGGTAATCGTTGGATAGGAAAAAATTAGAGCAGTTCAATGGCCTGCAAGATCTCCTGACACTAAAATATTGGATTTTTTTGAATGGGGAAAAATGAAATAAATCTTTTATTCAACTAAAATAGCAACTTTAAGTGAATAACAAGAGCGCAAGCTCAAAGCGTCCTCAAAAGTGAGGCAGTAGCTATATGATCATTAATATCAACTAGTATCGCCCAGTGGTCGAAATTCGACCATTCTCGATAAATTTGTCAATTTGTTGCTGAAATTCCCACTGAAAATAACCACTGAACTCCGTACAAATTAATTTCCAAATTATCATAAAATATTTGGGTTTTTCGCCAAACTTGTTATTGATTTTTATTTTTAATATTGTTACGTTCATTAAAAAAAAAACATAGTTAAATGTTATGTTTATTACGCATTTTTTGGAGAAAATTGATCCCAAAGTCAAAAAATTAGCAAGGGCAGGAAAAATGGAACAGGCTAAAAACTGGATATCTTAAAACTGAGATAAGATATCAAACTTATTTAAACGCAATTACAAATACTGTTATTTCTTCTAAAAATAAATTTCGAAACGAAGTTTCTATCATTATTACTAACAGCGCAGTTACCGCTAACTTGGGTCAGGGTACACCAAAGTAAGAATTTTCTTAAATCCCTGATAAGTGATACCAAAACAGGAGATAGGTTCTTACTGTAGAACGATTTTTTTCCTAGAATATATCCCAGAATCATGCCCTTAAATACAATTGACGAATTAAGGGACACTCTGTATGCCGATAGAAAACAAAATTCACGCCTGATCTGAATTCCGATTGTTTGTAAAACCCTTTCGTTTTCAAACTCCGGGTGTTTTGAAAGACTTTTCTATTTCAATACTTGCCGAATGAGTAGGCGTGTACCATCAACTGAGCGCTCCGAGCGCTCAAGGATTTTTTAAGTGAGACAAAAAATCTCATCTGAGCACTGAGATTTTTTGCGGAGATTTCTGATCCAAAAATTTCTTGGATTCATTACTCAATTTTTTTTTCTCAGTCGGAACAGCTGTTTGTTTGACAACCAAGTTATAATTTTTAGAGGGTGTGCAAATAAGAAAGTGGTAAATAAATACAAAATAAAGACGTAATGTTGACGAAAACTCAAACTAATTGAATAAGCTATAATCATTTTCAATAATTTTTTTGCTTTAACAATTAAATATTTAAAGAAAAGTTGAAATTTTATTTCTAAACTTGTATGAGAATAATAACACATTTTTTTTTTTGTAAACGAGCGGAGAATGTTGTCCCACCAAATGATTCTGCCTCCGTTAATCTGACATTGAGAGCTCATTGAGCGCTCAGTTTGTGGTACACGCCTAGTGTGTTTTGTTTTTCGATCGAGTTGAAAGTTGATTTGACGCTTAGAATTTTGTTTTATAATTTTAATTTTGCTGCCCGAAAAAATTTAAAAATGTGACAATCTTTATTTTCTTACAGTTATAAACCAAAAATCGAAAGTGCCCATTGTGTTTTTCTTCTTTTTGTTGTGTTCACTAGTTTTCGAAAGAAAAATAGGTTTGGATATTGGCTTCTACGAAAGTGAAATTCAGAACACTTTTTTTGAATCCGTACGGAAATCAATTTCGTGTACGTATTCAATACGAAACGGAAATCAGAACAGGGGTGTATTTTCTTTTTCTTTTTTTTTTATATAAATTTTTTTTTGTAGGATTTATACTTTCGGAGTTAAAGTGACAAAAAGTATGTTTTTCAGTTAGTTTTGTTCATGCTAAGAGTAGGTATTCGTAAGGCGACAAAACTGAAAAAAGTTACGCTTTCTAACTCTGAAAGCATAAATCTTACAAAAACAAGTTTGTATAAAAAAACGAAGATATTTTTGTTTTCTATCCGCATATATGTATGTATGAACGTTACAGAATATACGATAAGTCGTTCTTGAGATATGAGTCAAAACGCGTTTTTCAAAATGACAGCAGAAGCATAATACTTACATCCGCGCATATTTTCTTGTATTTATTTGACTAAACCAAATTTTATGCAATTTTTACTAAAGC
The DNA here is from genome assembly GCA_949320155.1 of Melangyna quadrimaculata. NCBI lineage: Eukaryota > Metazoa > Arthropoda > Insecta > Diptera > Syrphidae > Melangyna > Melangyna quadrimaculata. The sequence continues at coordinate 74,178,822 of OX439484.1, forward strand.
AAGTCATCCCAGGTTTTATTGGGAGAAGTGCAGAAACAGTGGTGTCGACAACGCCCGAGGCTACGAAAGGTAGATGTACAATTTTAAAAATCAATTTAATTTAGATTTATCAAAGGCAAACATTTATATAAGGTACCAACCTTCATTTATAGTGCTTTATTAATTTTTTTTCACCCCGGATTGTCAATATTTTTTCTAATTCGTTTAACGGTCAGCGAACTATAAAAATTCAAAAGTTCAAACCATTTTGACCATTGAAACTCCTATTATGGGAATTACGGTGGGTCCTATTTATTTGACCCACCCTAATATATATACAAAGCTTGTGTGTACAAAAATTTATTATTTAAAACAGGAGATTATTGTCAATATTTGAAATGGTCTTTAATGGCTTACTGCTATGTATGTGTGAAGATATTAGACGTTTTGACGCCAATAATAAAACTTTAAAAAATAAAATAAACTTTTCTGATGTTATAAGTCGAGCTTTGCGGTTTTTCATTTGCTAGAATATAATCAAGCTTGTTTTTAATTCATTATTATTGTGTTTGAAAATGTGTGGGCATAAAAACTAAAAGAAAATAAATTATACCAATTTACAAGAATGAGAAATAAAACACACAACTTAAAATAAAAATCTATTATTAACTTATGTATATTTCATATTATAATACCAACAATATTAATAATATAAGACTGTCAACAAAATCGAAAGCTTTATTGGATAACAATTTCAACTGTCCGGAGCTCTTATACTTGCCGACTTAATACCTACATATAATATTTTGTTAATTCCTCCCTAAATCAAGATGATATAATCTACATAAACTCACAAATATGTTTATACGTTTGAGGATTTATATATTCACAACGACTAAGAGTATTTTTATTATCAAAACAAAACTAATAACTGTCTTTTTTTACATCATTTTAGATACCTCTTATTAAAACTTTATATACAAAAATTAATAACCAAAGATTTTAACAGAAAATAACAAACAAACAAAAAATATTTTAACAAAAATTTAAATCTTAAACCATAAATTAGGTTTCCTTGAACAGCTATTCAATAATAACTGTATTTTTTTTTTTTAGTTTTCATTAAAGTTTTTGGATGGTTTCACCCAACAAAACAAAACACTGAACCAATTTTTTTTATTTTTAAAAAGAAAAATAAGCCAAATATAGCTTTATGGTGAAATACCTACAACAACATCAAATCATGGTTTTATACAAATGGAAAACTGCATCTCGATTATTTAAGAAAAAAAAAAAATAAACCAAAACAACAACTAGTCATTATATACCTACACGAAAATAAACACAAACACACATCAAATTATATTTAACTGGAAAAAATAGCTTTAAAAGTCCATTGACATTAATAATAATTATAGTTGTTCACATCTAAACAACACGTTAATTACAAAAATTGCATGAATTACAACAAATCCAAAATACATAGAGAAAAAAAAAAAAGAAAAAAATAACCCACTACATTCTAGCATGAAGTTGCTAATAAAGTTATATTCATAGCTTCACTAATGCATACATAAACATAATTATATTATTATGTTAACCAAAATAACTCTATCACACACTTCACACACAAACGAACAAACACTGAAAAAGTAAAAGACAAAATTGAAATTAAACATTAAATTTAAAAATTAAATAATATATAAAAAATGAAAGAAAAAATATAGTTCGATGAACAAAGACCAATTTATAGCAGACTAAGTTTTTGAACAAAAAAAATAAATAAAAAATAAATAAAACCAAAATTATCGGCAAAAAAATAAACTAAACATGAATATGAATTCAGCAAAATTAAAAGAAATAAACAAAACTAATGGTCATCAATTAAAAACAACAACATCAACAATAAAATTTTAAAACAAAAAACTTAAACAGAAAAAATATTAAATAAATAGACAAAAATAAATTAAAAAAAAAAGAAAACGTGTTTGCGAAAAGCTTTAATATTTAGGGTGCCTACATTTGCAAAAATTAGAATATGAAATACAATTTATTACATAAAAAACATAGTGAAAACGATGTGCTATAGAATCGTTAGTTAATTCTTTAAAAAAAAATAGAAAAAGAAACAAATTTACTGTTAATTTTCTTGGCCCCCCAGAGAATGAAATTTATAGAAAATAGTTATTATTATTATTATATTATTATTAATTATTATTATGATTACAACGCTTTGTAAAAAAAAACAACAAAACAAAAAACAATTATTATTCTTATATAAAAAAAAATGAAGAAAACAAAATAAATTTTAAAAAATTGGAAAATGTTTGCATTATTTATACTGATCAAAAATATCAATGCGCACAATATTAACAACGCAAAACCCAACAAAGCAAGACAAAACGTGAGAGAGGATTCTGGATGTACAAAATTTGGAACCGAAAATCTTATGATAGGTAGTATGTGTGTTTTCTTTTAATCTATACAAGGTTATCCTTGAAGTAAAAATTTACAAGAATAACAAAAATTGATCACCGTGAACTCTTTAAATGCAAATTCTTTTGGCTGAATACAAAGTGTATATTTGTCAAGTTATATTTTATTAACTTGAAGACAGTTTCTATTCAGTCTAAAGCTGGCGGTGTACGTTGTTCGTTGTTGTTCGTTCGCGGAACAACGAAAATGTAAATGAGAAAACCGAACAACGAACTAAGAACGAATGAAGAACGTGCAAATTCAAATCAGGCCAGAAATGTCGGTGTTCGTTGTTACCCTAACAACTTGTGTTTAAATGCTAAAACTGTTTAAATGAACATTGTTTTGGAGTGTCGTGCAAATTGTAGGGACATTTTCGATGTTTTTTTAATTACTGAATGGCACAAGAAGCCTATTTATATAAATAAACAATTTTGTATATAGAGTTTAACTTTCTAATGTAAATGCTTTCTTCGTTGTTCGTTGTTGAGAGAAGAACGAACACCGAACAACGGACAACGAATGAAGAACGAAAGTCTAAAGCCAGCTTAAGGAAATATACCTACATATGTACATATATAAGCAAAAATCCCTGCTAGCAGTGTTGTAGCTGAGATATTTGAAAAAGTCGCAAAAGTAGGGGTCCCGATAAAAAAAGTCGCATTTGAAAAATTATTTAATATAATTTAAAGTTTATTATTTCTTTTAATATTCCCTCTCTTGAACAAACACGTTTCAATTTAGACAACTTTAATTTGATTAAACTAATGTTTACATTATAATAAATTAGACATTTGTTTGTTTACCTATTAGTGTACCAGTGTTCGGAAAAAATGTCAAAGAATATACATTTTCTTTACATTTATTTAAAACAGTATGAACCTTTTTCTTTTGCACCTGATAATTATTTAAATAAAACTAAAACTTAGAACAACGCAAATGTTTTATTTTTCGCAATTTATATGGATTTTGTTTGATTTGGCTATTATATTAAATAATTTTTCAAAGGCGACTTTTTTTTATCGGTTGCACCAAAATGCTCTAAAACCAGTTTTTGTTAAAAGGCTATTTAAATTTATAGACATGATAAATTAATCTGGGTTGCACCAAACATCATCACAGTGTTTTTTAGCTAAAATTAAGTTCATTATCGATCCTAGCATTTTAGCATCGCTTTCAAAACTGAATACTGAACGAAAAAGTTTAAACTAGTGCAACTGAGATAGCAATACAAGAAATGTCAATGAAAATAAATAAACAATGGGATGCGCTGCGTACCAATCTATACAAACATAAATATGAAGGTACCTGGTACATGCACCTCGAAAATAGAAAAGAAAATTGTGAAAAACATGTACGTTTGTAACTCGGCAGCTTATTATTATGGTTTTGTCTGGGTTTCAGTTCATTAATATGTTATAATATTCGTTTTCACTTATTAGGTATCGTATGGGGTTGTTTTGGACTTCAATCAAAATATAAATAAAATGGATTTAAATTTCAAATCATGCATCTATGTTTTTCACCCTTCCAGTGTTTTTTTTAACTTTATTTCTGGGTTCTGTCCAATAAAATTAGTTTTAAAATTTAACTGGAGGAAAATGGAACTTTAGTTTATTGGTTCGTTTATTGGGCTTTTAGAATTAAAAGTGATCGGTGCAACCGATAAATGTCATTTTAAAATCTAACAAAGCAATACAAATTTAAAAGAGCTTGGTGCAACTGGTCATAAATAAGTTAAATTCATTAAAATTAACTTAAGTATTAGCTTAAATAAAGAGATCAGTGTTCAGTCAATTTACAGTCAAAGTTAAAAACAAAAAATAAATAAATTTACATTCAATTTGCAGAAATTTCTTTAAATAAGAATATTAAGTACATTTTGGGAACTATTGCACATTATTTATAATCCAAACTTTTACGGTTCGCGTACACTAAAACCGATTAGCCGGCCGATTTCAGATCGGAGCTATGCGGACGAATGTCTCAAACGTTACACTGCTGCCATTCTCGCTCGATTCCTGTTTTTAATAATGCCGATTTTAGAGGATGCCAGTCGGAATGTGAAACGTAAAAACTAAACGTGGCTCTATTCTAAAACAATAAATAAGCCATTCACTATTAATTTTATCTTATTTTAATTTTTAATTTAATTTCATTTTATTCTAGCGAAATAACTAACGTAAAATCCAAACAATTTCGGATTTGTCGGTTGATCGGTTATTAACGGCCGACATCGGACGATGTCGGTTGTAGTGGTGTACGCGCTCTCATCCTTTTACATACGTTTGATATAAATTCAGAAACCTATGTAGACCTATCCAGATACGTTTGTGTTGTTGTAATCCCGTGTAAAATAACAGTGGATTACAAAACAGCTTTTGCTGTTGAATAGCTATCCAACCTATCCGCAAAATTTTGGTATACGTTTGTATCCCCATGCGAAATGTCAAAAACAACCAACACGTTCAGAAACCTATATGGTTACGAACCTATCTTAGATAGGCTATCGCATAGGTTTCTGAATGCGGCCATTTTGAATTGCTTTTAAAACTATCTCTGTCATTTCTCTTTCTAATTCTGATAATTTAAAAAAGAAAGAAGATACAAATCTTGTTGAAGGGAAAACCAAACATATTATATGTATATACATTGAGTCAAACCAAATACATTTCAACTTGATTCCGTTTTATAGATTGAAATTCTGTGACTGTTAAAGAAAGGTTGGAAAGTTTTTATCAACCAAAAAGAGAAGTTTTCTGGGTCAAAAAGTCGCCCGATTTCAGAAAAGGGGTAAAAATATACCCTATATACTGAAGTCGCACAGCGGCAAGACTGCCTGCTAGACATCCAGACTAACGTTAAGGCAAATAATAGTCACAGATCATTTTCCGACTTACATACCTACTGTTTTTTTGTACTATTGAACGGCACGACTGCTCTCGTAGCTAACAACTTTAACGTAGATAGAAATTGATGATGCACAAGTACATAGCTATAGGTTCCAAAATATTATGAAAGCATTAAACAAAATCAAATAAAATATTACTATAAATTTATTATTTTAATGGCTTTGAGAGTAAGTGCTCATAATCAAGTATACCCTATGATTTGTTTGATAAATATGATTTTATGAAAAAAAAAAGTTCGTTGAAGCAGTTTTCTTAAAAATTATTTTTTTTATATTATAGTGTCCGAATAAAACAATTAGGGTTTCTTCAATTTATGTATTATTTTTATTTAAATATAAACCAACAGCTATCGCTACTGACTTAAATGTAAAATATTCATATTATATTAATTCCTACTTATAACCGGCAGCTATATATTCATATTGATTCAGTGCTTATAAAGTGTTTTATATAATTAGTGTTTTATTACTACAATATATAGAATTTGTCGCTCATTTTCAAAAATAAAATCTAGTATGCCAAAACTTAGTATTTAATAAAATACAATTTTGCACAAAATAAAAAGAAAATTATTAGCCCGTTTTCAAGATACGGAATTTTCAAAAAAAAAAAATTCAATATCTTTTTTAAAAATCCAAAAATTATTTTTTTGAAAATTTGTATATGCAAAATTATTTCAATTGTAAGGAGATCTTGTATAAAAAATTGGGTTGAAATCGGAGCAGTTATCAACGCGAAATTTGAAAACAAAAAAATTGGTTCTATGAAAGGTACCGTTATTGGTAAAATTTGTTTTCATCAAAATATTGACCATACTCTAAATAGTAAACGCATATCTTTTAATCAACATTTTTGGAGCCGTTTTCGAGAAAAAGAATTTTTTTGTTAATGGTTTTTCAATTTAGAAAGATAATTTTTTCAAGTATTCTACAAAATAATAAAAAAACTATCTTTCACCTAGTTTTGAAAATATTGACTAAGTCGTTTTCAAAATATTTAGTTAAAAAAAAAAATTGATTTTTCTTTTTTTTTAATTTTCAAAAAAAAAAATTTATTTTGGTTCACAGTAATGTTTAAATTTTTTAGAAAAAAATGAAAATTTTCAACTTAACTGTTATCGCGAAAACCAAAAAAAAAAATGGCTGTACTGAGGCATCCAAAATATTCTATTTATGAAAATAAAAAAATTATAAAAAAGTAGCATTTCCTTACTTAATTTATTTTAATTTTTTTAATAAAATCCTCGGACCCGTTTTTGAGAAAAATATTATTTTCCTTTTTTGGCGAAAAAAAATAAAATTGTATGGCAGGTAGTACCGTTATTTTTGGTCCTTAAAAAAATAATTAAAAAAACGTCTGGGCATATTAGTCAAAAAATTATACCAAGTTTGAAGAAAATCCCTCCATCCGTTGTTGGTTGTACGGGCGAGGACAGACAGACAAAATTGCGGGACCCACTTTTTTCGCGTTCTCTATCATCGTAATGTTAGGGAAAATTATTCTCGAGTTCCATTTTTTTCACGAATCCATAACTTACCATATATGTAGTAACTATATCGCAAGTAAAAATTGAAGTTCTCCTCTCGGCAATCTTATCTTAATCTTAACTATTATATAAAGACGAAAGAATTATTTTGTTCCTTCGCGCATAACTCGTAAAATAATTAACTGATTTACATGAAACAAATTTTATAATATTCTCTATGTCTACGAGGCGGTTTAAGGATATATTTTATTTCTTAATTTGTTTAATTTTTCGGAATATTATTGTTTTTTTAATTTTTTGTCACTTTTTTTCTAAGAGTTTGTCGCAAATATTCACTCATACACTCAAAATGGTTTGATATTTTAAAACAATAAGAATTTTTTGATAAACTCAACATTTTTACAAAAAATTTAAGACCAATATCTTTTCTTAATTATATGTATATACAAGCTGAGCAATAAATATATAAACTTTTAAAAGTATATCATTTTTTTAAATCCAGAAATGCTATTCAAGAGCAATCAACAATGGTGTAGTAGTAGTTGTAGAAAGATAAAAAATAGTTTAGCTATGTAGCGCCGCAAGAAAGTATGTGTATTTGTGTGAATTAGGTAGGTATGTTATCTAGGAAGAAAAGAGATACGACATTATGTGATCAAATTATTTGTGTATTGTGTATCTCTTATCATCGGCAATCGCCATGCACCGCTTTTATATAGAAAAAGGTGTTTTCCGTGTGGAAAACAAAATGATTTGGTTCAAGTAAAAAGCGTATAACTTGACTTCTAATGGTCGGATCTTCAAGATTGAGATCTTAAAATGATGGGAAAACCAGTTTATTAAAAGAAAGAGCTACAAATTAATATTAAAGCAATTTAATGGTGTTTGGCGAATATTTTAAAAGGGAAATTGCTATGAATAAATTCAGTCTTAAAAAAAACTTCATATATTTACAAAATGGCTACACTGCAAAAACATTGTATATCCGGAAGCTTTAAAAAAAATACATAGGCACGTAGGTAGGATGGTATTATGTTTTTTTTATATGATATTAACCTACTTATAACAAACAAAATATTACTTTTTAAAGTTTGCGAAGCAACGCGAGCACGGGTCGGCTATTCACATATAAAAATGCTTCACCTCAAATTTGCTTCCAACAATAAAGGGTTCAGCCCACTGATGTCTATAATACACTGGATAGTGGATTCCCTATACGTATAACAGTTTTTTTTTTTGAAGCAAATTGAATCTGACAATTGTATCCTTGCACACTATTGTCTCTTTTTTTTACCGAAGGAAAGAAAGAGATAGTTTTTTATCATCACAACAAATCGTGCATTGATATCACTGATCTCTATAATACACTGGATAGTGGATTCATATAAAAATCTTGAAGCAAATTGAAGGAAAATTATAACAGTGCAAGGATACAACTGTTGACAGTTGTCAATTTTTTTTTTTTAGTTTATAACAGTTTAAATTGTATTAAAATGGTGGTTTTTGTTTACATTTTTTTATTAGCTGATGTTTTTCGCGAGTGAGTAAGTAAGTTATTTATAATAGATCATAAAAAAAAAGATTTTAATTGATTTTTTCATAGTACGGAGTAAATTATTTCGTGATCAGCAACAAAAAAGGAACTGACTTGTGGTTGGGTGTGGATGCTCTTGGTTTGAGCATCTACGAACAGGAAGACAAGCTAACTCCAAAAATTGGATTCCCATGGTCTGAGATCAGGAATATTTCATTCTCAGAAAAGCGCTTCATCATAAAAACCGATTGACAAAAAAGCGCCCGAATTTGTGTTCTTTGCCCCACGCGTCAGGATCAATAAGAGAATGATATCAGCTGTTTGTTTGACATCACTGGTTTGGTTTGTTTGTAGTACAAACGCAAACGAAAACAAAACATAAATAAAATTGTTTAATTTGCTATTGTTTTCCATTAATTTTAATAAGTGTTCATTAAAAATTGTAATATTTCTCTCAAACTTAAATACATGTTGAAGAAATTCAGTTTAAGAATTGTTTCTGCGTATTTAACAGATAAAATATATACCGAGCGCTCGTTTTCCGTAGTACGCGTCTTATAAAATGTTATAAAATTAAAATTGTTAATTAAATTAAAAGTATCTCAGCCTGTTTGGCTTGGATTTCTTCTTCGAGTTTGATTTTCTCGGTTTGTTCCATGTGTTTAGCCTCTTCGAGACGTTGCAACATTGATTGTAGCTCCATTTGGTGGAGTTCGAGCTCGTCCTTTGCCGCTTGCAATTGTTTTAATTGCTCTTCAAGACGACGAATCATCTCTTGTGCCTTCATGAGGTCCTTTTGTGAACGTTCCATTTCCTCTTGCATCTGCTTGAGACGGTCTACGTATTCCTGTTGTTTCTTTTCGGCGCGTTCGCGGGCTGCCAGAGCCAGTTGCAGCTTTTCTCGTTCCTGTTGCTTGGCATTCTTCTCCTCCCTGGCTTGTGCTTTCATTTGTTGGACATCAATTGTGTCTGGTTTGCGACGACGCATATACAATTCATGGTTACCCATGCATAGGGCCAAAATTCTCTTATTGATCCTGACGCGTGGGGCAAAGAACACAAAGTCGGGCGCTTTTTTGTCAATCGGTTTAATGATGAAGCGCTTTTCTGAGAATGAAATATTCCTGATCTCAGACCATGGGAGTCTAATTTTTGGAGTTAGCTTGTCTTCCTGTTCGTAGATGCTTAAGCCAAGAGCATCCACACCCAACCACAAGTCAGTTCCTTTTTTGTTGCTGATCTCGAAATAATTTACTCTATACTATGAAAAAATTAATTAAAATCTTTTTTTTTATGATCTATTATAAATAACTTACTACTCACTCGCGAAAAACATCAGCTAATAAAAAAATGTAAACAAAAACCACCATTTTAATACAATTTAAACTGTTTTAAACTAAAAAAAAAATTGACAACTGTCAACAGTTGTATCCTTGCACTGTTATAATTTTCCTTCAATTTGCTTCAAGATTTTTATATGAATCCACTATCCAGTGTATTATAGAGATCAGTGACCAGGACGCACAGACTGATATCCACAGTGGTCAAAAACAGCATTATAGCTGGCCAAAATTTGGTTGTTTCCAAACTACGGGTTGAGTAGTACTTATTGAAAATCAAATAAGAAAACAAAATGTATGCTATTTTAGACGCTTGTTTTTTTGTGAAAATTAATCAAAATCTATAAGTTCCAAAACAGAAGAAACTCGAAGTGTCCTCTACTCCAGAAATTAATGTGTTTCGTCTAGATATGACAATGGGCTCTTCAGTTATTCTGTCATAACCTTCTAAAACACAATTTTTCGTCGATCATTTCCGACTATTCTTCCGAGTTTTCATTCTTCAGAGACTAAATACTATTCAAACAGAAACAAATGCTTGCTTTATTGGGAGAATAAGTAATTACTATCTGAGTTCAAAAGTTAAACTGACTATTAAAATATTGGATCCTTAATGAACTAAGACCGCTTTCACACAAGGAAACTGAGTTGCCAGAAACTAGATAGTTTGTAGTCGAGAAGGGTGTGAGGGGCGAATCTAAATCTTATCTTATCCAGATTATTTGAAAATGAAAAATTGTAAGATTTAAAAAAAAAAAAAAATAAATAAAGCAATTTGTATAACGTGTGTATAATTCGAGACTTTAATTCCATTATTAATAAATTATTTTAATATTACAAGAATCGCTATATGTATAAATAAATAAAACATACAAAAACATAAAAAAAAAACAGAAGACATTTACTATATAATATGTGCGTGCGTTTGAATTATATTAGGTAAGATACAAGGTCTCTGGTTATAGACTACGTATAGACTTCCATCGGCGCATAAGAAGACAACACGATGTCAAGCCACTGGAAAATTTACTAAATTCGCTAATATCAATATTTCGACTTGGTATATCAACCTTTTCCTTAATTATCTGTAAATAAAACCGAAATAAAAAAAATGACCTGTAATTCTTAGTATTATATAGATAAAATATGTATTTTATTTACTTTGTGCGATTGTATTATCTCTCCTGGCGATCGATGTATGAGAGTACCATTTATGTAGAGCATATTGGCTGCATGCTCTTCAGGCAGTGTAAGAGTCTGATAGGCAAAACTGGCTTCTCTTTCCATTCGCTTCAAAATCTGTTGCGAACTATCCGAAGTCGTAACAGCTAAGACATCAGGACCAGAAAGGGTGATATAATATTTTAATGGTTTGTTTCCTGATATCTGGAGAAAACATTTGAAATTGTCTTATATAATACTATTTTTATGTGAATAGTAGATTATATTTACCTTGATTGGAGTGCAAGGATATTCGGGGAATGTTGTTGCTACTGCTCTAGCCCCTTCTTCATTAGTTCGCTCTGAAAGTCCAACGAAAAACTCCCGTCCTAATTTTATTAATAAAATAAGTTAACATGGTTTTGTATGTTAATATTTAAATTAAAAACATACCTGTGAATAAAACATCCCCACCATCTAATACCGCATTTGGATATGGCATTTCAACCACTGGTATGTCGAGTTCTTTTTTAAGAATAATTTTCATACTATCAGCCTGAAAATATAAATAAATATTGAGAAATTGGTTTGAATAATAAATTGCAAGGGAGACTCACCTCACGTTGCCGTATTGGATTTTTAGATTTGGCAATTAAGGCGACTCCATTGCATATCACAGCTGTGTTTTCTACAAACACGCTTTCTGGCAAACTGTCATCGGGCGGCAATTCAATCACGTCCAAGCCAATTTCCCGCAATAAACTAAAAAAAAAATATTTTGGTAAATGATTTGTTATGCACCGCAGGGATTTAATATATTGAGAGTTGTGTGCTAAGTAAAAAAAATGTACGACTGGATCGCACAAATCTAGCACTTAAAACAAATTTGTTGATTCAATGCAAAACAAAAATCAATGCAATACTTTTTGACCAACTTAGAAGTACCGGAATGAATGTAAATTATGATAAAATAAACCAAGCCATTGATGAGATATTCGGGAATATACCAACAAAAAAAGAAAGGAGAATGGGCATTTTGGGGTAACTATTGCCTACGAATGAGATATATATCGGTGGAAAGATTAGCTCTAGTACATCATGGAGCCAATAATAGCGCATAATATATTGGTTTGCGAATAATTCGCTTAACAGTATGAAAATTCTACTTTTTTTTATTCGATTTAACCAACAAACGCATGGGAATATTTCTGCGTCTAGTGCCCACAATAGAAATATACAACGTTGGAAGCTTAGTTCAAGAGCATCAATTTTGAATGTGGACACATAACTGTAAACCATGGGGTTTAGGCAGTGTATTACAAAATATAAAACAATTCCGTCTATGTCTATTCGAATTTGCAAAGTATTTTTCTTATTTTTTTGTTCGCTTATTTTAGCCAAGTCCCATTGTTTAGGACAAAAAAATACTCGTACGTTGGTAAACTCGATACTACCTCTTCATTTACACAGGTCTCGTTTCTGGGCACTAGGTAGTCCAGGTCCCATATATTTTTGCATATTCTCCTTTCCCTTAACCGCATTTTTGATAAAACTGTTCTAGAGATAACATGTACGAATTTTAATCAAAATCTTTATAGACAAAAGAAATTGATAAAACCGAAATCGTTGTATGGCAGCTACCAGTTCTATAGAAATGAAATTAAAAATTTGAATTTCTCCACCAGGGCATTTAACCCTTTATGCTCTAGCTTGATGTACATCACGACGCATATCGGACGGAGGTCTTTAAATTTGTTGGTTAAAAATATAAAAGGAATTAAACGATAATTAGCATAGAGTTGTATTTTGTTTAAGCGATTGCTGAGCGTCAGAGTGGGTGGTTGTGTTCACATTAGTTTGAGTCTAAGAAAAAGAAATCAAAAACGACAGAGTAGTCAGTAAGAGCACCGTCTTAAAAAGATATATACATATAAATCAAAAATTACTTCAAAATCATTTCAAAAATTGTGTTTTTTAAAAATATCTATTCCCAACAAAATAAATAAAATAAAAGCTCGACCTGTGACGTCAGTGGTCTAAGGCGGTGGAGTGCGTAGTGCACACGACTGCTAAGACTGAGCAAATCTGATATGTGTGGGTTCGAATCCTATGGTGTGCATAAAAAGTTTTTCAAATAAAATTGGATTAAAGCTCAGCACCACAAAAAGGAGACTGATGAGTGCAAAAGTGGCAAAGCACGAAATAGCTATATCTCCAGCCAAACAATTGGTGGTAGCGCCTTTAAGTTGTTGTTGTTGTTCAAAAATTCAAATAAAATAAAGATCAAAAATTCCTCAAACACGGATTTTCTTTTACCTTTAAAAATAAATAAAATTCTTCCAAGTGATCTGAACTGTTCTGATAAATTTAATTTTTTTCTTAACTTTTTACTTTCTCCTTTTCGACTTTTTAATGCTCATATTTTATATATTATTTTTTTTTGACAAATTGGTTAACGCAAAAACTATGCTAAATATGCAAATCAATTTTTTTTAAATTAATACCAGTATACAAAAAATTCTTCCTAGGCAGTTTGTTTCAAAATGCAGTACTTTTAATTGCGATATAAGTACTATAAAAGTTTTTTTTCATTGCTATAGCCTCTTGTGAGAAATGAAAAAATCCTCCAAGAGTATCACTTGTCATGAATTAGTGCTTCTCGTCTAGCCGTTCGGATTCGGAATAAAATTGTAGGTCCCTTCCATTCCTATTGACACCCGCACAAAGGAATGGTTGCGAGTTGTTAGTCACTAGGACCTGGTTCTTCACGAGCCATTGCGCCAGCCCATTTATTTTTTTTTTACAGGTACTAAAGGGCAAGTTACGGATCCGTGCAAAAAATCGATCTCGAGATAATAATTTCCCCTAACATTACGATGGAAGAGAACTCGAAAAAAGTCCAGCAATTCTGTCTGTCAGTTTGACTATCTGTCTGTACCTCGACCTGCAGCCTAAGCCACTGAAGCGATTTTCTTCGAACTTTGGACTTAAGGTTATTTTGGGATTCACTAGAGAGGAAATCGAAATTATTTTTTAGCTCAAAAACTAACGGTATCTTACATACAACGAATATACAAAAATTGATTTATTTTAAAAACTTTAACTGTAAACTACTATAATTACTACAGTTTATATTTTGGTAGAAAAAAAAAATTATAACGATTACTAACGGTACCTGTCATGAACCGATTTTTGGTTTTCAAATTTCTCGTTAACGGCTACATCGATTTCAACCAAATTTTGTATGTAAGAGGTTCCCTTAAATTTTAACAAATTTGACAGACAAAATTTTTCAAAAAAATAATTTTTGGATTTTTAAAAAAATATTGATTTTTTTTTTGAAAATTCAATATCTTGAAAACGGGTTAATGATTTTTTTTTTTTAATTTTGTAAAAAATTGTATTTTATTAAATACTAAAAGTTGGCATACTAAATTTATTTATTTTTTAATTTTCAAAAATTTTTATATATTAACAATTATTTAAAAAGAAAACGCTCTAACGATTTTTGAATTTTTTTTTCATTAATTCATACTTATCAAATAAATCAGATGGCATACTTAAAAAAATGTGTGTTCAATCCTAGATAGGTTATCCTAGTAAAAAATGAACGCGGCCAGTAAGATACTTGGAAGCAACTTGCTTACAAATTGCGTGCCGCCTACGGAACATATTCACGTATAGGAATTTGACAGTCAATGTGTGTAGCCAACTAAGGGGCCAGTTATAGCTATCATTGAAAACCATCATTGAAAAAGTTAGCTGTTGATTTTGAGGCCTTCGAAAGTTTTATCATTGAATATTTATATGCAGAAATATATCTTACGACTTCAAAACGATTTCTCCTCCAATAATAATTCATTTTGACCTGTATCTTTCCCATAAAGGAACTTTTAATTTTTTCAATGATCATTGGTAAGGTAGTTCATCACTGAAAAATTAAAAGTGATTTTACGAGAAGTTGTGCAAAATTGAATTTTGTTTTACCTAGAAATAAATTTAAGTCAATAAGCTTTACTTTGGCATCAAAATAATCATATATTTTTTCTTCAAAATCTCTCAAAATTGACAATTAATATTTTCAATGATGGTTTTCAATGATAGCTGTAACTGGCCCCTAATTTGCCTCGTGTGGCCTCAGGGTAAGAGATAAATCCGTTTAAATTTTGAAAAAAAGTTTGTTTCTTTTCAAGTGGCGCGCAATGTACTTTGGAATTTTAAATATACACCGTCAATATCTTACTACATTCTAGTTGAACTACAAGTGTAAGTTCGTGCGATTTAGGCCCGTTTGCTGATACGAAACATAAATCTACGTCATAACTAAGTTCAACATAGTATATAACAACATAAGTTTAACTTAAGCCAGAACTATACCTGTGTCGTGTGTTGTGTTGTGGAGTCGTGTGTCGCTATCGCTACAATGTATTCCATATGCGTAGAACCATATTTGTCTCGTGTGTTGTGTTGCAGTGTGGTACATAAAACATATGGAATGACAGCGACACATGACTCCACAATACAAATCTACTTAGCTAAGCATAGTTCTTATAGAAGAAATCGCTGTCGAAACGTCAATTCTGTGTGAAAAGTCAAATAGGTATAATTCTGTTGCTTTTTGTGGCCTTTTTTGGACGTACAGTGTTGGACAGAGAGTTAGCACATTATGCCTTTTTTCAGTTAACGTAGCTTTATATCTTTCAAAATTGTTATTATTTTGGAAAAATGTTCTTTGTAGTCCAAGGTTAGGGCTCATTACATCAGAGCATTTTTCCAAAATAATAACAATTTTGATTCGTAAATTCTAGTGAACTTAAGCATGGCTGTAATATTTTTTTTTGAAACCAGGGAATTCTGCTAATCTATGCAACCTATCAAATCCTTGTCGTTGAGTGTTCTTTCGAACTACTGCTGCTTACTACTATGCCACGGACTTGATTTACTTCATTCCGAATTTCAGCTGATGTCAAAATCGGAATTTTCTTTGCATAAGCAGCGATTATACGATTAACAGCAGAACTTATCTGTTTTGAAAGGCGGGTTTCTTCGGATGGCGTTGGTCGTATTATGAGTTTCATAAAATTTGATGGCATTGTACACTAATTTTCTTACTCGTCTCACATTATTTGCGATTTCGTGAACTGTTTTGCCGTTATTTTTTATCATGATGATGATTTTTTTAAACTCAGGTGTACAAGATTGTTGCAAGCCCATCTAGTCAAAAAATATTCGAATATTTTGCAAAAAAAATCTTTAGAAAAACTTGCTTCGAATTGTCGATCACTTTTTTTCTTCATATCTGACGAAAAATACAGCTTTTTTATACTATAAACACAATTTTAACTCCATGTGCTAATTCTCTGGCCACAGAAAATTTAGCTATCGCACACTTCTCATATGGAATTAATACACAAACATGTTTAAATAACGGTAAATTTCCAGGAATGATAGGGGGATGCAGTCTAGATTGCAATAATGTGAAAAGTTCTTAAAAAAGGCTTTTGTAACTTGGTATAAGGCTCTGTTAACTGAAAAAGCATAGTGTGCTAATTATCTGTGCAACACTGTACGTTAAACAGTTATAGTACAGGAAAATTAGCGAAAAAAAAACAATCATTTTATGGAACGAAATATAGGACGTCTGAATTGTTTATACCTGAAAGAGGGCTATTAGAAAAGTTTATGCCCAGTTTTTCGGAACGCTATCCCCCTGGGGAAATCCGCCATTTTGGAAAACGCGAATTCATCTATACCTCCGAAACTATCGATTTGAAGGAAAAAGTTGTTATAATCAAATTTGTTGGAAATAAAATTATCTTTTAGTTGTCATCAAAACTTTTTTCTGCGTTGACAATATTTTTGAGGTTATGTCGTTTTATTTTTTTTTTTTTTTATACTTTTTCACATTTTTCTCATTTTGAAAGAAACGTACGTAAATTGTTCCTATGATACAAATTGTAGACCACAAAGTTTAAAAAATGTTCATATATTTTTGAAGATGATGCGATATCCCAGTCCAAAGTTAGAGCTTTTGGAAAATTAGCTGCTTAATCAATGGAGCCGATAAAGTCCAATAAAGATAGACTGAACGTGGAATGAAATATATTTCTTTAATAATGAAAGACGGTTATTAGAAAAGCTTATGTCCGGGTATTCGGGTAGCCATGACCCTGGCGAATTTCCCCCATTTTGAAAAATGCGAATGGACCTATATATGTATATCTCCAAAACTATTGATCTCAGAGGAAAAACAGTTAGGCCAAGGTTGTAGCTAATTAAACCATCTTTCGTTTATACATACATTGTTTTCGGTGCGGGCAATATATCCAAGGTTATGTCGTTTTATTTTTATTTTTTTTTTGCAATTACACATTTTTAACGTTCCTGAGGAAACTTACGTGATTAACTTTCCAAATAAGAATATTAGAACACTAAATTTCCAACATTTTGATATATTTTTTAAGATGATGCGATGTCGCACACAAAAGTTACACCCATTTTGGTATTTATATTAATTTTTAATAACAATTTAGTATTTTATTTACTCCGGAGTTTTCCATTTAGCGCAACCCAAATGGCTGTGGTATCGCATCATCTTCAAAAATATATCAACATTTTTTCTAATAGCCATCTTTCCGCTATGAAAAATTCAGCCGTCCTATATTTCGTTCCACAAAAAAATCTATCTTTCCTGTGCTATTAAACTAAATACCTACTTGATTTTAGTAATGGTTTTTCAATGAACCCTGATAGTAAAAAAAAAACAATCCGGCGTTATTTTTTGTATTTCTATAACAAGTTGTATAAGTTTTGTTGTTGTGAATCTGCTGCCTTAGAATTCTCAAAAACCTGTTTCATTTCCTTGAATATTAGTGAGGCAACCTATTGCCCATTTCTTGTTTATTTTATTAAATATAAATATAATCAAGCTTCTGGGATCTATGTATATGACAGTCCAACATATATTTCTATAAAATTCCTCCAAATCCTGCAAATGAAATTGTTTCTAGCAACAACGCAACCCCTTTTAAAGAAAGTAAATAGCAAACTCGAGCCTATTTACTGCAAAACAAGAATAGACGTTTAAATTAAACTAACACTTAATTATATTTTACATATCCCTATCTACATTTTAAACTCTTCCCAAAATTAAACGTTGTGCTAAAACCCCAATTTACGGTTCTTGTTCAATTGTTTAAGCATACAAAATGAGGGTGAATGTAAGAATTGTAAAAAAAAAAAATGTAAACATGTATGTAGGTATGTGTGTGCATTTTGTGGTTTCCCTATGCCCTAGGCCTAGAGTACAGTGACCTAATTTCTATTGATTACAATAAATTGAGTATACCACCCACCCAACCCAAACCTATTTTTTGTATAAGATTTATTTTTGAATGGGACAATCATGTATTCAACATTGACATTCACTATTTGTAGATGTATAGGTTTTTTTCTTAAATATTAAAATTGTACCTATTGCATAGAGCAATTTTTATTTTTATTTGTCAAATGTTTACAAACCTCACGTATGCTTCGTGCTGTTTCTTAGCAAGTTGTATATCGAAGTCTCCCAAACCGCATAAAGACTCGGAAAGCCTGAAACAAAAATAAACCAAATCAAATACAAGTTACCAAAGTTGGTACATAAAATGAGTCTGTTTTAGCATTTATTATTATTGACATTTCAACGAGTTCATTCGCAGCAGCATCGCAGTGCTTAAGCACCATTTATCCAACATGGGATTCATCTCATAAATATTCATGAGTTAAGATGTGCATCAAGATGTCTGACTGTCCAGTTGATTGAATGAAATCATTTAAATAGTTTCTATGGAAACCACTTAGCCATAGCATTATAGCAATAATTCTGCAGATGAAAGCATCAATAGCGCTCTCTAGACTTATTATATTATTGTATCGTTAAATTATTTCAATGGGATATGGGAACTGTTAGCACTCTTTATCTAATTTGCATAAATTAAACGCTGGAATAACAAAACACACCTAGTTACAATTGCGTGGGTGAATTTCAGGGACATTTTGTTTAAAAATACAATAATAACTGATTTGCTAAGGTTAATTAAAACTATTAATTTATTTGGGCATCTTTTAATTGCACATATTCGGGTGTGTACACATTCCCGCACAAAATTGTAGACACTTGTTCGGGTCGATTTCTCGAATCGCTAAAACGGAAATATAAAACAACCACAACACAAGAAAACCAGTAAAAAGACACTTTGCAAATCAATCAGCCAGCAGCAACCAGCAACCCAAACCACGACGACGACCACCACCTTCTTATCGATGCTGTGAATGTGAAATTTGTATTTATTTTATTTTTGTGAGTACGAACAAAAAAATAGAAAGTAGCATAAATGTCAAAATATGTTTGACGTTTAAAATAACTAGCTAAGTTCACAACCTGTGGATTTCCATACCCAACCATTTTTTCTTGTAGTAATGACAAAGTAGCTTTGACTAATAGATGTCGTGGTAAAAACTGCCAAAAACTGCTTGCACAGAGCAAACAAAAGAGCGAACTTCGAAAATCAAAATCTGTTATTGGCACATGGAGTCACGGCACCTAGCAGCCAGTGCGTGAAACTAACAAACGAGATAGATTTCTTTTCCATTTGACGTTCAATGTATTTCCCATAAGAGAAAAACAAAAACAGCTTGTAGAAACATTAGGGGTATTCACGATCTGGTGCAACGAGCCTAGTAAAAGTGCGAAATTTTATTTTTTTTCAGTGGATCGTGAACGCACTTTTCTTATCTTCTTGCAACACTAAAGCAAATGTCAAAATTAGTTTGACATTTGTTATTTGTTTTTGTTTCGAACATATCTGAAAATTTCATTTAATTTAAATTTTGTTCATAAAAAGATGCCAAAAAAACGGAAAAGAAAATATTACTAAATCTTAATTATCGTCCGAATTTTAAATGGTAAATAATAGTAAAAGATGATGACGACGTCACATCAATACAATCAAGATAGCAAATTGGATGTATCCAATGATCATACCTTTGTTTCTGTTTAACGTAATCAAGAATGAGTGAGCTGTCAAAAACACAATTTACAAATTTTACAATGTTGTATTTTTCTGTTGCAATAGGTTTCGTGTATTGCTAAAGTGTGAAACTGTTGTAAGATTGCACCTTGTATATTTTGTTGTTGTAGTGTTGTAAGATTTTACACTTTTGCACTTTTACAATGATACTAGGCCAGTTGCATCGGATCGTGAATACCCCTATTATTTTAACAAATTAATTTTATATGAACGGTTGTTGGTATTATAATTGCAATAGAATAATTAAACATGCTAGTTTGCAAATCAAACGTAAAATATATTGAAACTTATTACTAATTTGCTTTATTTTGCAGATGAAATATGTAAACAAACGCGCTTTTTTGTTGTTGTTTTCCAAAATGGATGCAAGGCGTCAGTCAGAACGATATCATGTGCGTAGGTAGGTAGTAGTTTAGGGGGCTAGAGTTTCTTATGGATTTTAATAAAACATTAATTTTCCTTTTTATTATAAGTAAAGAATGAAGTAGAATTGTTAAAGGTCCACTTTAGTGATCCTAAGAAAAAAAGATAATACCAGGAAATTATGTGTTGCACCAATAATTGCGGTTTTCTATTTTTCGATTAATTTCGTTCACTTTTGCTTTCGTAAAAATAGAATTATAACAGTCAAAAGCGCTCACTTAAGTAAATGTAATAAGCCAACGAAAATTAGTTTTCCAAATTATGAAAAGGAGTCACCTATAATGCACTTAAGTGATATAAATCTTCATTTTATTTTGTTTGTATTAGGTACGCGCAGGTTAATATAAAGTTAATATAAAATATAGGGGCATCATTTGATTTCTCTGTGTTCGTTTGTTTTATCCTGCCACGTAAGTTTCTTTCTAAGAATAATTTTTTAACGTAATTTCGGCAAAAAAAAACTTTTATCCTCCATTTAAAAAAAGATTAGCACTCTTTTAAAGTAAATTCTTCTTAAAAATAGAACTAATTAAGAGTGATCGAGCTTGACCTTCATTCATACCTTCCCTCTTTTGTAAACCAAGAAACAAATGTGTAA
Source organism: Melangyna quadrimaculata (assembly GCA_949320155.1). Taxonomy (NCBI): domain Eukaryota; kingdom Metazoa; phylum Arthropoda; class Insecta; order Diptera; family Syrphidae; genus Melangyna; species Melangyna quadrimaculata. The sequence continues at coordinate 74,199,804 of OX439484.1, forward strand.
ACAGCCAATTGAAAAATATTTTTTTTAACAATTTTTTCACAAGAAGATTTTTATTCAATTACGAAACAAACATATTTTTTTAATAATCGTGACTACGCCTCTGCCTTTCTCTATTTCTAATCGAGTACTTTTGTTGTTGTTTCTGGTTGTAAAGCTTTTTACGTTTTCTCTTATGGGAAATACATTGAACGTCAAATCGAAAATAATTCTATCGCCTTTTGAAGCTTGAGATGCAGGTGGCGTGGAAAGCAACTTACCAGGTGTCAATAGAAAAAACAAATATGACTAAAATCTGTTGTCAATTGTTATATTAGCTGAAAAAAATTGTAAAGAAAATGGATTTTCAAAATAAAAAAAATGCGTATTTCTATAATATTTATCTTATCTAACTATTGCAGTACAATTGAAAATAAAATGCAAATGCATTAATTAATACGGGTATTCATGCAATGTCGTAAGTTTACAAATTGTGTAAAATGATAGATAGATAGATAAAAAATTTTATTTTTCAAAATGTTTTTTACAAATATTTCTGTTTTCAGCGTTTTTGTGTATTATTTGGCTATCAAAACAGTGAATTCATTCAAACAATTATTTAACAATAATAACAGGCATATATTTTGGAATTTGTTAACAAAAATGATCAAGCTGTACTACTGCATTGTGGGCACATAGAAAATAGAACGTACGATATTTTTTCTACTTGCAGCTGCAGTTCTTGTTGTGGCACTCCATTGTGTTCAGCCAGTTATATGATTGTAATAATTAATTTATAATAATGCGAGTGAGCGCACGCTTTTTTAGTTTTGCAAAAATGTGGGCATCTTTATTATTTGCATAAATAATTACATGCAATGAAAACAGTATAGGATCTTATATTAATTCACGTGCGGCAGGCGAAAACGCTTTCAATTTGTAGATTTTTTTTTCGATAAATTTTGAGTTATAAAATTCTTCTAAGAAGAAAGTCAATAGATTTTAATGCTAATTATATTTCACATAAGAGATTGGCCGAGCGGTTAGGGAGCTCGACAAGTAGGCTGAAGCATCCAGAGTTCTATCCCTAGGGATTCACACTCTTCATAGCAACTAAATTTCCTTCATTAAGGTGCTATAGGAGTTAAAAGTTCTCCTTTTTAACTCTATGGAGTACTAAAGAGAGATTAAATGAGTGCAATAAACGATAATAAATAGCTTCTATGTATGAGTATAGGAGTAAAATTGTTAGTTGGGTTTCCTACTCATTGAGTAAATGTAGACGTCCGAATTATTCTTTCTTGTTTTATTCACAACTTTTGTCGCGAACCAAATAAGTTTCGATAGTTACAGAACACGGTCAGATGTTTTTTTCTCTGACATATATTTATCATATTTCTGAACACGCCTAATTTATAAAAGTCAGAATGACGTTTGAATGATTTTACCAAAAACTAAAAACTCTCCGAAAACATTACTCGGAACTGCCAATCCAAGTCTTTTGGAGAGTAGTCAAAAAAGAGTAACTCCGAAGCTCCAATCGAAAACGACAATGATTACATGCATTAAAAAAATGCCAATGTAGATGTTCAGTTATGTCTCACCAAAAAGTCAAAGAATAATCTACTACGATAATATTTGAAGTTTCAGTTTGCGGCGCAAAAAAAAAAAACAAAACAGAAACTTCAACCAGCTCTCAATGCCCAAATTATTTCGCAATTCTTAAAATTATTTTGTATTTAAAAAAAGAACATATAATAATGCCATTTGCGGTTTTGAAATCCATTCGTGAAGTTAGCAGTGAAGATAAGGTAAACTTTGTAAAACATGTCTTTTTTCCCCGATGTTGTTGCACAGTTTGTTTGCCTTGTTTTTCCAGTTGCATTCTGCTTCAAATCTGCTTAAGAATGAACCGGCAAGGAAGTGGAAGACCGGAGAACTAGAAGAAAAATCAGCTTATGTTATAATAGAAATGGAGACAGATTATTTCATCAAAGGAATTGATATTGGCAATGAATGCTCAGCATTCGTAGAAGTCCAGGTTGGTAGTGCAACATGTGCACGGGAAAAATTCAAGGTAAATAATTTGTAGCACACGCAGTGACTTATAACGAATTTGTTTTGTTTAGGAACTTCTGATAACATGCTCCTTTATGACACCAATTGAAAGTAAAACTTGCACTATGACAAATCGAGTTCGATGCTTTGGTCGTGAAGCTCTTGTTAAAGAAACCAGTTCCGAGAAATGGAAACTTCTTAAAATAATCTGCTCCCAGCCATTCAATAAGGACATCAAATACGGACTTTCTTTCATAAAAGTACACGTTGATGAACCTACAAAAACAAAAAATACTTCCGATTCGAAAGGTGGAACTAATACCACTTTGATAAATCGAACTTTTGGAAGTTTTAATTTGCGAGAGGACTCGCCAGATTCTGAAACAGAAAGTACCACAGCATTGTTTAGTCGTTGGAAGGCTGAAAAAAATAAGAAACTCAGTGGTAAGACGTAGAAAATAGTAATATAATTAATATTTTTCCAAATCAAAGACTCCCGACAAGGCTTACATTGTCATTCTACATTCTACGAGAAAATAGGCAAAAAATCTTATTATTCTTACGGTCAATTTCTTGACAAAGTTCTAACTTGTAATACATACTCGGTTTATCGAATAACTAAAACTTGATTCAGTTCTAACTCATTCCTTCACTGAGTTCTAACGTTTTAGAACTGTGATTTACATCTCAGTTTGAGATAGAACTTCAATATACATATTTGGACACCCAAATTAGAGGGTCTAGAAACTTAAGAATGTTTTCATTTCTTCAAAAATTGATATTGATAGAAAATGATTTTTTCCATTAAAAAAGAATGAAGTTGAAATCAATTTCGGATAAATTTAGCAAGAGCAAAATAACCGTTACAGTGCAATGTTATATAAATGCCAAGAAAATCAATTACGCGAAATTTAAGCAGAACACGTTCATCCATTTGGATTGTAGTTCGGCTTTGCACCAACGAGAACCGTTTGGCAATACAAGAAAGCCAACTGGGACATTCTCAACGGTTTCTTCAAGAACTTTAACTGGTTACTATGCTTCCTCGATAGTGATGCGGACTCCAGCGCAGACTTAATCATTTGTGGAATGAGAAATTTTACCCTGAATAGGGTTAAATCTATCAAACCCAAAGAAAACTCATGGTTCATGGATCAGAGAATTAAGTTTCCGATGTTATAAAGCCAACCCTACCCAGGAAAACCGGTATAGGTTCAAACAAGCTAGAAAGACCTGTAATGTTGATATTCGACGAACAAAATTTTTGCATGACCAAAAATTAAGGCAAAAAATACTACAATGTCCCACAGGTATTAAAATTGTTGGTCATTTGCAAAAAACATAAGAAATACTACTTTGTCGTCAGTTCCAACGCACGTCTGCAATGACACCTCTCTTGTCAGCTCGTTAGATAAAGCCAATTTGCTTGCAGCACAGTTTGCTGTTAATAGAGTTTTGACTCCTCCTGTACTTGAGAGCGCAAACGATTTAAAGGGACAATTCTTTTTTCGTACTCGTGCAGTTGCCAGAGTCTTAAAAGATCTGGATGTACACAAATCCGCTGGCCCGGATAGTATCGCTCTCATTGTTCTGCAGAGGTTTTTTTCAACGCTGGCAAAACCACTACGTTAGCTTTTCCATCTGTCCTATTCTACAAAACAGCATTTGTCCAGCCTGTCCCTAAAAAAATGTGTATCTTCTTCACCCTAACTATCGACCAATTGCACTTACGTCCCTTCTTTCCAAGGTCATGGAAACGCTGATTAATTTCCAGCTCAAGAAATATCTCGAAGAATGAAAGCTTCCTAATGACCGGCAGTACGGCTTTCGCAGCAAAAGGTCCACTGGTTATCTGATGGTTCGGTGAGAGCAGTGGAACAAATATTTACATCGTTTTGGAAAAAGTAAAGTAAAGTAAGCGCCTGATATTTCAAAAGTGTTGGATAGAGTTTGGCATCAAGCTCTTTTATCGAAAATGCGTGCATTTGGTATCGATGAATCTCTCTTTCGTTGGATTAGAATAACCTTTCGGTACGCTCAATACAAGTTGTAATAGACGGATTCAAGTCTGAAATCCACAAAATAAATGCTGGTGTGCCCCAGGGCTCCGTTTTGTCTCCGACCCTCTTCCTTATATTTATTAATGATATGCTGTCAAAAACTTCTAATCCATTAAACTGTTTTGCTGACGACAGTAACCTCAGCTTTTCATATTCGTCTTTAGATTCACATCCATGTCCTTCTGATGTGGAACTTCAACGTCAGCGTATGTTAAGCTCATTAAATTCTGATCTTGACAGCATTGTCCAGTAGGGAATCAAAAATCGCGTGGAATTTAATGATTCTAAAACTCAAAATCTACTGTCGTTAAAGCAAAACCCTCCCCCCATGCCACTATCCATGAGTGGCACTTGCATTGAGGAAACCGAAAAACTTTCAGTCCTCGGTATGTGTATCACAGACCACCTTATGTGGAACCATCACATATTTGATGCTAAGTGTTTAGGTTTTCTTCGGCGATGCAAGAAATTGTTCACCCCTTCTGATCTGGCTGTTATCTATAAAGCCTTTATTCGTCAAAAACTCGAGTACACTTCTCATGTTTGGGCAGGTGCTCCAATAACTTGAGTTTATTGGATAGAATTCAAAGAAGAGATGAAAATGATAGGTGATAGAAATATAACAGAAGCATTTGAACCTCTCGAACACCGTCGCAATGTTTCATGCCTTTCGTTATTTTACCGTTATTTTCACAAATAGTACTCTAGCGAAATAGCCAGTTGCTTCCTCCCCTTGAACAATTCAACCGTAATACTCGTACTTCTAGGAATGCCCATCAGTTTACAATTGAGCCCAACTTTGGACGTACTGTAAAGTATCTTTATATTTCTTTAGTCGCACTACAAGAATGTGGAATGCTTTACCCAGCACTATTTTTTCCTGCCATTTCGATATTCAGAGGTTCAAAACCAATGTGCATCGGTATCTTTTTAAATCCTTCCCTATTTTCCCAACGCTCGCACTGTGTTTAAACATTTTAAGGGCAGCCAAAATCCCTTGAGTGCACGCTTAACTAAAAAAATTTACGCGAAATTTTAGCAGACACATTCATCAATTTGGATTGTAGTTCTGCTTTAATATATAAAAAGTTCATATGGATATATCCAAAGACGATGGGTGTTTTTTTAAACAGTTATTGCATACCCAGCAGTTGGGCAACGCAAATATTATTGTTTATGCGAGCTTGAAAGATAATAAATGCTGCAGGTAGTCCTGCTCAAAATGACAACGCATAGGTATGTGTCAGCGCCTAGTGTTAGCCTTATAGACAAAACGTCACTAAACAGAGATCTATAGTTCTAAAACTCAATAATGATTTCAGACCCACTTTTAAGGCAATAATTTGAAGTGAAGAAATGTTCGAGTTCTAGATATTTTAAAAACTGAGTTCCAAAAATAAACCGAGATTTTAGAACTTTGTCAAGAAATTGACCGTTACATATATCTCTAGCGTTTGAATTTGGGTTCCAAGCTGTCTGTTTTGTTTTAAGTATTTGGTCATCCACCTTTTCCTTATAAACGATCTTGTTATCCGCCTCGTGGTCCAAGTGAAGAGGGAAATTCCATCCAACAAATTTTATAAGGCCTGAACCGCTGTTCTTATGTTTCAATCATTGGGTCCCGGTCAAGCTTTTATTGAAAAGTTAACTTAGGAGTTAAGACAGAATTTTTTCGTTTTTCGCTACTTAAAACGGCAAACTTGTCCTTAAAACCACTTAAGTGTTCCCATCCCTGGCTTCTGCGCTGCGTAGGGAGTTCTTTTTATTTGTAACCACCGGGTAGCCATCTAGAATCTAACAATATTTAAATTAATTTTCTAAACGTATCAATACATTTTATTTGAAACTTTTAAGGTATCTCATCTGTTCCCCGAATTCCTAGTCCAGCAGCACTAAAAAAAACAGTCGTAAGTCCAATCGTTAAAAAAACAACTACCACCGTTGCAACTCCATCGACTAAAAAAAACACTGCAGATGAACGCCCTGAAGTTCATGATAGAAATAGAAATTCCCTCCTATTCACAGATGATGATGATGACGAACAATCTGTTCAAGCAAAACGAAGAAAAAGGCTAGAAAAACAGGAAAAGGCAATTGCCGCAGATCAAGAGCGAGTAACAAAAGAAACAGAGAAATCCAAAAAACCCAAAAAGCATGAGAGTACAAAAAATGAACCGAAACGCGAGGAAAAATCAAAAAAACACGATGCTAATGTGTCACATTCCGAGAAGGAAAGACCAAGTAAAAGCCCTAAAGCTGCCAAGGAAGAAAAAACACCATCAACTTCTGGACAGAGGCGGCCGTCAGCTTCGCCATGTGTCAGTGACAAGGCGAAGAAACCGAAGTTGGATAAATCGATACATTATAAACCATTCAACCAGCTATTAAATGGCGTTGTTTTGGTCATAAGTGGGATACAGGTACGTGACTTAAATTAAAATAGGTGCTTTTTCATAACTTTCCGAATTATTAATTCACTAACAGAACCCTGACCGTGCGGGCTTAAGGAATAAAGCACTAGCTCTGGGAGCAAAATACAAAGCTGACTGGGATAGTAGTTCTACCCATTTGATGTAAGTTTTTGTTGTAGTCCCATAAAATCCAACTAGATGTTTTTATTTCTTTCAGTTGTGCATTCAAAAACACGCCAAAGTACAATCAAGTCAAGGGATTGGGAAAAATAGTTACACGCAGCTGGATAGAGGATTGCCATAGTAAAAAGAGAAAATTACCATGGCGGCGTTACGCCCTAGAGAGTGCGGAAATATTGAAACCTGAAAGTGAAGATGAGATCTTAGATGAGTCATTAAAGCCTCAAGACGAGCGACAACCAGTATCGAATCGAAAAAACTCAGATGATAGTGATGACGACATTCTGACAAAATATGACAACATTGAAACAAATAAAATGCTGTATACTTCATCTGGCAGTGACACAGAAGATGAAATCCAAAAGGTTCTGGCAAAAAAATCCCCAAAAAGAAAATCTCCCAAGGCAAAGGCGGATGTTCTTGTGATGACAAAATATGACAATGTTGAAACGAATAATTCACAGTGTATATCATCTGGAAGTGATACGGAAGATGATATTCAAAAAGTTTTGGTCGAAAAAACGCCAAAGAAAAAAATTATTCAGACAGGAGATGTTTTTGAAGTGTCCACCGAAGAGGAGGAGTACGTTTCAAAGAAGAAGCAAGCAGTTCCTGATAAGACAAAGTTTTTTAACAAAATGAAGTTTTTCATTAGCCATCAATTGAGTGCTACATTAAAAATCAAAGTTGAGCGTTTCATTGAAACATTTGACGGTGTGTTGACTACATCAATAGATGAAGCTGATTATTTGATTGCAAACAAACGGATTGCAGATGTTGGTGAATTTAAAGGTGAAACTGTGATGCCTCTTTGGATAGAAGAATGTAACGATGCAGAATGCCTCATTTCAACAACACGTTATTTGGTTAAATAATTGTTAATTGTTTTTGTTGTATTTGTTTTTGTAAGAAAACCAAGGTAAATACAATTATTGTTCTTTTATATAATTTAATGTGATTTTTTGTCTACTAATTCCATTACCCATCTTCGTCTTATATAAAAATTGCAAACTCGAAACGCCTTTGGACTAAAAAGGTCACATTAAAACTTTCATATAAATTGTATTCAATAAAGTTGCGTAAAAGAAAAACAAAACAATACATATTTCTATTGTTTACGTTTGCCCAACAAATGTGGGATTTATTTGCGATCTCTTCAAAATTGTACAGAAATTTGTTTAAGTAGGGTCCATAATGTGTTATGTAAATTATGTGAGAATCATTTGTTTGCTTGTTTTAGTTAACGAAGTCAATTATTGTCATTGCGAAAGACTATATTAAGTTTTAAGTGATAAAAAATATTAATTCTTAAAATTATGAACCATTCTCAATGAACTATGGTTACAATTTATAAAACATTTTGTGTTATCAGAAACATCGCTTTCGCATTAGGAGAACTACATAATGTATGTCTATCTTTTATTGAAACATCAAAAAGCTTTTCGCATTTTTCTCAGCAATAGCGTCTGCTAAATAACTGAACAAAAACTGCATGATATAATATATTCAGAAATTCTGACATAAACTTAACTCATCCGGGTAATATTCTTTAGTTGATGTTTTGTTGGTTTGCCTTATGAAGGCTATGAATAATTCCGAAGCGTCGCCAACCAAGTAATAGTAAGGTTTATTTGATCTGAAGCCTACGAAACAAGGCTGCATACTCGGTTTCATTCGGTACGGCACGTATTCGTTTCCTAATCTTTCCGACTAGTGTGAACCAATGAAAACAGCGAGAAAAAAAACCTAATAGAAACCAAAAGGCTCCCCAACGCTAATCGGTTTTATAGAGTTTCCATAAAGCATGAATTCGGGTTTGTGAATAAACAAATAAATAGTGGCATTTACTTATTTGAGGTTCTTACTCGGGTTTTCTCTATTTTGAGAAGTAGGTAATTAATAATAATTAATACAAACCTGATATGAGCCTAGTGCGTGTGAACAGGTCTCACGAGATCTAGGCGGCAACCTATAACGAATCGAATACGGGCCGAACCAAATGGAACTGAAAAAGTGTAAAAGGATCCTAAAGCCGGAACCAAATCTGCCTAGTGTGTTGTGATGTGGAGTCGCTGTCATTCTATGATATTTCATACGCCCGCCACAACAACAGAACACACGAGACAAGTTCGGTTCTACGGATAAGAAATATATTGTAGTGAAACACGACTTAAAGACACAGCACAGGAAACATGTTGTGTGGTTCTGGCTTAAAAAAATAATATTTGTTCGAAACAATTTTCAAGTAATTTTGTTTTGCTTATACAAACGATTATGTATACTTTGGATTTTATTTTTTTCTTTAAATGTAGTGTAGATGCATTTTTGAAGTTAGCATAAAGTGTTTGTTTAAAAACTATAGTGTACGCAAGTCTATAATTTGAATAGGCAACACCATCTGTTGCTTTGGTATTAAACAATTTTTTTTTTGTTGTTGAGTTGGATAAAGTTTTTATAAAAATGTATTTGAAATATTTTTGTTTTTATTGTATTGAATCTGTTTTGTTGTTCAATTTGCGAACACAAATAATATCCCGCTGTGGAAATATTTAAGCTCTATATACACTTTTTCTATTTATAAATAATTACTCTATTACAACCTTGATTTAACCTTAGCCATACAAAAATCGATTGTCTCAGAGGTAAGATTTCTTGGCCCCCCAGATAAAATCTGGACTGGGAGTGTGCTCAGATTATTTTTTCATCAGGAATTTTGGTGAAATTTCAAGGAAGATTTCGTTAACTACATATACAGTGTGTCCCAACCTCACCAGCCCAGAGGGAAACCATGTGCTACTGATGTCATTTAAAGTCGAAAAACTTAGAAGTAATTTTCTCGTTTTAGCTTCCTTTTCGGCTTACAAACGATTTTTATGATTTTTGATCTCGTTTAATTTAAAAAGCGCTAACTTTGCCAAACTGCAACCGGCTCTTGTTTTTTTGTATTCACACAAGCGGTTAACAGGTTTCCTACAATTTACTATCAAGCCCATTTTTGTTCGCATTTTAAGACAATGGTGTGGAAAATATCTCACTAAAGAAAATAAAACTTTTTATCCACACCTTCTTATAATCTTTTGATCCGACGAAAAAAGTGTTATATTCTTTTTTTGTGTAGAATTTTATAAGCTACAATTTTTCCACGGATATTTTCTGAGAAAAGCTGATGGTTTGCAAAAAAAAATTCTGAATTATCCCCCTTTCAACCCACAAAATGTCATTGTACAAATTTAGGGATTTCGTTAAGAAAAGCTTAAGACATATATAAAAATGTAGCTTTCTACCAAAATATAGCATTATCGAAGTCATTTTTGAATTGAAAGCCTTATTTTATCGAAATATAACAAAATGTTTTGTATATTATGATTTTTGTATTGCTGAATTAATGATAATTTTATTTTACCTTTTTATTTTGTTTCATTAAAATTCAATAAAATGCATTTTTTTTGCATTATTTTATTTTGTTCATCTATATATTTCGAGGACCTATTTGCCTCATCATCAGGATCAAAAAGATTTATAATAAGTTATTTGATAACAATCTGTGTGATTTCAACATTAATGTTAATGTTGAAATCAGACAGATTGTTATCAAATAACATTAATGTTTAAATCAGACAGATTGTTATCAAATAACTTATTATAAATATTTTTGATCCTGATGATGAGGCAAATAGGTCCTCGAAATATATAGATTAACAAAATAAAATAATACAAAAAAAATGCGTTTTATTGAATTAAAATAAAATGTTTTATTTTGAACCGTTTGATTTCCATATTATGAGCATAGTTTTGGCAAATCTTATACCTTTTTAGAAACATCAAGAAATTTTTTAGAAGGTAAAACTTGTATTGAGTCACAAGAATTTTGTTAGGGGGGCTATTCAGAAAATTTAGGAAAAAAATAAGTTTGGTAAAAATTCAAGTTTATTGATTCAAACACATTGTGGCGTATTCATAGCCATTTAAGAGCTGTGTCTAAGTTAAACATAGGTTTGGTTGAATTTTTGGACGTTGATTCTATTTTTTTAAGTTTATCGTTTCAAAATATTTGAAGTTATTTGGGTAGTATACCAAATTGATTATCTTATACAAATATGAAACCAACACTTTGTAATTAAAATCGGTCTGTATTCATTGAGCCAAACTTGTCTTAAACTGTAGTTTATTTAAACCTGGGTCTATATGCGACTATGAATATGCCCCAATGGGGCATATTCATAGTCGCATATAGACCCAGGTTTAACTAAACTACAGTTTAAGACAATTTTGGCTCATTGAATACAGACCGATTTTAGTTACAAATTGTTGGTTTTATATTTTTATAAGAGAATTAACTTGGTAAGAAGATGAAGAAATTTAAATATAAAAATATTGAAATTACTTCCGTTTTAAGTGGAGTGAATGAATAAAATTCATTTAAAAAGTACAAGTGACCCCTTAGTAGGGTTTAACAGACTGACTGAAGAGCCCATTGTTGTACCTTGGGCGAAACACAATTATTACTGGAGTTGAGGTCACTTGTACTTTTTAATTGAATAATTAACTTGGTATACTACACATACCTTGAAATATATTGAAATGATAAACTTTTGAATCAACGTCCGAAAATTCAACTAAAGCTATGTTTAACTTAGACACAGCTCTAAAATGACTATGAATACGCCCCATTATCTTCAATAAAATTACTAAAACAACTATTTACCAATATTTTATAGCAAAAATTGTAAAAACAAAAACCAATTATGAAGAGCGTGAGCAAAACACTGGGTCTCACATGATTTTTTTTTTTTCCAACTTTCAAATATAGCCGTTACTTGAAAACCGTTATGATTCGGTATGTTTCAGTTTGTACCATTGATAATGGCACAAAACTATGAATAATAAATTAGAAAATAATTTACTTTTTAAAAGCTTTTTGGTCAAAATTAATGATAATTTGTGAAGAGTTAAAATTAAAGTTAATTTTTAACAGCGCGCGGTTGAATTTCATAACAATTTTTGATTTCCTCGCAACAATTAAAAACTTAAGAAAAATAAATCAAAACTCTTAAGCCCTACTGTGGTTGGCCATCGATGACGATTGACGACGACATTTCACTAATCGCACTATTCTATCTAGGTATTTGATGTCGACATTCATTTACCTTAAAAGAACATTGCTATTGCTATCGACCAGTTAGAAACATTTGTACAAGTTGGTTGTTAGTAGAAAATCGCACATCAAGTTGAAGCAATCTTTCTATTTAACTGTGTTATATATTTTTGTGTTTATAAATAATAATTAATATTTAAAGTAATGGAAACAGATGGAATAGAATTGAATAGCAAGAGAAATGAATCCAACACAACTGTGGTAAACTTGAAGGCGCCCAAAAAGTTGTTACACTTTAGCGATGGAGTGATGGAAGAATTATCCGATAGTGAAGACGAATGTGATGCATCAATAAAAACTTCTGAAGATTGTGTAAATGTGGTAAGTGTACAAATTAACTGTGTTCTGTTAAACAATAGAAAAAAACAAAGAAAAGAAACAAAGCTAGAACAATGTGAGTTTTTGTTTACTGCTGAAATTACTATTAATATTAGTCATATCATAACCATAACAAACACCTCCCTTGACCCTCCCTTTAACAAAATCAGTTCATGTGAAAAACTGACGTCTGTTCTAGTACAATTCGTTAAAAATTTTGATAGATGTTACGCTGATGGAAGACTTCAGTCATAACCGGAAATAATTCGCATTTTTATGCTGTTATACGTTGCTCAAAAATTAAAAAAAAATTGTGATGATAAATAAATAATGTTTTTATGCAACGTTGTACACTTTCTAAATGTGAAAAATTGTACACTTTCCGACACACTTTTCATGAACGCCTTTTTAAGCTACCTACTTCCGAAATTTGGTAACCATGAACAATAGACTATGAAATGAATTTTGATTGTTTTGTTCGAGGTTTTAAAGAATTTCTACCTACCCGTGATTTTCTGTCTTTTGTCAATAGTGTTTTCGATTGGTAAATTCAGATTTCAATTTAAAAATTGATTATTTTCGTGATGAATGGAACGCCATTTCAAATTGATTTATTTTTGTGGTTGTGTTCGTGTAATTTTTTGTTTACACTATCAGATCTTTGTCAAAGAGCGCTTAAATCAAGCTGCAAATTACGACCAAAGAATTGCCAACACAAAAATGTGTATGCCTGCTCTCATCACTTAGTACAGTATTAGTATGTCTGTTTCATAACATCACAAAACTCGTCATGACTTGATGCACTTTCAGAAGAGAAAAACGAGCTCCATGTAGATATGTACATAATTATGTATCTACCAATTAATTTTGAACTGCTTTCAGTTTATATCAGAAATTATTTCTTTCATATTTGGAACATCATTTTCATTATCGATATAAAGTGACAACTTTAAATTGTATCGGTGTTTGTGCACGGAGGGGTACATCTGCCAAAAAATTTAGATATGCATAATTGATTTTAAATCAAAAAACAAATCGATTTATTTACCCAATGGAATTCAAAGTCTCCGGTTGGATAGATCCAAATCAAAAATCAATTTATTTATTTTACCAATAGAAAACACCATAATACATTTTGGATTATGTAACAGACTCGGACTAAATTTAAAGTAAATGAATAGGCCCAAGCACATTTTTTTTATTTGATTTCCTGTCCCCAGTTTTTAAATGTTTAAGAAAAATTCGACCTTGTTTTTAGAAATTAGATAGTTGGTTTCTGTGCACAAAGTCAAAAGTTCAAGAGCCGGTAGAGAATTTTTTTTTGTTCAGACTTTGACGGGGGTGTGTGTTTTGAAAATTAGTCCAGGCAAATTAGGATAAAATTGAAGCATATGTGGATGTAACATAAACCATCTTAGATTTTTATGGGATTCGATCAGAAAATATGTAAACAACGAGAATATGAGGTTGCTCCCGCTCAAAAAGGTGTGCTATTTGCTGGAAAAATCAAAACGACAAGAAAGTGCATTATTCAATCCATGTTTTTTGTTCTTTTCCTATATAACTTTGGAAATATGCATCTTCGGAAGAAAACATTTTGACATTATTTGTTTGTTATAAAATTCTCCACAAGATGACATTTGTATAAAACTTACTGGTGTTAAATTTTTTTTGCTATAAAGCTTTGACGTCAGAAAAAAGCTGTAAAAAAAAACAGTTAAACTGACGATAAACTGACAGATAAAAATGGTCCAATTCTACTATAAATGTGAATTCAGATACTCTAGGAAATTACAAAATGAAATATTGAAACCCTATTCAAATCGGTCTGATAGGTTCGGCATGAGAGCTAATGTTAAATAAGTGCACCGCGAAATGTTTACATCAGTGCTGTGGCCAAAGTTAGTCATTTAAGCTGGCGCAAATTTGTGTACACATACTTGGAACCCTTAACTATCGTAAAGTATCGTTATAATATTTATTTTATTTTTTTAAGTTACTTTTGTAGCGATATTAAAAGAGCAAAAATTGTATGAAAAATGGTTTTTTTTTTTTTAATAAATACAAATAAATATTTTATTTAAAAAAGCATTTTTCATACGACCTCATATTCGCTTTGTTTATATTATTTCTGATCGAATACCACAAAAATCTAAGATACTATATGTTACATACATGCCAAAATCTAATTTTCCTGGACTAAATAGAGATTTTCTAAATTTCTTATCAGGGCTATTATCACATCCATCAATTTTTTGAAAATATATTATGATGCATATGAAAGCTTATATCTTGAGATGACTAAGATTAATGTGTTTGGACTAAGGGGGAAATGACAGAGCATCATGATGTATTTTTTCAACAAAATTAGTGAAAGTGATAATACCCCTGATAAGGAATTTAGAAAATCTCTATTTTCAACTCACCACACCCGCCAGGGGCTGAACAACCAGCGAGACTTTTGATATAGATGTCACAAAATATGCACATATAAACCCTCATACTCAGATTTTGGTTATAAATACGTACATCCATTTCCAAAATTTGCTGTCGGCTCTTATAGCCTTTTCACACCAAACCCAAAACCCGGTTTTCGCGAAAATATCGGTTTTGGCTGAAAACCTAGATCGAAAACACAAGTTTTCCCATACAAGTTTTGATAAAACACAAGTTTTAAATAAAACCTGTCCAAAACATGTTGGATTTGCAGGATGAACTAAACAAACACACCTTGTGAAACATTCAGCGCTCCATTAAATGTCATATAGATAGCTGACGGGTTGCTGCCAGGAAAAAATATTTTTTCTGCTGGAACACAAGAGAGCGCGACGCACTGTCGCGCATCCTAACTACTGCGTGAAATTGATCGGTTAAGAAATAAATTAATTATAACGAATCAGGATTGATTGTATTTCCATTATTAAACTCCAATATTAATAAATTGTCTTTTAATTGCACATAAAACATTTGATTTTACCCTTTTCTGTGGCACTGAAAATTTTCAAAGCGGCGCGGCCCTTCCTCGAAACCATTGTATTCAAGCAAAACAAATGAAATGTCAAATGAAAACTTGTAAATTTTTGGTGTGAACGCATTTCAAGTTTTCGTAAACCAATTGCCGAAAACCCGGTTTTGGGTTTGGTTTGAAAAGGCTATTAGACTAAAAGGATCGAACCTTTTATAGCTCACCTGACCCATTTTATTAAAAAACACTTCGATTTTGGTTTTCTTCGTTTCCGTTCTTTTTTCTTGCGATATACGTAGTATATAGTAGGGCAAGTTAAGGATTCGGGCAAAAAAAAAATTCGAGATAATAATTTTCCCTAACATTACGATGATACTCGTAGACAACGCGAAAAAAGTGGGTCTCGCAATTCTGTCTGTCTGTCTGTCCGCCTGTCTGTATGTACCTCGACTTGCAGCCTGAACGGCTGAAGCGATTTTCTTCAAACTTTGGACTTAAGGTTCTTATGGGATTCCCTAGAGGGGAAAATTGATTTATTTCAAAAACGGCTCCAACGATTTTGAAAAAAAAAAAAATTACGAGCTACTATAATTAAGACAGTTAATATTTAAGTAGAAAAAAAAATGTTTTTAACGGTACATGTCATACAACCGATTTTTTGGTTTTCAAATTTCTCGTTAATTACTACACCGATTTCAACCAAAAATTTTATACAGAAGGTCACTTACAATTTTAACAATTTTGCATATAAAAATTTTCGAAAAAAATAATTTTTGGATGTTAAAAAAAATATTGATTTTTTTTTTGAAAATTCAATATCTTAAAAACGGGCTAATGAATTTTTTTTTAATTTAGTTAAAAATTGTATTTTATTAAAAACTAAAAGTTGGCATACCTAATTTTATTTTTAAAAACGTTCAAGATTTTTTATATATAAAAAAATTAAACGTTTTTTTTTTTAGAAACAATTTCTTTATCATAGCATCAAAAGTGTCAACTTAATTTGTTTTTTAATTATTTAGATTGTGATACCTCGAAAACACTTTTAAAAAAACAAAACTTTGTAAGCAAGTTTATGTATTACGAGTAAATAATGATTCAAAAAATAGTCACTATGGCGTATACTTATTTTTTTTAATAGGTGTAAATCAGACATGCATTTTTTCAGTCATACAATCTTAATTCGGCACACCTATTTACAAAATGCACTTATGGGTAGCAGTTACACACTATATTATATTGGGATATGTCTTATAGACACACATTAAAAAAAATATTAACATTTTTTCTAGTTTTAAGTTAAAGAAAAAATCTTTAAAATGTTCTTGTTTTCACAGAGAGATCTACAATGGGCACCATACATGCGTTTTAAAGCAAATAAGATGGGAACAAAAGTGCTTTCGGGAATAGACTATGTTGGAGGTGGACTTGCTTCATTCTTTGGTATAACAGCTTCCGAAGTTGAAATAGCGGCAGCAAAAAAAAGAATTGCAATTGATGATACAACAGATGAAGAAAATAGCAATACATGGAAACCAACCCAGAGCAGTGATGG
The DNA here is from genome assembly GCA_949320155.1 of Melangyna quadrimaculata. Taxonomy (NCBI): domain Eukaryota; kingdom Metazoa; phylum Arthropoda; class Insecta; order Diptera; family Syrphidae; genus Melangyna; species Melangyna quadrimaculata. Next base: position 74,216,482 of record OX439484.1, read on the forward strand.
AGTTGTATCAAAGGAGTTTAAAACCTTAAATTAAATTAAAGTTAATATTTATAAAAACGAAATATAGTACCTTTTTACATGCATTATGTATTTACACATATATTCATTCTATCACACTGTTAATTAATTTGTCCAATAAATAATATATATGTAGTTTTGAAAAAAAACTTTCTTTTTTATTTGAAAACAATTGAAGTAGAAACTATGAGAAGCAGAGTTGCCGTATATTAGAATTGTTCTTGCTAAAATGTAGGTCAAGTATTGCGTTGGTAAAAATTTCTAATTCAGAAAATAATTTAAAAATATATTTTCCACTTATGTTCATACATTATAAACAATGAAGTAGTGTGATTTGTCTAAAGTTAAAACAACCATTAATTCTATTTTATCCTCCGTATAAATCAGCAATTGTTTATTTAAGCGATTCCACAGTTTTAAACATCATGAAGCTTTTTTTTAAGGAATTTATTACTTCGAGCCATTTTTAATGTGTATTTTCACGAAAGCCAAAAATCGTACAAAAAAATGAAATGAATATGAATTGTAGGTTAGCATATTGTCGCTGTTTTTCCCAGTTTAGTCAGTGACTTAAAATTTATAAAAATACTAGAAACAACGGCAACACAAACAGTGTCATAAAGGGTGGTCCAAACGAAAACTCAAACAGTGTCATTAAGTGTGGTCCAACGAAAACGCAACATGTTAATTGTAAATCAAACAAAATGTTTTCAGAGAATTATCTTAATATTTTTTTATTATGATAGAAGGATCTATGACAATAATGTGTGAAAGAAAATATTGCCCAAATGTGGCAATTCTGTTTGTTAAAGAATCCACTGAGGTGAAAGTGTGCCTCGTGCACTGACCAAAAAAATCACGAAGTGCACGAAATGCGTTTTGATTTGAACGCCCATTTTTGAAAAAGTTTTCAACAATCTAAACGCGCTGTTCAATGTTGAATTGTGTACCTCTCCATGATTGAATTTGTCAAACACTGAAAAGAAAATGTCTAATTAATTGGGTAAAAAACTTGGCGTTACGGTTTGACTCACAATTAACATCGTGCATTATCCACCACTCTTTAAAATATATCAAACAGTTCTTTTCATTCAAATTCAAGTTATTTTAATGAATAATTTAAAAAAAAAAAAAAAAAAATAATTTTAAAAAATTCAAAAGGTTTTTTTTTTGTTTTAAAAGCTACATAACAATTCACTAAAACAATTATAGGTATATAAAAAGAAAGTTTAAGAATGGATTTCTAGCTTTAAAACAAAAATATAACACGTCATTGTAAGTGTTGCTGTTGTTTTTGGATATTATCGTATTCTATTTTAAGCTAGTTGTTTTTAGAAAATTTCTTATGTCACTTCCTGTCCAAAAGACTCTGTATAAATGAGGCCGTAATTGCAATAGTGACCTAACTGCATTTTTAATTATTTTCAGTACAGTTAAAAATAAGAAACAGGTTATTTTCAAGCACTTGTAATTTTCCGATGAGATGTTATACAATATGACATAATGTACAGTACCCACTAACGTTTTGTTCATTGTGTTAATGTAATGAACAAATAGTAAAAAAAAAATGCATACCAAGTAGATAGAGGCCACTCTTGTTCACAAGCTATTTATATTGTTCTGGTTGTCCTAAGTACAAAAAGTACTGTAACTATACCAGAAATGTTGCTGAATACGTCATACAGATTCAATTTTCGTAGTCCACTTAATTATTGGATAATATTAATGTAAGTCCACTTTTGCACTCACGGCATAAAATAATACTTAAAGACTACACATGAGAGCGACCAACGACCGACGAATGAAAGATAACAAATGGGATTTAAAACATTAAAAAACCTGAATTCTTTACAAAATCTAGACAAAATGTAAGAAATATAATTGAGGATTATTTTAATATACTAAAATTTTCATTTTAATTGCTAAAACAAGAGAATTTTAAGAAAACAATTTGTTCGTCGCGAATAGCCGCAATTCGTTACGACGAACTTATTTTCTCAAATTACTCATATTTAAGCAAATAAAAATTCAGTTTTTATAATTTTTTAAATTAATCTTAAATCGAATTCTACCATTTTGGCTAGATTTTGTGTAATATTAAGGTTTATTAATTTTTTAATTCCCATTTGTGTGTTCATTCGTCGGTCGTTGGTCGCTCTCATGTGAATGGTCCTTTTAATATACATTTTCCATCATCAACCCCTGCCACCAGGTTTTATTTTGAATTAAAGAGTTAATTAGACATAACGTTGCCTTAAACGTGTGAAAGAGTTTGCCAATAAAAAAAAAATAGTAAGTATACGCCCTTTTTTATTGAGTCCATTTACAATTTTATTAACGATTGGACTAAAAACTTTAGATTTAAATCGAAAATGAGTAAAACAAAGGTTAACCTTAGGTGTTCATTTAGGATTTGAATTTATTCAAATTTTTTTCTTTTAAGCGAATTGCCTTGAAAATCAAATTTCTACAATCGATGGTTATTTATGGCTTTTTGGCTTTAAATATTGAAATTGTTTTGATGTTTTGAGTTTATATTTTTTGAATGTTCTTACAAAATAATAAAAATGAGGGCTCATACTAAAAACATTAAACATTAGTGCTATCAAGGAATATTAAAAAAAGCATGATACAATGGCGGGTCGATTTGTGAAAAGTGTTTCCACCGCTCATTCATTATTTTTAGTTCAATTTTGTTTTATCCTCCTAGTCGCTACATACATTTTAAAGAGAAAAAAAAAATGTTCATCAACCCGTTTTTGAAAATCGAATTTTCAAACAAAAAATTTGATTTTTCTTAAATCGGAAAAACATTTTTTCGAAAAAATTGATATGCAATATTATTTAAACTTTTTTAGGAGCAAAATTATTTTAATCGAAAAATATGAAAACTGGTTGTGTTAATAAAAAAGAAAAAAAAAAATTAAAACTATCACACACATCTTTTTATTAAAACTCTTGAAGCTGTTTTCGAGAAAAATAAGATTTATTTCTCTATCTTAAATCTAAAATAAAACTTAATAACTATTATTGTAAAAACTTAAACATAAAGAAAACATAAAAATAAATCTAATTAAAAGGCTAAATCAAGCATTTCATCGACTTTTTTATTTCGACGGCCAACAAGTTTTTTATTCCATGGGGTACGGCACTACCCATTTTGTGGAGCAGGATATCGCGTCAACATTTGGTCCTTCGAGCCGGATATCAATCAGCTCCTCGCCATTTTCGTCATTTTGGACATATTTTTGTTGCTGTGCTGCCACGCCACCACTGTCGAAATATAACGGCACCGTTTATCGCCATCACGCTGTCGAAATATAACGGCAGCGTTCATCGCCACTACGCTGTTGGAATATAACGGCAATCAGCGGCACCGTTTTTATTGCCATCACGCTGCGAAAAATAACGGCACGTCACGGTACCGCTCATCGCCATCACGCTGCCAAATATAACGGCACGTCACAAACCTACCATCAGCGCGTTGGCTCGAAGGACCAAATGTTGAGGCGATATCCTGCTCCACAAAATGGGTAGTGCCGTACCCCATGGAATAAAAAACTTGTTGGCCGTCGAAATAAAAAAGTCGATGAAATGCTTGATTTAGCCTTTTAATTAGATTTATTTTTATGTTTTCTTTATGTTTAAGTTTTTACAATAATAGTTATTAAGTTTTATTTTAGATTTAAGATAGAGAAATAAATTTGTAGTTTTAAGTAAGAAAATGCCATCTGGCTGACTGAATTGACTGACTTGGAAAAAAAGAATGACATTGAAAAAAAGGAAGAGCTCACAAGGTAGTGAATTCGAGGTGAAGTTGGTTGCGGTCCACCAGCTGAACACATTCCACAACCCAGTATTATTAATATTACTGGGTTTCGGGTGCGCTCAGATGTTGGAACCGGCAAGAACAACCTTTAAGGACTACCGTGCATGCGTATTTCTAGTGTTGGCCCTCCGCGCAGACTCTTTGCAACGCGGAGTCGCGCGGGAAGGCACAACAGGTTGCAATACGCATGAACACTATTTTAAACCAGGTTTTAGTAGGTTCACTTTGAAAAAAATTGAAAAATAACAACAGAACCATTTTCGAGAAAATCAAAAATTAACAAAATGGTTCTACTAGAGGTACCAAAAATAATAATAAGAAGTAGGTTTTTTAATTATTTGATTTTTTTTAACATAATCGTTGCAGCCATTTTTGAGAAAAAACGTGTGGGCATATTAGAGTCATTTGGGGTAAGACCGCGCAGTGGGTAAGAGCGCGAACTGCTAATTTCTCTGGGTGTGTAAAAAAGAAGTTAAAACTAAAAATGAGGAAATCAGCGCACAAGTCAAAACCTCAGAAAGTATGTACACAGCTGTATTTATGACAAAAAAGGGTTAAAAAAAAACTGTTTAAAACAAAAAAAAAAAAGTTGTGTTAGAAAAGTGTGTGATGCCAGCGTGTGGCAGCACTATATATCGTAAATAGAATATATTTGTAAAGAGTGTCCTTTTTTATTTCATTTAAGTTCAAAATTAAATTAATTTTATCTTATTTTCTTTTAAATTTCATATAATGAAAGAAAAAGGAGCTTTGTGGGTAAAATCGCGCAGTCCTTTTGTGGGTGAGAGCGCGCAGTGTGTATTCTTAGGTGCCCCGTATTAAACTTTACTTTTTTCAACTCACTTGCGCATTCTTACGACATATTTAACTTTTCATATTTTTCAAATCATTTAGAGGACAGAGAAACTTGAATGCAGAAAATATGTATAATTTGAAAATGGGTCGGTTTTTTCCTAAATTTTTGACTTGATTTTATTGAAAAATAATAACTTTTTCTTTAAGTAAGTATAACGTTAAGTTTTTAGATATTTGATTGCTTTGGAAACTGTTAAGTTTCCCATTAAAACTATGTGCGCGCTCTTACCCAAGATTTTGCGCGATCTTACACTGACTTCGGGGCAAGAGTGCGCACTTGGACTTGATTTGGGGTTTTTAAAAAATCATATAAAATAACTCTTAAAATATACGTTTATAAAATGCAAAACTACGTTTATATCTCTTATAGCCTTTTCACAATTTGAGCCTAAAGTGAAAAGTGCGCGCACTGACTACTCAAAAAATAGATTGTTTGAAGAAAATCCATTCAGCTGTTTATGATGTAGGTAAACGTGGACAGACAAACAGAGAGAATTGCGAGACCCACTTTTATGACGTCCATCGTTGCAGCCACCCTAAGCTCTGAAAATCAAATATTTATTAATTAATTTTGAAGTTCTAGACCCAGTCGTATACTAAGAAATACACAAAATTTTAATAGTGATATTTTTGGATTATTTCAATGTGAAAAACAGCTTCTATTTCCGATTCTGATATTTAAAAAAAAAGTATTGTTCCTTTAAATAGTCTTTCAAGTTTATACAACCTGTCTCACAAAATATGGTAAAACTATATTGACCCAATAGGCCAAAGGTACTTTTTCATACCAAAAACCTGAAAAACTAAATTATAAAAAATAAGGACGTGCTCAGTAGGTATTCAAAATTTAGAAAATTTTATTAAACTGATTTAAATAAGAAAAATGCTTTAAAATTGGGCTTTTTGAAATTGTCCACCTTTAACTTTAGAGCGGTACGATTTTTAGCCTCGAATTCAAATAAAATATTAATGTCCGCGTGAACTTTTGAAAATTTTAGTACTGCGAAATTTTTTTAACGCGAGGTACGATCAGTCGTACACAATAATTTTAATTTTTAGAAATAAAATGACCTAATCAAACAAACAACACTCCTGTATAAAGTAAGTACAGGTAAAATAGGATAAATATAGGTACATATAAAACGAAAAAATTCCTACCCTCATGAAAGTTGATGAAAACGCTTTAACACTTTTTACTTCCCCTCAAAAAAGCACCCTCTTACCATAGAGATTTGTACAGTTTTCTTATTTTTGGTTTCTATGAGAATTGTAATATTAATACCAAGTTTAATCGACGGACCATTATTTTAAAGGGTTTCCGGCAATATTAACATATCGTACTGAGAATATAGTCATACTTACATAAAAAGGACTATAACTTGTTGACGGTTGTCGTATCGTCTTAGATTAAATGACATACTCCATTAAAAAGTAGCTTGAAATCACGTGCCGTATGCATAGATTGTATGTACCAAGGTCATTTTTTATGAATGTTTAAATGTTCAACAACCACTTGAGTGGGCTACCACCATTGTATTTGGCTGGAATTTTGCAATTTCATGGCTGCCATACCAATCATCAGATTCCTTATTAGTAATGCTTAGTCTTTTTTATGTTCAATTTTAATTTATAAATTATTAGTGCGGTCAATTGGAATCGAACCTAGACCAGCTACCTCTGAAGTTTATGCACTACGCATTGCGCCACCGAGGTCACCTGATCATGCACATCCAATGTAGGGGTTTTGTCTTTATAAATTGCATATTGAGACAACTAGCATTTTTACTAGCCGCACACAAGTTGGTTGTTGATCATTCGGGTTCTTTCTCTTTTCTCCGAACACGATCGTTTTTTTCCGTTTGATACACAAACATCCACCCGCTCCCACCACAAAAAGCACCCTCCCACACAAGATATTTTTGTAGACCCTTTTGATTCTTCACTCTTATGGTCAATGTACCGTTATTTCTAACTATCATGAGGGTAGGAATTATTTGAACTTAAAACGGCTTTAACAATTTTGACAAATTACGAATTAGAACTTAGTGATGTGTCAACTCGGTTCGCTAACTCGAGTTGACTCGGTTTGATTTTTTTTTTAACTCGAGTTAGATTTTACCCGAACCGAAAGACAACTTGGTTTGAATTGGCTGAGTTGATTCGGTTTAAATTTTATTCAAACTCAAGTTAGATTTTGCCTGAACCGAAAGACAACTCGATTCGGTTTGTAAAGGGAAGAATTAGAAAATACTAATAGCATTCGGTTTAATTAACTCGATTTTTGTATACTGTTTGTTATTTGGTTTAAAAAAATTGTTTTATAAAACTTTTAACCGAGTTACAAGTTGATTGATGGAATAATGGACTAATAAAATATAAAAGCCGATACAAATCAGAAATTTTCACGGTTTTTACTGTTTCACAAAAATGTGATTTGAGGCCAATTGGCCCAAACGAAATAGATTTCTTGCCTAAAAATATAGTTCTTCCACCATCTGTAAAACTACAAACTGTCAAATTCCATTGAAGGATAGCTACGATGATGATGGATTAAAAACCCTCTACAAAATCAGAATTTTTTCTATGGAAATCCGATTTTTTTTTTAACAAGTGATTTGAAGGCTTCAGTGTGACATTTGAAACGAAATTTATATTAGACGTCAAAAAATAGTTCGTTGCCCATGTGTAAATCCATAAACTGTCAAATTCCATTGAAGGATGGCTACGATTTTGATGGATTAAAAACCCTCTGAAAAATCAGAATTTTTCCTATGAAAATCCGATTTTTTTTGAAACAAGCGATTTGAAGGCTTCAGTGTGACATTTGAAACGAAATATTTATTAGACGTCAAAATATAGTTTGTTGTCCATCTGTCAGGCCATAAACTGTCAAATTCCATTGAAGGATGGCTACGATTTTGATAGATTAAAAACTCTCTGAAAAAATTTTTTCTATGAAAATCCGGTTTTTTTAAACAAGCGATTTGAAGGCTTTAGGGTGACATTTGAAAAGAAATATATATTAGACGTCAAAATATAGTTTGTTGTCCATCTGTCAAGCCATAAACTCTCAAATTTCATTGAAGGATGTCTACGATAAGTGCACAAAAAAACATGTCTTTATATTTATGTACATCACATACCTATGTATATACACAATGCATTTACATATATACGTATATTTATAAATATAAAAGTTCAGCTCATTTTTGGCGTTAAAGATTAAACTTTATTTGATTTTTGATTCACATAATGACCCTAACGAATAAACTCATAACAAACCAAACCGATTATTAAAAAATAACGCATTAGAAGTATTCATCAATTTTCACTTCAAACCGAGTTAGCCAACTCGATTTAGAAAAGCAACGCATGAAATATATTCGGGAATTTTTGTTTCAACTCGAGTTAACCAACTCGAGTTGCAAAAAAAACGTATGAAAAATTTTTCTTCAACTCGAGTTAGCCAACCCGAGTTGCAACTCGAGTTATTTAAATTTTAACTCGAGTTAACTCGGTTTAAAAAATTTTCGGTTTAATACACCACTATAGAACTCAGTAAAATAAACAAAATTTGTACCAATAAAGGTTATTAACGGCACTTGTCAAGACGGTTTTATAATTTTAAAATTTCTTGTTAACGGCTGCACCATATTCAACCAATTTTTTTAATACAGGAAATACTTCACAATTTTAAAAATGTTGCATAATTAATCATCGCAAAAATAGTTAAGAGATTTTTAAAAAAATATTAATCGGCACTTTTATTTGAAAATCAGTCGTTCTTAGATTCTCGCAACTTACAGACGACTTCATGATTTTAAATCAATATGTTTCATCAGAATTACCAAATCCAACGGCTGGATTAAATATTTTAGAATCTCTTAAGTCGTGCACCTTCTGCACTATTCATAAGATATTACCTACGTTACTTTACTACTTTAGATGGCGCTCACACGATGGGTGGGCTACGGCCTAAACTTACATGCTCCTCGAGTCAGTTCTGTGCCTAGCTAGCGTACACCATGGGGGTTGGATTCGAAGACTCGTCGGGCAGGTGCGTTGCTGTCCATACGCTCCACGTGCCCAAGCTATCTCAGCCGCTGATTTTTTCAGCTTTTTTACCAGGTCAACGCGCTGTATAGCCCGTATAGCTCGTCGTTGAATCTTCTCCTCCACACTCCTTCGGTACACACCGAAGGCCGAAAATCTCACGAAGAATCTTCCTCTCAAAGCACCCTAGCAGACTTTCACCCGATTTGTTCAATATCCATGCTTCTGCAGGACAGGGATAATAAGGGTCTTGTATAAAGTCTTGTTAGTTCTATGAGAGAGGGCCTTATTAGTTAAATGTCTTCTTAGACCGAAGAAACAGCGGTTGGCAAGAGTAATTCTTCGTTTGATCCCTGCATTGATGTCATTTTGCGAGCTATTAGTGGAGCCCAGGTAGACAAAGTCCTTGACAATTTCGAAGTTATATCTGTCCATCGTGATATTTTGCCCGAGTCGACGATGTTGAGATTCCTTTCTCGACTTCTTCTTATCATCATTTACCGCCAATCCCATTTTAGCCGCCTCCGATTCAATGCTCACAAAAATGTGCCTGCCACAGATCGCTTATAGCTATGCCGACAATGTCAATGTCGTCTGCATACGCAAGCAATTGAACGGTCTTTTGATAAATTTTACCGCTGGTGTTGACTTGTGCGTTGCGTACAATTGCTTCAAGAACGATGTTGAATAGGTTGCATGATAACGCGTCGCCTTGCCTCATTCCTTTCTCAACATCAAAGGAATCGGTGGTGTTCTTACCAATTTTGACGGAGCAGCGAGATTCCTCCATCGTCATCTTGCACAAGCAGGATGCCGAGACATGACATGGCTCTGTATAATTCGTACCTTTTCACGCTATCATACGTGACTTTAAAATCGATAAAGAGGTGGTGTGTATCGATCTGGAATTCCTGGGCTTTTTCTAAAATCGGTCGGAGTGTGAACATTTGATCGACGGTTGGCTTGCCTGGCCTAAAACCACACTGATAGGGGCCGATCAGATCGTTGACAAAAGGTTTTAAGCGGTCAGACAGGATAGCCGACAAGATTTTATAAGTGACGTTTAGGAGACTAATTCCTCTATAGTTGGTGCATTTCAGAGCATCTCCTTTTTTATGGATGGGGCACACTACACCGATGTTCCATTCATCGGGCATCCAACCAAATTTTTGCAGATATGAGCTCGGCTGGTAGGCCATCCACACCAGCAGCCTTGTACGACATAAGTTTGGATATCGCCAGCTGCACTTCGGCTAGGGCGGATGGACGGAACTGCTGGCCATCATCGTCCAAGTTGAATGGAGTGTTCTGTCTAGAGAGGTGTTCTTTCTAGATCAACACTGACTATCTACTACCATATTCGCAATCTCATCTCGGTAGGCTTCCGTTCTAGCTTTGTATCCTTGGTTGTATCGTTTCAACCTTTTATAAAATTTTCGAACATCCACCCCTGCCACTACAAACGCCAATAGACTCGACCACCCCCTTCTCGTGCTCTCTCTTTTTCCTCTTGAGAAGTCGGCATTCCTCTTTCCTTTTCAGCCCGAAGAGCTCCCGAGCTACTGTCTCAGCAGCTCTTGTTCGAGTCTACAGCATTGCCTGGTACCTGGTAGGCCTCGTCCTAGCTGCATGCGCCAGCCGGCTTACTCTTCATCGAACCAGGGGTTTCGTCGTGGTGGCCTAGTGAAACCCAGCACGTTAGAGGTGGCACTTCTGATGGCTTGTTGACACTTGATGCTGGTGGCGGACTTCTTGATAGATAAAGACTTACGTGGTCCGCAAAAGTGCTGGCTGTCTCTTGCGATTAAAGCTTCTCGACATAGTACCTTTTCACAGCATGTGCTCTGCGTTGTGGCGTCATGGATATCCGTATACGTAGTCTAGCTACCACCAGGTAGTGATCCGAGTCAATGTTGTCGTGAAGGCTGTGTCCTACGACTATCGAACCAAAGATTCCCTCTTTTTTCCGAATCTTGCGTTGAAGTCACCAAGAATGATCTTCACGTCGTACTTCGGGCACATATCATACGTCGTCTCCAGGAGATCGTAGAATGCTTCTTTGGTTGAGTCATCTCTCTCTTCATGGGGGGCGTGAACACAGATTAGCGTAATGTTCTTAGCTTTGCCTTTGATGCCTTATTCGATTTTCTTAAATCTCGTTAAAAAAAAAACGGAATGGCTTTTTAAAAGACGTCTGCCTTTTTTTGTTTCAGTATCAATTACCATTATTAACTTCCGACTTCACCTCAAATCAAACAACGAATCAATTAATTTAATCTCCTTTCAAAAGTCGGTCACTCATTATCATTACCATAACCAGAGCCTCATTTCATCTGTTGTTCTTTTTTTATTCTTCCGCAAAATAACCTTGAAGCATTTATTACGGAAGGAAGGGCAAACGACGAACTGTATTAAGACTTATTAGCGACTGTCTACTGAGTAAAGATAAAAAAAAACTTGGAAGGGGGGTTCAGCAGAGATTCACCCACCAAAACAAAGCACAAATTAAAACATCGCGTCAAAATAATAAATACAAAAAAAATTTCCGCACGAAACTTACTCGCGCCCTCTTCTCTGTTTACATTTTTTTTAGCTATAAGAAGGAAAAATCATGAAAAATGCGTTGCTTTTTTTTCATTATGTAAAAAGTTCATCAACCGTTTAGAAAAAGTGACGAAAAAAAGTTGTAATGAAATAGGGTGCAAAAAATATGTAAATATATAATAAGAGGGTGTTCTTCTGATAATGAGGGGAAATAAAGATGAAAGTTATTTTTTTTTGTGTTTGCTTTTTCTTCATTCTGTTTCGCAAAAGTTCCGCGTTACGCTGGAAAGAATGCGAGGAGAAACATCATTACCACAAGACGCTCGTAAAAGAAATGGGACACATTGCAGGGAATAATAATAATAATGAAACAAAAAAAAAAAAAAAAAATAAGAACTGAGAGAAAAAAAAAAATAAATTCTCGTCCTTTCGTTCTATGTTTATGTGCCAGAAAAATTAAAAATGTAAGTACATAAACTGAACTTGAAAGTTGAAAGAATGAAATAATAAAAAAAAATAACTGAAATAACTAGACGTTAAAAACGCAAAGAAGAGGCGCAACAGGAGCAACAGTTTCACAATGTTAGTAAAAATAGCTACAGCTTGGCTATATTCCAAGTTTGTAGTAGAAGAGCTCCCTTCTCTGCCACTAGGCGCCATCAACATCACCATGCCATGCCATGCTATCATCAATGCCGCTTATAGTCTGTTGCGGGGGTTTGCGGAGCGTTTTGAATTTTAAAATTGCGGCAGGTCATGAACACTTACTTCCCGTGAATAAATTTATTTTCTTTTCTCCTTAATCAACCCTGGCTGCCATTGGGGTTGGGGTTTGGGTTGACTGTAATAAATAAAAGAAAAAAAACGTACCTACGTATCTAAGTAAAAAAAAAACATCTGAACGTTGAATAAAGTAGGTTATATTCAGGAGGAGTGAAAAACCTTAAAATTGTCATTTTAATTTAATTGAAGGATGTCTGCTCTGATACCTCTTTGAAGTGCATTACTTTTACTCTCTTCTTTCCGGAAAGTAGGTACCTAAACCTACCTATGAATATATGAAATATTGAATTTGCATCAAACAAAGCAGAAGTGATTTTTTAAAAAATCATTCATAACTTCCTATGTTCACATATTACCATGACTAGCTTTTAATTAATATTTGTTATGTTTTGAAAGCAAGATTCAGAATTTTATCCTTACGCGTAGGTATTCAGAAAAAAGACTGCTATACCAAACTTAACAACGAAGATGAACAAATTTATAAAAAGAAATTATTCTTGCTTCAGTGTGTTTTTATTTATTTAACTGATGTGTTACTTAGCCAAGTCAAATTCGAAAATAAATTCGCAAAGCGCGATGTAGTTCTGCATTTTTGATATGTTATTGGGGCATGTTAGAAAAGTCTGTAGCTAAGTTTACAACTTAAAAAAACCTGTGCTCGCTGCAGGAAAAATGCAACAGTGAAAGAAACGCTAAGATCATCCCGTTTTCTCCGACATTTTCCTTTATAACTTTGGAAATATGCAACTTAGGAAAAAACCTTCAACTATAAACTTGTTTGTTATAAAATTTTCTACAAGACCACATCAGTTTTAAATTAATGCATGTTATATTTGTGCTGCTATCTAACTATGAATTAAAAAAAATTCTGAAAAAGTAAGCAATTTTGAAGCACTTAAAAAGTAAGTCAAAAATTGTCCAATTCTGCTAAAAATTTGAAATTTGCGGTGATTTTAGCGTTGTTTTCACTGTTGCTTTTTTCCTACAGCGAGCACAGGTTTTTCGAAGTTGCAAACTTGGCTATAGACTACTCTTACATGCCCCAACAACATATCAAAAATGCAGAACTACATCGCGCTTTGCGAATTAAGCACTTTTTTTGTAATTATTGACTGGGCTATACTGAATTGTTCCAAAAATTATATTTACCCTTTAGGAAGTACAATTTCGAACAGTGGCTATTTACTATATTTGAAAGTTGTAAGAAGTACTTACGTAAACTAACCTCTATGACATACATACATATGTATTTCGATTTTTAAAATCAAACAGATCTTTGAATCCATCGGCCTTATTTATACGATTCCACTAATATTCGGTCCAGTCTTTAGACCGAGTCGAAGCACTTACTGCGCATTTGCACCCCGTCAAACAAATCCTTACTTATAAAATATTTTCTTTGCACGCCTTCCTTACCGAGACGAAACTATATATTTGGAACGAAATTTACAGAGTCTAATAAATTGAAAAATTCAATTTCAGTTATAAATATTTATTTTCTTCTGCACATATTCAAACTATACATATACATATTTCGTTCCAATAATCCACAGGTTGTCCGAAAATCGTATTTTTCGGAGACGAGACCGGGACGAGACTGCAAATTAAAATTTTCTCGCGAAAAAGGCGAGACTGAGACTGAGACGAGATTTATTTATACTAAAAGAGTGGATAAGATACAAATCTTAATTTATCCTTCGGCTTTTTTGGTCACAGATCTGCCCTTGCGTCCCACTTTTTACGAACATTCCCGTCCATTTAGCTATAACTATAGTTAAAATAAGATGGGATGTAATAAGTGAAAACACAACGTTGAACCAGGGCAAATTCTTGGAAATTCTAGATTTTTGCTTAAAAGAGAACAACTACTTACAATACAAGGATGACATTTACAAGCAGATTTTTGGAATGCCTATGGGTAATCCATTGTCGCCGACTATCGCCAACTTGGTCCTTGACTGTTTGCTTGATGAATGTCTGGAAAAAATGGAAGACAAACCAAGGTTCATTTCAAAATATGTAGATGACATTTTTGCGATTATAAAGAAAGACAAAATCGTTGATTTTCTTAGATCCTTGAACGGATTCCATCCAAAGATCCAATTCACAATTGAAATGGAAAACAACTGTGAAATAGCATTTCTTGGCCGACACGAGACCGAGCCGAGACTGAAAATGTTAGATTTTAAAGAAACCGAGACGAGACTTACAAAAGTCACGCCGAGTCTCGTTTCGTGGCCAGCCCTACTGGTCACTTGCAAATCAATTGGGATATGCCCCCCTCTTTTATCATCGTTTATGAAAGGCCGAGCTATAGCTATTCATTTCTTCATATTTTCTATCGAAAATCGATACTTCGATTAAAATGATTTTTTACTGATGTGGCCTTCTTCTTTCATTTAAAGCGTTTAAAGAATTTAAATCATTTAGAAATGCAAAAAAACTATTCATTTTTTCTTAGTAAGGAAAAGGGAAACACATTTTTTTACACTTCTTTTTGTTAATTTCACACGATGTCATGTCAAACTGACATTTATGTAGATACTATAACAGATTTACTTCGGCTTTAAACTTCCCATGAACCAGTTGGAACTTACTCCGCCTCAATTGTCTATTCCACGTGTACTTTTTTTTATAAATAAGCATTTCAGGATAAGGAGCGTTGCAAAGTCGGAGTAACTTTACTCAGTCGTTAAAATGAGTTTATAAATAAGGCTGCATATGCGCATATGTTTAATTCTACTCTGATTACTTGAATAGTTTCTTAAAAACTCTTTACAGTTTTGGCTGTCATCTGTGATCTAGGTACTGGCTATCGTTTCTAGCTTCTAAAAAGTTACTTAAACTTGTAAACAGCGTCAGTCAGACATTAGAAACTGCGCCTACCTTCTTCGAAAGTATACTGAAAGAAACTGTTAGAGCTTTTGGTTCAAAGTAAAAAAAATGTATAAAAGGGCACAAACTACCATTGAAATATTTGCGCTAAATCGAAAGCCTGGCTACAACATCGAACGCGGAATTGACAAAAGGTATAGCCTGCGAGCGCCAACCCGATCATCAAACTTCTTTGTGTGGTGCTGAGTCTTAATATGTTCATTTTTATTTGAAAAACTTTTCCCGTCATAGGGATTGAACTTAAGACCAACTGCGACAGGAATTCGTAATCAGACGGCATACCCATTGCACTACCGAAGCCACATGTCAAGCTCCATCTCATCAAATGCATTTGAACGACTAGCATTTTTATTCGAACACAGGAGCTTACTGTTGTTACATTCTTTCTCCGTACCCGATTTAAACAAAGCAAAGCTTTTCAAATAAAAATGAACATTTTAAAACTCAGCACCTCACAAAGAAGTCTGAGGATCGGTTTGGCGCTCGTGAAATAGATATAACTTAAGCCAGAAAATAACTTGGTTGTAAAACACTTGTTGTTGTTGTTGTTTGTTCTGTAACTATTGAAACACTATTAGTTGGCGCTAAAAGTTGTTAATAGGGCAAGAAAGAAGAATTGGAACGTCTACATTTACTTAACGATTAGGAAAGCTACTTTTCGTAAACTATTAATGTTGAATTATAAAGGTTCTCCCCAACTAATGCCACCCATTCGTTGACGACGACGAAACTAAATCAAAAAACGTGTTTTTATTGTTGTTTTCTTCTTCGTTCAACGAATGATTGACATTGGTTTGGGTGATCCTTAATAGTCGGAAGCTGTCACAAGCAGATGTCATAAACCAATGAAAAGTAGCATTCTGAAGAATGAAAATCAGAATTGAGCCATAATTCACTGTATCTTCTTTTTCTTTCCTGCCTCAACAAATGTTAGTTTCACTTCCATTAGGTGCACAAGGGGCGCTCTTCACTAGCGAAAGCAATAGTTTACGCAAATCAACAAACCTACATTATGGGCGCTTTTGGTATTCGCTCATTTTCGTCCGACCACTACCGTGAGCATACGACTATTGTAGTTTTATCTTGTATCTTACATTATATATCGTTCCGAGACATTCGGCTCCGATTTCGTGTTGTTTCGGGAGAGGTTCTTTATTGAAAAATAACTTTCGAAATCTTAACACGTCTAATGTTTCACACAGTAAATCTGTCAAATAAACGAACAGCTGAATTAATAAAGGAGGTATATATTATAATCGAATATAATTTCTCAGCATTTTGAGAAATAAATTTTCCAACAGAATTTTCTTACTTTTTGGATATTCTTTTGAACAATAAACTGTTAAAATACATTAAAATTAACGACTTTTTCCCTTAATTTGTAAAATCATATTGATTTGGTTGAAATATACCCGTATATAAACTACGTTACGTTGGCTTACGCTATGGGGTAATTTGACTTTGTTCTGCATTTGAGGTGCTTGGCTTATGGGATCTAAGTTTAAAGGCTCTCCCAAACCAACGCGAAAGCGGCGTGGAATATTCGCAGGCGTCAGTTTTTGTTGTTGTTAAGCATTGTTTATTTGTCATTTTTTTATCATTGTGAATGACTTGCCCTGCATTTTGAATGTTCCGAGTTGGTTTGGAACCATAAAAACAAAATGACGATCAAATCCAAGCAATCTGTCCTTATAATTTATTATTTTTTTATTAAACTTATATGTTAAAAAACTAAATTTAAATAAATTCGTTATCTTTCTTTTAGAATTTATTACGGTGTTCAATAAATTATTGACATAAACGGATGTCTTACTACTTTTTATCGGTATACCTAATAAAATGAATAAGCCAATTCGTATCCTGAACAAAAGTATAACGAAAGATATGAGGGCAATATTCATAGTCAGCAATAAACTCCGCGACTACTAAGCTAAGGAATTTAAGACAACTTTAAGCTGTATAAATTGAGACAATTTTCATTAACAAGCAGTTGTATTTATATGTATTTGTATACAATTTATTAATTTTTTATACTACACGAAAATCTTCAAATATGTTGACATGATAAACAATAAACTCCAAAAATAGAATACAATTAAATCTGGTTTAAATTTAGACAGACTTTTAAATTTTCTATGAAAGAGTATCGTAATAATATAAACCGGTATTGTTGTCTTAAAAAACTTAAAAGTGAAAACAGAACACCAACTGATCAATCACTTAAAAATATTTGTTGTATGATGTGCTTATGAAATTAAATACGTTTGAAAAACTCAATTTCTTACAAAGAAAATTATTTAATTACAAAACTGGCATACCAAATTGCAAATTCAAATTGTATGCAAAAGAAGGTATGAAGAAAGGTGAATACAAAAAAATGTAATTTACTATACCAAAAGCCCAAAAAAAAAAAAAAAAACAAACCAACAAATATATTCTACAAAAGAAAACAACAACAACTGGAGATAACTACATGCATACGTTAGAAAAAAACAGTATAACCGGTTGAATATCCTCTTCTTGTTTTTACTTAGAAGTTTATTCATACAATTTTTAATATTTTGAAAAGTAAAAATCCTGGAACCAAGTGTCCAACTAAGAAAAGATAAGAGCAATACATTTTTAAAACAAAAATAGTACTTAACGAAGTAAAATTTAAAAAAAAAAAATTAGTTTGAACAAATCATTGTTAGTCATTTTACTTTTATACAGGGTGATTGGTATAAGGTGGGTAAAGACGAGAAAAATATCGTATGGAAGGGGAGTCTATTTCCCTCCGTTTAGGCGGGAGGGGCAATTTTCTAAAAAATTGACTTAAAACAAAATTCTAAAAACAACGGTCAAATTTGCAATGCCTTGCCATACCTTTTTGAAAAGCCAAAAATCTCTTCTTTAATTTTCATTTTAAATTAAGTTGTGTTTGCGAATAGTTTTTAAAAAATTAATTTTCAAACTCGTAATTTTCAAAAAAAAAAAATTTTATGTAAGTATAATTTTTGTTTTCAAAATTCAAACCTCTTATTAATTTTTAGTCAAAACCAGAAAACAAGATGGCTCTAAAGTTTTTACTTTTAAAGATATCAAAAAATAAATGAACCATTTTTCTCATAAGACTAACAAGAGCAACCATAGTTGCTTACCATCAACCTCGTTTTATCTCGTTTTTACTAAGATTTTGGTTTCTTTATTTTTTAATATCTTGAAAAGTAAAAGTTCTAAGACCATCAGAGTATTTGACATACAAATAATAAAAGTATTGAATTTTGAAATCAAAAATAGTACTTAATAACAGTGAATTTTGAAAAAAATTACATGGTTTGAAATTTTATTTTTTTCAAAATTTCGAGTTTCAAAATTAATTTTTTAAAAAGTATACACAAACGCAACTTAATTTAAAATGAAAATTAAAGAAGGGATTCCTGACTTTCCAATACGGTATAGCATGGCATTGCAAGTCTTACCGTTGTTTTTAAATAATTTTTTTTTGTTTTAAGTCAATTTTTTAGAAGATTGCCCCTCCCGCCTCAATTTTATTTCTTAACTTAACCTACTCATTACAGCTTTTTGGTGCACCTTATAGCAATCACCCTGTATATGTATGCATTACCCCAATTAAACCTATTAACAAATCCTTAAAAAAAATGAAAGACTTGTGTGTATTTTAAAGTAAGAAAATAAACGTTACAAAAAAAGTTACGTATACGCCACCACACACCTTCAATAAGCCTTACAAAAATATGATTATTAAATGTTTTTATGACATTTTTCTTTGATAGAATACTTTATTATTACAAAAATCATTCGCCAAGTTATTTAGGACCAACAATAGAAGGATTTCATGCTTATCTAATGCCATATATTACATCCGTTTCTGGCAAAACTTTAAGTGCGGTATTTTTTTTGTTTTTCCGTGTTAATTTCACGATATCAGTTATAGTCCAGGCAAATTAGGATAAAATTAAAGCATATGTGGATGTAACATAAAGCATCTTAGATTTTTATGGGATTCGATCAGAAAATATGTAAACAACGGAGTATGAGGTTGCTCCCGTTCAAAAAGGTGTGCTTTTTGCAGGAAAAATCAAATAAAATACTGAATGTTCCTTTCTTCGCGAATGAATTTAACTAGGTTCTTTATTGTGTGATTGTTTTTTTTATTATTTTGTTCCAAAAAATTTAAAAACGCATACTAAGGTACTTCTGTTTTTTGTTATCAATAATTTTTGTGGTAAAACGGATATTACGACCGCCGCGCCGGCTATTGCGACCACACATTCGGCTGGTCCCTTTCGATTTGCAGTAAGTTGTTAGAAAAAAAAATAATTTAGAAATAAAAAAGACAATAATTCAACTTTGCACTTACTGCTTGGATTTTTGTACGTTTCCAGTACTAATGTAAACGAAAAAACAAGTACCATATAACACGAATTTCTCGTCAACCTGATACAAGAAAAACCCGATGAACCACCAAGTACCATTTTGTATTTTTCTATTCCAAATTAGAACATAATTTGAACCTCCAAAGGAGTATGCGTGTAGTGGAATGTTCCGAAGGATAATTAGCTTATTATGGGCCATATGAAGATTTGTTCAGGTTATGAATATTTTGTAACTTAAATGTATGTATTTAAAACTATTTGTTCGAAATAAGAAACTGAAATCCCACGGTCCAGGCTTATACCTTTCGTATCGTGATAAAACATCAAAAGCATTTATTGAGTTAATCTAAAGTTTATTAAAAAAAAGCATACGTTTTTCGAATGCTTTTAAAATCGCTTTAGAAGTTACTTCAAAAATAAAATTAATATTATATCGAAATTTAATGATAGAAAAATATTCCAAAAATGTTTATTAACATAGCACCAACTCAAGTGTCAATGTATAGAAGATTGTTTTTCGGTAACGATTTTTTTATCTATGATTTTCAATTATTTACATGATTCTTTTCTTTAGTTTTTCTTCTTCTTGTAACACTAACTTGTTTATACTCATACAATACATATATATGTATGTACACTAGGGTGGTCTTTATAAAGGTCATTGTCTTATTTTGAATGACGCACCCACCTAATTTGTTCTAAATAAATAAAAAAAAATTTCTGTAAAAATTGAGCTCATTCTACTAACGTTAACCCGGCCCCCAAGATGTCTGAAGTTTTATATATGGAAAATCCCATGTATTTTTGTACACCCAACTTTAAAAATTCGTAACTTGAGTAATGATTGTTAAAGAAAATTGAATTTTTGCACACATGTAGCAACTTTTGTCATGTTTAAAAAAATGTATTAAAACAAAAATTTACAACATGTGTTGAAAATCAAATTAAATACAAAAAAATTTGTTTGTTTAAATGGCTATAAGTAGGGAAATAACTGTTGAAAATTTTTTTCTGATATATTTTTATAAATATGAAAAAAGTGACTACATGTGTTCCAAAATTCAAATTTTTTTATCAATCATTACCAAAGCTAAGATTTTTCAAATTTGGATTTACAAAAATACATGGGATTTCCGATATAAAACTTCAGACGCCTTTGGGCCAGGTTAACTAAATAAAATAAGCTAAAATTTAGCAGTATTTCTTTTTTTTTTTAAATATATATTGAACAAATTAGGGGGTTGCGTCATTCAAAATAAGACAATGACCTCTACAAGGACCACCCTAATGAACATACATATACATATGTGTAAAATATTAATTTTATTTTTAAATATGAGAAACTACTAAATTTATTGCAACACTTTATACATTGTTTAAGAGCGACAAAAAAATTAAAAAAAGTTACGTATACGCCACCGTATACATCTTTAGTACGCTTTGTAAACAAATATTTTTATTATTCTTGCGACATTTTTTTCACGGCATATTATGTGTTTTAATACAACAATTCTTCGGCAAGTTATTTTTGAACAAAATTAGAAAGGTATCATGCTAGCTAGCTGTAAAAATAGCATACATTTTTTGGAAAATCGAAAATACGTTGGTGTTTTTTCTGTTTACAGAATATTTTAAGGTAACTAAGAGGTTGGACGAGTCAGATTTTATTTTCTTAAGTTATGTTTTTATGTGTACTAAACATATGGATGCACAAATTTGATGAGTTGGCTATACACTTTTGAAACGAACGCACCTTGTTTAAACGGATATCTTACAGAAATTATACAATGGGGACTTATAGTGATATTTCTTTGCGCAACCATAAGAAAAACACACGACGATTTTTTGAAGGGTGCAATTTTCTCGGGGCCTTTTTTACTAGCGAAACATACATACATAGGTATAGATAATATATGGCAAGTTATGGTTTCGTAAGAAACTTAAACATGAGATTTTGATCAAAATTGCAATTTCAATGATAGGGAAGTAGACTTTCTTCAAATTTGGTACTACTATTGTTTGAATAATATATCTACCCTTAGGTTTTTAAGGACCAGATTTAAATGTAGCTGCTATTCAAAAAAGAGGATACCTCTAGTGAAAATATTAATTTTTCTCAAAAACGTCTCGTAGAATTATGATAAAGAAAATATTAAGTAAATTACTGTAGAGAAAGGCCACTTTTTAGTTATTGTTTTTTTTTTACTTTCAGAAAATGGTTTTGATTAGTTTTTCTGGTAGATCTTTTGGGTTTTTGATTTTCTCGAAAACGGTTGAGTTTTTTCAAAACTTAATAATTCGGAAATGACTCGCTTAATATATTTAAAGATTGGTATACAGTTATGAATATGTGGAGGACTTCACGTATCTAGGACAGTTAGTTTCGTTTAATAGAAGAGAGGAGAAGGAGATATCTCGAAGAATAACGAACTGATGGAGGCAATTGACGTGAAACCTATGTTTGACTCGAATATCTCAAACGTTACAAGAAAATACATTTTCGATTCAACATTTTTACCAGTGCTAACATATGGCTATCAAACATGGACGAACAACATTGCGATTAAAATTAAGCTTTCAATAACTCAAAGGGCAATGGAAGGGGCAATTTTAAGAACAAGAAGATCTCAGCGAATAAGAAACGCTCATGGACAGGTTTCGAAAGTGTTGTTTGGAAGACATGGAAGCTGAAATGGGACTGGCCAGGGCATTTTAGGCGGAAGTCGGGTGACAGGTAGTCAAAAGAATGCACATTTAGTGGTACCAGATGAAACGGATGTCAACCAAAAAGATAGAGAGATGAGTTACATGCATTCGACAGACTTTGGTTTCAAAAAAATGCACAACAGAAATGAATGGAAATCAATGGGGGAGGCTTTTGCCCTATATTTTTATTTTTATTTATTTTAAATAACTTGTTAAAACAAATAAATTTGGTTTATATAAATATTAATAAAACGATAAAATGAAAAAGAAAATTTAATTAAATATAAATATTAAGGCAGAATAGCTAATAACTAATAATAAAAATAATAACGCAGTCATTTTATTAACAGTTTTAAGAATACTTGAAAAAATCATGTTCCTAGAACTGACAATCACGGTACCTCTTACCCAAAAATTTAATTATTTTTTTTTACTTCTAAAACTTAGAAATTAAGCAATTCAAACATTTTGTTTGATTAATTGTTTTTACAGGGACGCTACAAAAGTAGAGCAACAGGGACAGCAAACGACGCCATATTTCTTGCCGCTCTTTTAACATTTCTCTTCAGTAAAGTTTGCCATTTCATGATGGGAAGATATACAAGCCAACGACAAGTCGAAATTATTAAAATTTACTACCGAAATTCGGAGTCAGTGGCCTCAACGTTAAGAGCGCTACGTCCAATTTATGGTCGTCATAATCGTCCTAGCAGATCAACAGTTGAGCGTCTAGTGGAAACATTTGAATCCACAGGCACAGTACAAAACGTTCCCGTACCAGTGAGACAAAGAAGTGCCCGTAGTGTCGAGAATATTGCTGCCGCTGAGGCTTCAGTTGCAGAAAGCCCAAATGATTCAATATAGCTTTTAACGGCCTTTAGTCCATAAAAATTGGCGTTTCGTCCCGGCGTTCTCACTTGGACTCTTCAGTTGACAGTGAGGGCCTTGTCAAGACGCAATTTTTATTAAGTTCAGTCCAGCTTACAAGTCTTGACAAGGCCCTCACTGTCAACTGAAGAGTCCAAGTGAGAACGCCGGGACGAAACGCCAATTTTTATGGACTAAAGGCCGTTAAAAGCTATATTGAATCAATAATTCAACAAGTCCAATTAAATAATGTTAAGTCTTCTACTTGGCTGATGTATTTCAGTAGTATATAGAATTTGTATTATAAAAAACACTCATATGTTAACAATGCCAGGCCACGGGTAACAAAATTTCCAACAATTCTTGATTAGAAATTCTAATTGGGTTGGATATAGTTCACATTCGATTTTCGCTGTAAAATTGATGTAAGCTGGACTGAACTTAATAAAAATTGCGTCTTGACAAGGCTCTCACTGTCAACTGAAGAGTCCAAGTGAGAACGCCGGGACGAAACGCCAATTTTTATGGACTAAAGGCCGTTAAAAGCTATATTGAATCAATAATTCAACAAGTCCAATTAAATAATGCTAAGTCTTCTACTTGGCTGATGTATTTCAGTAGTATATAGAATTTGTATTATAAAAAACACTCGAAAGTCCAAATGTGTCTCTCACACGTCGTTCTCAAACGTTGGGAATCTCTGTGACGTCGTTGTGGCGAATTTTGCGAAAAAAGATCTTGGCCTACATCCTTACACGATTAAATTGACGCAAGAACTGAAGACGCTTGACCACCAGAAGCGTCGTATGTTCGTGAATTGGGCTGAGCAACAACTTGAAAATTATTCGGATTTTCATCGAAAAATCATCTTCAGCGATGAGGATCATTTTTGGCTGAATGGCTCCGTCAATAAACAAAATATGCGGTATTGGTCAGGCACCAATCCACACGTACTCCATGAGTCATCATTGCATCCCGAAAAAATTGCGGTTTGGTGTGGTTTATGGGCCGGCGGCGTCATTGGGCCGTACTTCTTCCGTGATGATCAAGACCGGCACGTTACTGTGAATGATGATCGCTACCGTTCAATGATAACCGAATATTTTTGGCCCCAATTGCGAATGTCACAATCAATTTATTGGAAACCAAGTTTGGAGAATGTGTTATCTCACGAAATGGTCCAGTCGCTTGGCCGCCTCAGTCGTGCGATTTGACGCCGTTAGACTATTTCCTGTGGGGCTACGTCAAGTCTATGGTCTATTCCAACAAGCCAGCGACGATTGATGAACTTCATACGAATATCGAACGTGAAATTGCAGCAGTATCGGCGGATTTATGCTTGAACACCGCCGAAAATTGGGTTCAGCGACTGGACTTCTGCAAGCGGGCCCGTGGTGGCCATGCAAAAGAAATCTAGTAATGGCATCGAACGTACTTTCACAGGAATAAAGAATTTCATATCCAAAACCATTTTTGTTTTATTTAAAAAAATTTTGTAGCGCTGAAAAACCCTTTATTAATTTTTTTAGATAATGAACTTGTATGAGTGGGTCCTATACAATTATTAAATTCTTCCTTCTGCCTTTGAAAATATCATTCCATCTCAATTAGTATTTTACTATTATACGTCATATTTTAATTTAATAAATTGCTTGCCTATAGCCTATTCTTATAATGTAAGGCATCTACCTACATACCTCATACCTATAGTAGACATTTTCTGACTATTAAGAATAAGTGATGTACACTTCACACATATGTATCTAATTTAGCATATTTTATATCAATTTGGTAGATATAGTTATATTTTACTTCTACATTCATTTCTTTGAATAGAAACATACGCCACGTAAAACACATATTCGGCTTCTGTCTTTTATAAATTATTTGAATTGTTTCCCAAATTCTCGCTAAAAGTTGAACAATTTCAAATTTCGTAAAACTTTACCTACATTCATGTGTGTTTTTTAAATTTTAAGATCCCTCTCTTTCTCTCTCAACTATCTTTACTCTTCATCTCATTACTTACGTAGCATTTCTGTATCGTAGGAAATATCTTAGTTTCTTAAATTTAGGTATACATATATCTACTCGTATGTACATAATATGTACATTTCTATATGTATACCTACCTATAAAGAATATTTACAATAGTTTCACTATGACAATTAGCGACGAGGACACACCCTCTATTTCTTAGAAGTTGCCAAATGTGTTCTTTACCATATATAATGTCCTTTTATTTTATTTTCCTTTTTGCAAGAAAGCCCACCTTCACACATATGTCACACATATGTACGTACATACATATGTGCTAGTTGGAGTAGCTGCGAAAGCTCATTAAGATTAATTATTTGTGAATTCCATTTGTTTTTGGTGTGGTGACGAAACCCGGGCAGCATCACAGTAGGTTCCATCTATTCTCCATATCTATACCGACCTACCTACCAAGTAGTATAAGTTTGTAGGTATGTTTATATGGCAAAATGAAAGACAATGTTAACATTTTTGGGCAAAAGCAAAAGTTCCTATCAGCATCAGCAGCAATCCCATATAAGTAAATGAAAGGAGAACTGTTTTAATTGGTAGGGATTTCTTGAGACGCTTAAAGGATACCTACACGCACGCATAAGGGTGGAGACTTGTGGTCGCTATAGTAAAGCACATCACAGCACAACACATCGCACATCACAGAAAAACAGCTCCAAAATATATTTTCAAGTGAGTGAAGAAGAATAAGAATTGGCCGTGTGTGTGAAGTATCCACAAAATTTTAATAGCACAGCTACCGCTGCCATCACCACCCTCGCATCACATCCTCGCTCTCTGAATCATTGAGTCCACATATATAAAGTTAAAGTATCACAAACCGAATTCCTCTCGCATAATATATTGTTTACGAGAGGGGGTAAGTTGAAGTTGAAGCACAAGCTGTATTGATTTTGCCTTACATATATGTACGTATATCCTTGCTTGTCCCCATCGCCATCAGCATCCACCATATCTTTCTTTTCATATAAGACACTACCTTCCCCGCGCTCCTCCATAAACCTTCAATCTCTAACAATGTTAGATTTATGTGCACACCCTTTATGTGCTGTGCGGATACTACTTCACATGTGAGGAGAGATAATAAAGCCGAAGACAAAGAAGGACGAAACACCCACCCCGCCATCACTATGCTTTTGGCACTATAGGCACTCTGCTCCATCGAAGTCAACCGGAACAGGAACACTTCTAATGAGCAGCAGAGCGGCGTACTTGCTTTGTAAGTACATAAGGAAAATAATATATACAAAAACTATATGTACGTATATGGTATCTATGTATGAACGTGAGAAACGACATGTAGTACCTATAGATATTCCAGAGTGACAATCATAGATACATATCCCAAAAATATCATCGCATACAAACATAAGAGCGAGAGAAGAACAGGAATCCAATATTGAACAGAGAATAAGTTTATTTTCTGGAATAGGTAAGGCAGGCACATACATGTTGTATGTGAAAAAGATGTGTTATAGTAGGTACCTCTATTCTAAACACACAATTACCCATGCTATAAATGCCATGCCGTATATGGTAGGTACTAACGGCAACGGCCAGGACCACCTCCACATATGCCGATTTGGTTCAATTAACGAAGGCACCTTTGGTCGCCGCTCCGCCCTATCCAATAGGTAGTTATAGGTATCTCTCTATATGTATGTATAGTGTATCCAACATCTCTCTATACTCGCATCCATCCATCCATCCACAACCAACCCTTTTCGGAAAAACCAATATCGCATAAATAACCAAAATAACTAACGATGTTCGCCACTCACGAGCGCCATGTTCGCCACTCGCTCACAGCTTTTGTTGTAGGAGTATTATAGCACAAGCAGTACATATATAGAAGGTACACGAAAAGGGATGCCTACCTAACTACCTACCTATATAGACACTTCTATCTATAAAGGTACTATATGTATGTTGGGAAACAAGTTTTTGGCAGAGGCTTTCATTTCACTCTGTGGGACGAGCAACCACTCACCACAGCATCCTAGTCTAGCCACCCGCTATATCGCCTTTACCTTCACCATCAGCCCCATCATGAAGAGAACTCTCTATATACCTAGTATAATTTCTTCGCTAGCTTGGTAGGTATAACAGGGGATTGCGAAGCCAAAGGAATGTATCGTCCACATATGCACGGACAAGGATGATGCTGATGCTGATGGCTGCCTGGCTGCCTTCAGTGTATGAGCTTGATGTATGTGAGTGTGTGTGTATGTGTATATGGGTTGGTTGGCTAAAGTTGTTTTGGAGATATGACGAATGCGCATATGTAAAAGTGGATCTCCAGGAGGATAACATATTTCAGTTTGATTTCCACTTTTAAATGGAACACCATCATCACCATCAGCATCCATATCTATACACCTACATATATGTGAATGCGTCCACTTTTTTTGTATGATGCTTGGATATCTTGTAGATAGATAGATAGTTGAGTTGATTTGCCTAGAACAGCGCATAATGCCTTCTTCTTTGGCCGCGAAGCTCCGCCAGCCAGCCTCTCTACACAATAATAATATAATGCCAACCCAATCACTCCCGAAAATACTCCCAATCCAAAGACCATATGAGTAGTTATTGCGCATGCATACGAAATGTGTTAGATACATTTATATATTTGTATATCTATATATTCTGTCCACATAGGAGATATCCCCATGCCCGTGTGGACAAAGGACAATAATAATAACGACTATAATATACGACGAGGACGACATAATACACACTTATACAACTTCTTGTGTCTCACTCTTTCCTGCTGGTGGATGGTGGTGAGGGGTTGAGGGGGGAATGGTTGAGTAAAGGATTTATTTATACCTTTATATTTTCGTTATTGGTAAAATCTCTGCAAATATGTATCTTATAGGTTGGTATTTTCCAATACCTATAGTATAGGTACCTGGTACCTATCTTTATTTTATTGATGGGAAGTTACGTAAATCTATCTTACTTGCATGTTGTTGTTGTTGTTTTTTTTATCATCAAATGCTCAATGCCTATCTATGCCTAAGTTAGTCTTTAATCTGAGAATATCCTTTCATTTAGGTTATTTTGCTCAAATCAAAAACAGCAAAAAGATACTTTTGTATCTCATCGTACGTAAATCTTTTCCTAATTTTCATTATATTTATCTAGGACCTATAGCCTACAATATTTGTTTCATTTCATTCGTACCTTTTTGTGTTTGCATTTCCTCACACCTTATTAACACACTTTGCTGCTACTTTTGTGTTTTGTTCGCCGTTATCAAACGCATTTAATTCCTTTAGAAAAACTACAACAACAAAAAAATCCCAAAATACAGGGAATTTCTAACGTTTTCTCCTAATTCGTCGCTGCAAAGCCAAAAACTACCCCGTTTCGTTTATGTACTTTATAGCCTAGCAAAGTTATAGGTATAGGTAGATTCTGCAATGCATGTAGTTAGATGAGATATCAATAAACGATAGATACGACGACGAGCGACGTCGAGAAGAATAAAATACCCCGCCGCAGCCACCGTGTCGTCGTCGTCCTCATCGCTTTATGCAGAGCAGAGTAATTTAGACCACACCTTCGTATAGGATTATGCATGAAAAACCCTTTACCTACCCCGCAAAGGATATTTGCATGTGTTTTGTGTTCCTTTTTTTTGTTGTTGCTTTTGTATTTAATGTAGCAAAGAGCAAGGAGATGTGTGTAAAATTGATGATTTTGCGACGGCTTTTTTGTTGCTTTAGGTATCTAGGTACAATTTATTTTATAAGGACTAAGGATACGAAACACCAACCTTCCTACTCGTAGTTTTTGTTTTAAGCTTGTTGTGTGTTTAGAAAAGTATCTGAAAGCAAGGAAAGAGTAAAGGAGAAACTTGCAGAAATAAGTGAATTTAATGGTTTATATATACCTACTCCTACATTGTACATATATGCATTTTAAATATTATATATCTTTTTCGTGTAAAAAAATATAGATAAAGTGATTTTTTTCTACTTCCTAGTTTGGTTTGGTTTCAAAGGATTTTTTTTTGTTGTTGTTGTCTTGAACAAGGATGATATGGTGCGTGTAGTATATCATGAATATCAAAGTTTTTTTTTGTTGTATTATTTTTGTGTTTGTTCTATTTGTAAAGATATCTCTACCTATACCTTCAACGTTAGGATATAAAAATGTCCCACTTCAAGCACCCAAGTTCATAATTGAAAGAAAGTTCTTTTTTTTTCTCACGATTTTTTTTTTATGTTTTCTTCTTTCATGCTACTGCAGTTTCTTTTCTGAGAGTGAACCCAACTTTCGGGAACAGTAGTAGAATTTTTCACTTTTACTTTTACTTAATGGTGAAAGAAAAAAAAAATGAAAGAAAAAAAATTAGTTTCAAGGTTTTTTTTTTTCCTCGTTTTGTACAACACCACCCCGTGTAGTAAGAAAACTCGCAAAAAATATGCGAGAGTGCAGCGCCAGAGTATACACGTTTCATGAATATAATTTTTCTTTTTGTGTACATAGTTATAGATATGTACTCTAGGTATATTCAAATGGAAATGCAATTCATAATGGAAAAAAATGCTGTTGCACTTGACTTTGAAATGCGGAGAATACGTAAATATATACATATATCTAGCTCCCCAAAGCTACTTTTGGTTTATATCTACTATCTTTTTTTATTGTTTGTTTTGTAAAGATTCATGGTTATATTTTTATAGTTTTGTTTTAGATTACAGAATACGCGCCGGTCTATTCAATGTCTATGTCTTGAAATGGTAATTTTGTTTTGAGGTGATGACAATAACGGTGGGCGGTTAGACTAGACTTAGACTTAAGTGTGTTGTTTTACTTAAGTTTCGCTTCTCGATAAGTAGGTACAAACATAACTGCTCGAAGTTTTCTGAATTACATTCTGAAGTACATTCAGACATTGCATAAACCTACCATTTATTAGGTACCTTTGTCATAGTTGTAAAAAAATATTTTGAAAATCTTAGACAAGCTTTTGCAAATGTGTTCGATTGCACACTGATACATAGAAGAATTGGATTTTATTAGTATTTCTACGTAACTAATGCGGGTAAAGTTATGTATTAAAGAAATTAAGGTTTTGTACGTTTGCATTTGAATTTGTATATTTTAAAGAACTTTTTTGAGTATTGGTGAGGCGGCTTATCACTAATCAAAGGAACAAATGTTAGAACTCTGAGAAAGAAGGATTTTTTTTTTGTCATGTGTACCTTAAAATTCCTAATTAAATACTAAAAAGCTTCTATTAAACAAATATGAGGTTCAACAAAAAAAAAACTAATCAACTTAGAAATTATAAAAATGGATGTACTTCGGAATAATCAAATTGGTCATTTTCAATTATAAAGTGAATAGAAAAGTATGAGATCAAAAATTAAGTACGACCGTATTTGATCTAAAGTATTTTAAATGAAGTGGAGCATTTTCATTTTAACGTTGTAACAATGTTAATTTGAATATGAGATGCAATTTTAAGAGATTCAACCTAGTTTCAAAGTAAAACGTGATTATTTATACATTGGAATCAAGTTTTTTACATTTACATTCCGTTAAACGTTGTTTTAAAGTGAAACGTTATCATTTTTACATTCAGATCCACATTTAAAGTGCGCTCAACCTTGTTTCAAAGTGAAACGTATTAATTTTTACATTGAAATCCACATTTTACATTGCGATCAAATTTTATGGCATTTTAAGTGTCATCATCGTAGTTTCAAAGTGTTGCATAGTCAAGTAAACCTCAATTTGTTTGTATTTGTAAGCTTAATATAAAGAATTTCGAGAGCGCGTTGTTGTTTTTAGAAGTAGCTCCCTTACATTTGTGAACAAATTAAACTCGCACTCAAAATTCACTTTCATATAATCGAAAAACAATATTTAATTCATTTTGCTATATTTATTACTATGAAATACACAATAAAAAAACTCACAAACAAATTATTCACCACAAAAATGAAATGCGACGATCATGAATATACATTTGTCTTTGTCTTACATAAATTTAAACATAGAAGCGTGACGTGGGTAGCCATTTTGAATCAATACCTAACCAAGCGAAGTTTAATCTATGTTGATTCGAAGTGGATAAATGTTGTTTTGAAAAATGGATGAATTTGATTTACCTATGATTCCACTTTTAATCAACATACAAACGTTGTAAAATCTAGTTCGTTTTTAAGTATGGAACCACTTTGAAATGAAGTCGCTCCACTTTGATTTAAGAATTTTCGGCGTTGGCGCCAAATTGTTCCGAAAAATATTAGAATCAAAGTGTTTTGCTTTGATTTTACGCTGTTTTTTTCTCTGTGATACTTATCGCTCAAATGTAAGACTGTTTCTCAGCGCAGACGTGACAAATTTAACCAGGACTTCCTAATAGCCAACGTTGGAACTAGTGTTCTTAAACCTACTCCTTCACATGCAACTTTTATTTCTATCTATATTTCAGCCACCATTTCAGACGTTTGCCATCAGTGCCTCAGTGGGAAAATTATTGCATGAAAACTTATTTGCAATCCGACTGCCGAGCAACCACCACTTATTGTATATATGTACAGTCAAAATAAAATAAAAACCTACAAAATGCCCGGTCTGGAATTCCAGCTCAAGGCTCAACCCAATCGACAAGTAAAACTGAAAAGCAGCACACAAAATTTCATTCGAACTGACATTAAACGTCAAATTATATCTTTATTTATTGTCACATAGATGGTAAGAAGGAATTTCTAAAATCACTTTCATAAAATAATTTATTTCATAAAATTTGTGGTCTGCGTTGGAAATTTGAATTTCATGTCCGATTTTCTGAAATCAATTTGGTACCTATTGCTTGTTGTGAAGAAGGGTAAAGAAATTCTTAACTTTATCCACGTCTTACGATTAGAATTTGCAGCTAGACTTTCTAGAATCTATTGCCATTTTTGACAGAGATCTATTGTTGATATTGTCTATATTTTTGACTTAAATGTCCTCGCAAAAAGAAGACAGTTAAAGTCAACATTTAGAGTTAAAATTCTGTTCATATCACACTGTCCATAAGTTTTAAAATTTAACGGAAAGTTTTGGCTCTAAGAAAAAATTATTGTATGATTATATATTTTTGTGTATTGCAATGGAATGATAACCAAAATATGAGCATGAGGATTTGTAGGTGCATATAACGTGGTATCGAAAACAATCGTCTGGCAGGTTTCTTTTTCAGCCTTTGGCGGGGGTGGGGGTTTGAAAACAGCGATTTTCCAATTTATTTTGTCAGAGGTAAGTATTACCACTTCAATTAATTTAAAAAAAAATGTGTGCCGTGATGCTCCGTTAGTTTTTTTAAAGTTCAAACGTAATAATATTGGCAATTCGACCAATAGAACTCAAGAAATTAGCTTTTTAAGCGAACTTTAATCGATTATTTTTTGAAAACTTTGTTTTGGTGATTTTTTGTGTTTTATAATTCTCCAAGAAAAATAAGATAAGGTCCTCTTAAAAAGCTTATATCTTGAGTTCTATTGGTCTGATATCCAAGATTATGACGTTTGGACTTAAAGAAAATGACACAGCATCACGGCATACATTTATAAAAATTGAAGTGGTAGAACCTCTGACAAAATAAATTAGAAAATCGCTATTTTCAAACCCAAAGGCTGAAAAAGAAACCTGCCAGACAATTGTTTTCGATACCACGGTACATGCACCTACAAACCCGCATCATACTCATATTTTGGTTATCAATCCACTCCCAAAATTTGCTGTCGGCTCTTTGTCTAATTGCTATGGAGACATTTGAAAATGAAACAAGAAACACGTTTTGAAAACCGTACACAAAATTACTATTTTCAAAGTGAATTTAATTTAAATGAAATAAATTAAAATTTTCTTTAAGAACAAAAACGTAAATATTCAAGTTAAGTCAATACAATCGCTAAGAAACGATTTATTTTTCTTTTTTTATAATCAGCACACAATTAAATGGTTTTGAGTATCTAACCTTACAAAAAATTAAACATATCATAAACATTTTTTGGCGAAATTGAGTTATTTTTTATTTCGGACTTGTGTTCTTCGTACATTTATAAGTTTCAGACATTTTCACTTATTCCTTCAAAAATAATGATCAGATATTTTGAAATCGAATTTTTGGTTAAAAGTCTTGGAATTATCTTTCTTCAAAGTAAAGTTTCCACAAATTACCAACTGGTCAACAACAATTTAACCATTTTTACTTACTCTTAAGTATAGGACATTTGTTTCATGTCAAAAAAGTGCATGCAAGAGTTTATAGTATCTTCTTGATGTGATTTTTATAAGAGTCGGTACGGACTAACTGAAGAGCTCACTGTCATATCTGGCCGAAACACATTAATTTGAGGAGTTAAGGTAACTTGTACTTTTTAATTGAATCATATTCATTCATTCCACTAAAAACAGAAGTTTGAATTTCTTTACATTTACATTCATTATTTTCTAACTAAGTTCACTAGAAAACGCGGGCGGGTTGGCATCCTTTTTTTTTCAACAATCGCTATTAGATATTTATTTCTCTCCTATTTTGAATTATCTGTTTTCAAAACTTATTTAGAAATAAAAAACTTAAAAAAAGAGAATCAACGTCAGAAAATTCAAGTAAAACTAGGTTTAACTTAGATACAGTTTAAAAATGACTATGAATACGCCGACCCATTGCCTATTTAAAATGAAGGCGTCAACATCAGTCCTAGGAGTTAACTGATAAAATATACTCAGCACATAATCATATTCCAGCCAGTGTTTCCATAATCTCAAATTTCATAATGCTAGATTTCAAATTTTATAATTCTTGATCGTATTAAAAACTAAAAAGTTTTTTTTCAGGGCTACTACCTCTTGCTAGGAATTGACAAATCCTCCAAGAGTATCACTTGTCACGAATAAGTGCTTCTCGTCTAACCGTTCGGATTCGGCAT
Source organism: Melangyna quadrimaculata (assembly GCA_949320155.1). Lineage (NCBI taxonomy): Eukaryota > Metazoa > Arthropoda > Insecta > Diptera > Syrphidae > Melangyna > Melangyna quadrimaculata. The sequence continues at coordinate 74,250,402 of OX439484.1, forward strand.
AATATTGTAGGTCCCTTCCATTCCTGTCGCCAGGCGCACACAGCAATGGTTGCGAGTTGTTATTCACTAGGCCCTGGCTCTTCACGAGCCGTTGTGCAACCCAATTTTTTAAGATCGTATGGGAGCTCAAAAAACAAAATGCTAGATTTCGAAATCCTTATAAAAACGTCCATATCGATGATTTAAAAACAAACATTTTATAAAAATGCAAAATAAATATTTGTTTTCTCGTAAATAGCTACCTAACACCGGTTATATCTCCTTATATTAAAAAAAAAAAAAAAAAAAAACGAAAACAAAAACAAAACAAAATTAATTCAAAAATAACAAAACTTAAAACTTTATATGTAAATAGGTAATAGGAACTTTTACAGCAAACTATTTATAAGTAAGAACATGTCTTAGTAGTTAATTATTTAATTTTAAGTCAGTCAGACTTATCACATTCTTATTTTTATAATGTCTTATCTATTTTATGATTTTAATTAAATAATGAGTTAGACCAAAGTTCTTCATGCAAATAATCTTCTTCACCCTTAGGTTATTCATACTTCGTCGAGGCTCCAACTTCCTTTACAACATTTCTTGAAATTTTATAAGAAAAGTAGCATTAATCTTCTATCTTTAGCCCATTGCGTATTTGGACAATGCTGTTCAATAATTCTTTTCCAATTTTATGACGAATTATTGTTTTAATTATATTCGTTTGGCTGAACAGGCGCTCAACCTCAGCGTTTGAAATGGGAAGTGAAGTGAGTCAAATGCCAATCACAAATCGACCTAATTCGTTAAACATATTTTCCCCAGCTGCATCTTCAAAAGTTATTAGCTAGATCCAAAACGCATTTGTGTTTTAGGAATTTCGAACTTTTCAATATCTTTTCAGATTCCACATCAACAGATGCTTAAATTAATTTCTATTCGAAGAAGTAATTTTTAAATTTCATAATGCTTTTCTCTTCTCTATAGTGCTAGATCTAGCATTAATAATGCCGTTATGGGAACACTGATGCCAGCTGTCAAATGTACCGTTACTTAGAACTGTGTTGCCATTTGTATTTGAGAAGTAAAACTTTTATAAACGATCTTTTAAATTTCTTATAAATGCAACCTGGACCTATTACAGTGCCCATTAATTTCAAAGAGTGTGAGTGCAAGGAACCATTTTATTTTCATTTTAATTTAGTATATAGATTGAATGAATAATGGTAAGCTGCTTATAGGTGGCATAGTAAGTGTTCTAACTTCAAATCTCATTCTTGAAGTACTAGTTTGAAGGTACCGTTACGATCCATAACGATCAAAATAAATCAACCTATACCTTGATACTAAAAATTGTGCATGTTTTTGTACAGGTAGTAGATACTTTTAAAACCTTTATTTTCAAATCTGTGTCTGTAACAAAATCGTTCCATAACGTTTGCATTAAATTTCGATATTTTTGTGTCATTCTTCAATCAACGGTGAAGAGAGTGGGCCGGGTTTGTGTCGATTTACATCCAGGATAATTTAAATAGGGACATATTATTAAATTTTCTTATCTTGTACTCACAGAATATCTGAAGGTAAAATTATTCTTGATATTCATAATTTGGAAGTTACACCAAAAGATTTTCAATTTAAATAGTATACTATTGTTCTCAAATATAAAGAAATATTAACGACTTAAAACAATTTTTAAATTTGAAAAAATTGAAATTGGCTATTTCTCTAAAATGATTTTTAAAATCATTTTTTTTATTAGAAAAATATTTTACCAATTTGCAACATGAATTTTTTGCTTTCTTATTTAGTACAAATAAATTAAGAATTTCATAGTTATTAAGTATACATAATTTAAAACCAGATATCTAATCTAAGAAAAACCAAAATTGTACTAATTTTTTTCTTATACCAAACTTAATTTCAATTGAGCAAATGTTTTCTAATACCACAATTATTTCCAATTGGCCAAATATTGCCTTTTTTATAACTCGAAAAACAGTTGATAACTTTTGTTTCCTTAAATTTTCTTTTTTATTATGCATTTTTTAAATGCATTGGTAGAGAACAAAACTTAAATCTATCCCTATCCAAATCATCCAGAATGTAAATATATTTCGTTGTCCTTAATATTATGACCTATATGGAAGTAGATAATAGTTATTTTTCTTTTACCTACTTGTATAAATCTTTTTTTAATAAAACCGCGTGCCAGTTTGGGTTTAATCATAATACTGTATCAGGAAATGTAAGCGGCTGGATGAATCAAAATGTGTCCTGCATATTAGATCAGCCCATGCCCCTCATATAGAATGAATACAACCAAAAGGACATCTGCCTGGTTATATGCAAATTAGATTTCTTTGGCAGATTCAAAACATAATTGTGGCTACAAAAGTATATATATATCCTTTTTGATTAACACACATGCACACATCATATCGCGTGTATACTATATAGGGTTATAGATTGACTGTCCCAATAAAAGATAACACTCATGTGTCATCATTTTCAGCTACCTGAGTTTTAAGAGGATCAAACAGAATAGTAACTGATTTAAATAATATTTATTTATTCTGCATAAATGTATTTGTAAATATATAGGTAGGTACCTGGTACCTACTCTAAAGATTTTCTTGAATTTAGTATCAACTGGAAAACTCATATCAAATGTATTTGCGGCGGCAATGGAAAAGGAAGCCTCCTATAATATAAGCAACAACTATCCAAACGTACAAACGATTAAATTTGGTTCTTATTCTGCTACTGATTGATATTTAATTAATGATTTACTCAATTGGTGTTCTTTTTAAAGTATGAAAACAAAATATTTGAAAAAAAAAAATAAAAAAATGTTAAACAAAAAAATTATAATAAAAGACTAAATATTTGCCTTCTAAAAAAGTGTTTTCTTGACCAATTTTGGGTTGTTGAAAAGAAGACGGAGACTAATTTTTTTTGAGGTTTTAATCAAAACTCTCTTAACAATGGATAGGTAAAAAAGTGATTTTCGACATGATGTTCGTCGGTCTATGTTGAAAGTGCTTTCTTTGCATTCATGGTGTGCACCGAGTTAGAGAGCCTGAGCGAATGCACGGATTTGCTTCCAATTTATTGTAAAGCATTTTTATGTGATTGCCTAGAGGGGAAATTTTAGTTTTTGTTCTAAATCATCTATAACGGGTAGTTGCCATACAATTATTTGGAGAACGGAACTAACGATTTTGGATTCATAATCCTTCAAAATACCGTTATAAGTGATTTTAAAGTCAAATAGGCCACTATTGCACAGAGGAACAATGTAAGCAAATTAAAAAATTGAAAAGATTGGCCAAAAATTTGTAAAAAAAACAAGTTTTTTATCTATTTTGTATTTTTATTTTATTTACTAATTAAATTTTTTTGTTAATTAAGTTAAAATTTATCATTTTTTTTCACTTTCAGAAGTTTAGGATTCATAAAAGCCTTTGCGCTATTTGCAATAGAATTATTATTTCTAAGATCAGTGTAAAAATTGTGATATATTGATGGTAAAAGTTGCAGAAGGTCCAGCAAATTCTTATTACAGGTCTTCCATCGGGGTATAAAGTTTCTAGGTTGAGGCTTGCTAGGCTTACACTTATTGTTTTCGAAATAAAATACTTTGAAATGGAAAAATTTCTTTAAGAGAATACTTAAAAAATATTAAGAAAAGAGAGGTCGGTCTTTAAATATTGAAGCTCAAGAATTTTGTGCCAGTTAACTTTAAGTCCTTCTGTAGAGATTTTTCTATTTGAAATGTTTTTTTTTTTTCAGTATCAAAGTGGAAAAGAGGTGGTATTTGGTCATTCTCATGACATTGAATGTTTTTTTTTTCCGCTGAGCTTATGACTTCTATCCAATTATCGGGGATGTAAATATTTGGAAAATATTTTTCCTAATTAACCCAAAATCTTAGTCGCTTTGTTAATATGAATGTCCACTGACTTAAAAACTTATGGTTAATCTTATCAACTCTATAGTCCGGATTAGATTATATACCCGTAATACACTCACTCACTTCGTTATGGCAGCAACAGCTGCAGCATTAACTTGAAGTATGAAACTCCTTAAGTTCATGGCTCATCGAGGGAGATTATCAGGATACCCACTTATGTTTAACACATTGAACTGATGTCCCCAGTGATCAAATATTAAAATAAAAAGCCTAACTAAATGTTTCAAACAATAAAATCAAATATGCGAGGGCAATATTGGCCTAAGTGGTAGATAGGCCACTCTTGCACTCAAATTTCTAATTTTTTTGTGTTTGGCTTGAGTACAAAAGGCCTGTAACTATAGCATGAAGCCGAAAATTTAACAAATTTTAATTCAGAAATGTGGGTTAGTAGGTAAAGTGTCAATTCTCGTAAAAAAATCAATTTCGATAAAATTGCAGTTAGGCCACTATCGCACTCACGGCCTGATATTATCTATATATATAAAAGAGAAATGTCGTCCGTGTGTGCGCGCATAACTCGAGAACGGATCGTTCGATTTTCAAGATTTTGGGTTTGATGGATTTATATTGACCCAAAGAAGGACACTGTAGGAAAATCCCGAAACATTTTCAGGAAAAATGGAAATCAGGGATCATGCATATCACGAAAACGGTGTACTCGATTTTCACGATTATTGCAATCGTATTGGCTCAAGAAAGGACATAAGATACTGGAGAAAAATCCTGGAAAATTTCCAGGAAAATTGGAAAATAGGGAATATCCAGTTTTTAATGCATAACTCGAGAACGGTTACTTCTATTTTTACGATTTATGGCTTGATAAATTCGAAAAAGTTCAAGGAAAGGCATAGGAAACTGCAAGAAAATCCCGTACAATTTCCAGAAAAATTGAAAATCCGGGAACAGCCGGTTCTTAGTGCATAACTCGAGAGCGGTTACTTTGATTTTGACGATTTAGGGCTTGATAAATTCGTATTGGCCCCAGGAAGGTCCTGATAGCATAGGCTTTATTGCAATGCGCAATTGAAAACAAACATGCATTCGCTTTACGAAATTACCAGTTCGCTGCAGATTTCTCCACGCAATTTATTGCCGATGGGCAATGGCGTCGTACCAGTGGACTTAGTCACCGGCCTTATTGAATTGACACCGAATTTTTGCCACTTTACAACAACGCTGGAAGTAGAGCTCATCGCGAATGTTTTTCCGAATTTTACTCAAAATAATGTTAACCAAGATTGGCTGAGTTCACGAGCGATTTTGGTTGCGAAAAACAAGAATGTCGATCATTTGAATTTCGGCATTCAAAATCAAATCGCCAGTGAGTTACATCTATTCAAATCCCTGGACTCCGTGATGGATGAAAACGAAGCCACCAACTCCCACGGAATTTTTCTTTGCATGTTCCGATCTTTTCATAACACAATTTAAAATTGAAAGTCGGCTCAGTTTTAATTTTGTTGCGCAACCTCAATGCACCAAAACCTTGTAACGGAACGCGTTTTATTGTAAAGTGCATCAAATCAAATCTTAAATTAAAGCCACGATTTTGAGGGGGAAAATTCAAAGGCGAAGATGTTCTCATTCCACGGATTCCGCTTATTCCGAACGATTTGCCATTCGTATTTAAGCGTCTTCAATTTCCAGTGCGTCTCGCTTTAGCTATGACAATTGGCAATCAATAAGTCGCAAGGACAGTCGCTGGATGTTCGTGGCATCAATCTTGAATTCCCATGTTTCTTACATGGTCAATTGTATTTGGCGTGCTCACGTATCGGCAAACCTACCGCTTTGTATGTGTACGCGCCTGAAAATAAAACGAAAAATGTTGTTTACCATAAAGCTCTTCAGTAAAGAAGCGGAAGGTTGGCTGACACGCCAATCATTTTGGTTTCATTGAAACACATCGACATTATTAATTATTTTTATTGTATTTAATAAAATTTTAGAATAAAGAATTTTAATTGACAGAATTACATGAAACATCATTGTTCATCATGCTCGAAATTATTATTTTCTTTACATAAATGAATAAAGGCGGAACGATTCTTCGCCGGGTCAGCTAGTGTTATATATTTAAAAAAAAAAATGGTATCCCGTTTTGCGGGATACAGGTCAAACGGGCAAACGCTATACCCGGAGAGTTGACCGAAAACGTAACGATCCCACAAAATGCAGCTAATAGAATAGCAATTCGGTTGTAAAACATACGTTTGCTTTCAATAAAGCGAAAATATTCGACAAACCTTTTCTGAAAGTAGAAAGCATTTTCTGAGAGTGATTTGCTTTCTTGAAAACGCTTTCAAGAAAGGAAATTTCTTTCAGAAAACGCTTTCATAAAAAAATATACTTTTCTGGTCATCACACTATGCAAGTTTTGCTTTAACCAAAATGCAGTTTAAACGAAAAAATGATAAAAATATTCTTCCATATTATTGGAAATCTTAGCTTAGTAATGTCATTTTGCTTGATGGAACTACTATGGAACACAATAATTGTTGTTGAAATATTTTAGTTGTTTTTTTTGTACTTTGATGTGGATCGCAATGGCACATTGGATTTGATTTAGTGTTTACCTAGTAATAGAGAGGTGTGGTGTTTATCTCTATAAATATAAATCCCCAATTTCAACTGGATGCCACCAATGGAATTTCTTGCCATAATTAATATAACTTATTCTCAATCCACTGTGCCAACAAAAAATCTTCCTTTTTCTTCTATTATTTCTAAAAATCGAATTTAAAAAAAAAGTCCAAAAAGTTATCAATTAATTCTGTGGGCTAGGAATCAGGTTTATTACCATACATTTTATTTCCAAAATCAAGTAAGGTATTTCTAATGAAACTTTTCGAAATATAGGTACATACAGTAGCGGATCTAGGATTAGGCTCTGGAGGGGGCTTGGTAGATCCAGTTTGAGACATTTATGGCCAGTTTCACAAGTTAAACAATTTATGTTTAAACTTAAGTTCAGCACTTGATTCGGTTTCAAAGTAAACCTTGAACTTAGATAATTCTGTAGTTCTAGTTAAACGAATGTATTCTGCCATTTAAACTTCATAGCCTAAGAGCCCGCAGCAAATTTTGGGAGTGGATTGTTAACCAAAATATGAGTATGATGGTTTGTAGGTGCATATATCGCGGTATCAAAAACAACCGTCTCTCAGGTTTCTTTTTCAGCCTTTTGGGGGGGTGGAGGTTTGAAAATAGCGATTTACCAGTTTATTTTTTCATATGTATAACCACTTTAATAAATTTATAAAATATATAATGTGATGCTCTGTCATTTTCTTTAAGTCAAAAACTTGGCAATCCGACCAATAGAACTCAAGATATTAGGTTTTTAAGCGAACCTTAATCGATTTTGTTTTGTTGATTTTTTGTGTTTTATAATTCTCCAAGAAAAAGACGATAAGGTCCTCCCAAAATTTGCTGTAGACTCTTGATCTATCAGTGCAGCGTTCAGAACACTTGATCGTAATAATCATTCTAGATTCTTATTGATAACTGCCATTTTATAATAATAATAAATTATTATATTTCTTTCTATTTGAAATTATTTTTATTTTTAATGTTTTCGAGTGGCGAGGAAATGTAACATTCGTTGTGAGAGTGAAAAGAGAAAAACGCTTCCCTTGAAGAACAAATTATTTTAACTATTGTGACGATGTTGATTTTATTTTATAATTTATATATTTTTATAATTTATACATAACTAATATAAAAAAGTTTTAGTTTAGGTTAAAGGTTTTTTTTGTGAAAATCTACAGTTATATAAATAATTGAATTTTGGCATTCCCACTTTTCCTTTTAGAATAACCCTGTTTTTTGTGCATTTATATCAGCTTCTACCCCCGGTTTAAAATGATTTCAATATAACATGCAATAAGATCTGTAGTATTTAACATTTAAAATATTTTAAAATGGAGATAGAAAATAAATGAATATACCTTAAATTTTCAGCCACGTCAAGACTTGAACCACCAGAAAAAAAATCTGTCAGTAAATTTGTACGTCATTCTAGAGGGACTGCAAATATTCACACGCATGATTTTCTGAGTGGCCAGAAAAAACTCAGATTTTCCCAAATTCTTCACGGGTTTTAGCCCCAATTTCGTTGTTTTTGCAAAATTAGCGAAGTTCATAGGGTGAATTATTTTTTCGTTTGGCATGTTAATTGTTAAGCCCCGACCCCGTTTTTTCAATTATCTCTTTAAGCTTTAGCCCCAACTTAGACTTGACAGTCCCTTGAGTCAAGCGCAAACATTTTCTGGAATAAGGCAAGTTTTAAAGGCATTATTTGCTTAGCCGCGATCACGTTTTTTTGTTCAATTCTTGTCAAGCCCTACTCGCTAGCTGTTTTTTCGTCCCAATTTTCTGTCAATTATCCGTAGCCCCGAACTTGTTTTTTCTACAATTCCCTTCAGAATTCAGCCCCAACCTAATGAATTTGGGGCTTAGAAAAAAATACGTAGCATATAAATTTCGTAGCCCCAGCCTCGATATTTTTTCTGACTCCTGATTCTGATTTCTATATTTCAATCAATTTGAAGAACCGCCTGTGGGGGGGGCTTTAGCCCCTATAGCCACCCCCCCTGGATCCGCTACTGGGTACATATATCTCTTAAGAAATCAGATGGCATTCCAATCAGTGACTGAATACGCTTCAGAACATTTTTCTTTATTATCCATTATTATCCATACCCATGGTCAATTCGTACAAATGAAAAATAGACTCTTGGACACGAAACCATCACTATTAAATAGACGTTTGAAAACAAATATAAAAGGTAAGTTTTACAAAATACAAGGTCACAGTCGCTTCTTTTGAATATAAATAATGCCGAATTTAATGGTTGTATTTATTAAAATTGAAGAAACTCTATTCATTTTTATATCTGTAGAAAAATAAAACTGGGTCGCAATCGTCAACTGCAGATACAAAACAATAGAAAAAAACTGCACCCAAATCTAAATACACACATAATGTGGGTGGGTTCATTATATGTATATTAATGTAGTAGTTGCGGCGCGAATAATTGTTTTCTTTAATTTTTTTCTATAGACGTTAACGAACTTTCTTTTACACATTTTTTTCAAGATTTGAGTGAAAAAAATGTGTTTTTGTTGTTGTTGTATTATTCGCCCTTGACAATAAATTCAGGATCAAAACGCTATGTTACTCATTGCAGCTATAGTAGTTAGTATAGTCTGCTGTCTGCTTTGATGATGGTGTGCTGCTTTCTTTCTTTTGGTACAAAACATTAAGACTCGGATACACTTTATGTGCAGTGTAAAAATGTCCCCTTTAGAATTTTCTTTATTTTAAGGAAATAAAAAAGAAGGACAAAAAAACAGCAGCCAGCTGCAAGGAAGTGTTGAATGAAAAAAAAAAATGTAAGTATGTACATAAATATATCCTTGAGAAGCGAGGAGAAAACCAAATGATGGAATGGCAAAAAGGGGGGCAATGACGACGACGGCATAATGAGGGTATATTTTTATCCCAGTCAAGGTCGGGGTCGTTATTCTTTTAATTCGACGTCGCGACTATATAGAAGTTTCCTAGTTCCACAATTTTCATTTGTGCGTAAAAGAAGGCGGCTGACTTAATAAAATATAAGCAAAACACAGGAGAAAAAGAAGAAAAATAAAGTAAACAAAATGAAAAAAATAAAATTGTAATATGAAAGGAAGTAGGTATAAGTACTACCTACGCCTTTTTTTTTGCTTTCGTGTAATTTATTTACTCCTGATGCTATTAGAATTTCACTGGTGTGGGTTTTGAATTTTTGTTAAACATAACTTTAAAGGTGAAGTTCTTTATTTATTCTTAGGGTAGGTAAGTATGTAGATAACTTTAATCCTTACCATGCATAAACCAACTTAGATGAACTTAGTGCAGAACTCAAGAAAAATTATGGCTAGTACTTGAGACCGAGTTTCGAAAGCAAACATTATTATTTTTAATCAACTATCTTTAAAAAAGATATTTCATTATAAAGAAATGTACAAGGATGACCCAGAAATAAGAAAACAAATTCTCAAAATAAAACGTCGTTGCCATTCACAGTGCAAATTACAGAACCATCGCTATCACTCTTATGACGAAACGAACATACTAACAATCTATTATCGATATGTTAATTAGCATTAAAGTCTTTTTGCTTTTGCAATAATTATAAATAAGGAGAAAACGATATTTCACGAATACACATATGTACTAAGCCAAATAACAAACGCTTGACCTTAAAAATTATACGAATCAACAACTTCCCAATGAATTTTGCGAAATGATTGACAGGTTTGGGCAATTACGTAAACATACATAATGCATCTTCACTACAATCGCTTCTATTTTAGTTATACCGATGTAAATAAAATGCACAACATGGTCATATTTACTGGTTTAGTATTTACAAAAAATGTGAAAAAACATGGTTAGGTATTAGAGAAAAATATTGTAAAGCCTAAAACTTAGTCGCTAATTAGTATGCCATCTAATTGTTTCAACGAATATGGGAGCATATAAAAATTGTGGATTTCAAAATTCTGTATGACCAAAATTCTTTCTAAAATTTTTTTGAAAATGCGGTATGACCAAAATTCTGTATTTCAGAATTCTGTATTTCAAAATTCTGTTTATCTAAAATTCTGAAAAAAATTTTGTGTATCAAAAATTCTGTTTATGCCTAAGCAAAGGAGAATGGGCATTTTGGTCTACCTATTGCCCACAAATGAGATATGCATATATCGTTGGGAAGCTTAGCACTAGTACATCATTTTTTGCATGGGCAGAAAGCTGTTAGCTATGGGTTTTAGGCAGCATATGGCAACAAAGATTGCAATTAGAGCACAAATTAATTTCAATAGTGTTCCATTGATATGACAGTATTGGTCACTTTCGATGAACTGAATAGACCCCAAAATAATAGAACCAATGGCCAATAATAGCGAATAATATCATGGTTGCCGAATAAATAATATTGAAATATTGAGAAACGCACAGCATCGATTACGACTGTTTATATTTTATTTATCACTAGCGGTGCCCGGCAGACGTTGTTCTGCCCTTTCCAGTAGGTAGATAATACATAAATATTTCGAACATAAAATCGTCGGGTCTACATTTCTCATTATAGCCTTTCAAAACAAAAAGAATTTTAAAAATTGGAGTTGTGGTTTCTGAACAAACAAATGCAGCAACTTTTTAAAAACCCGCGAGCACAAGATTTTGAACTATGTTCTTTAGGGTATTGTGTTTTAAGAAACAGATTTTTTTAGTGAGGAGATTGGCTAATATTACTTAAAAGCATGCGAATTGAAAAAAATCAGTCACTCAGACATCAGAAATATTAATAACTAGCTCTGCTAAAGAGCTAAAGATTTCTTAAACCTAAAGTTCAAATCAATTTTTATTTTATTTTTTTTTTAATTCCCCACACTTAAGTTGATGGGTTTTTTAGTTATTCTCTCATAACTGGCTACGCCGAATTTGTTAAAATTTTGGAAAAAAGTATTTCTAAGAAGTACAAATAATATTGCCACAAAAAATTTATTTAACAAAAAAAAAAAAAAAATCAGATGAAAACTTTTTTGTTAGACTTTTGACTTTTTTACACTTTCCCATAATTATTCAATTCTGTTAATAAAGTAAAACGCTAAGCCACATTATAGTCCTTACGCAAAAGACCAAATTACTGCAATCCAGTAGTGCATTTCATTTTTATGAATAACTTATCATGTTTTTTTTAAATTTTCCCGAAAACGATCTTAAGGATTTTGGTGTTCGTAATAAGTCCGCGTTTTTTGTTTTTTGGCTTAAAGTTTACATAGCTTATTTGTGTTGTTACAAAAATGGTCATATTTATTTTTATGACGAAAAAATCAAAAATTCAATTTTGTAAAGGTATTTTTATTTTTTACAATTATTTTACTGACCGTTAATCAAGGAAAAGCAAATAAATGCATAAACCATTTTTCTACTATTTCACTTTCCACCAATATTTTGCTAAACTTATGTTATCTATATTAATAGACCACAACCCTTTTTTACTTGCTCTTTAAGGCAAGTATTTTTATTTCGTGCCAAAAACAAATATAAAAAAAGATGGAGAAGTCCAAAAAAGTGATTTTCGTCAAGGCTTCCGTCTGCCTGTTTGTCTGTGCGTCCTAATGCACATCGAGCTAGAGCCTAAACTGTTGAACAGATTTGCTTAAAATTTTGTGTCATCTAGAACAGGTAGCTGCCATACAACGATTTATCTTTAATTAAGATTTTTTGAAAATGGCTGTAAATATTTTGATTAAACTTTGTAAACCACGTTTTTACCAATAAAATACGAATAACGGATATCCAAATATTTTTTTGTTTTTAAGTGTTCAATGGAATTTTGTTATACTTATTAAATATTGCAATTAAAATTTGTAAAAAATAATTTTTTTTTACAAAAAAAAACAACTGAAGAAAAAATTATTTTTTTTTTAGTTTTAACTTTTTTTCCAAATATGTTTATTAAATTAAAAAAAAATGCTTTTCTAACATGGTTTTATTACTTTTTCGTTAACGATATAAGAATATTAGTAAGCCATCACTATATCTACACAATCATTGTCTACTGCTACATTCTAGTTGTTAGCAATTTGGTGCGATCCAGGCATAGTTTTTTAAATGCAAATGCAACTTGTAACTTGAGTTGTGGATAGCCATGTTCATCCTGCGAATTTTTTCCCACTTTAGCTATTATTTACGTACGCTTATGTTATGAATTATTGTAAAATGCAGCTGCAGTCCACTTTTATTGAATCCAGGTTTACTCGCGGGGTCATAATTAATTATTTTACAAACTTTCAAATCATTCTATGTAGTTGTTTAGATGTCCTGGTGTACTTTTCTTTAGCTTTTTTCACAATAAATTAACTTTTAATTATCTAGTACAGCAAATGCAACTGCAACTCTTACTGCAATTACTTATTGAGATGATAATGTTGGTACGCTTTCTTAAAAATACATTAAAATATTTTTTTAAATCAATTTAATGTCTTCCAACTTAAACTGCATCTATAACTGCAACTGCAATTGCTGCAATTTCAACTCCCGCCCAATTTGTGTTAAGCCTATGAACATAAGTTAGCACTATTATTCTGAAATGTCAGTATGAATAATTGTAAAATGCAACTGCAATTGCAACTAAAACCGCTACTTCTTGTTGCGAAAAAAAATATTTGACTTGAGAATGTCCTCTAAGAACCTTCATATAACCGCCAAAATACATTTTTCCATTTAATTTGATTCAATTTTGCTCAAGTTACCCCTTCCGGAATGCATTTTTGCTCCTAGTTGATAAATTGCCAGACCGATTTCAACCAAACGTCACAGGAACATGCTCGGACTTACATCAAATATATCCTAAAAATGTCGGTTCAATTGGTTGGGTAGTTTCGGAGTCTTTAACATATTTACAAACATACAAACTTCCATTTTTATATATAAGATAGTCCAAATGTAGTATTATTTAAAATTAAAGTCGCATTTGTTTGGTTTAGTCATCGTGTCGTGCGAAATCTCTTAAACTAGATTTGTATATTTTGTTTAAATGGAAACAAACCTAATGTTATGTATGTACTTAGGTAACTTGTTCAATATTACTTCCAACCTGCGAGTAATACTGCTTTTTTTCTTCGAACCAATACTTTTAGTCGCTTCAACGTTGGCTTGCATCCCTTGAATATTGCCGTTATTTTCTTTGAGTTTTCAAAGACTGTACAAAACTCTGATTGATGTATTCCGAGAAGGGAAGCCAGTTTCAAAACATCATCATCTTCAACTTTACCACGCAAAGACGTTATATTGACTGATCTTACGGCAGCAACAAAAGCCAAGCTCTTTATCATACAAACATTTATTCGTGCATGTGATCCATATGTTTCCGACTTAATAGGATAAATTCTGAATAAGAAATCTAAATTATATTTTGGTACAGTAGAACATTTTGTGGTTATTTGCGACACTTTTTTACATTTTCAAAGCAATTGAAGGCTTTTTCATTTAGAAACCCTTATACTTTTGTACAAATTTGTAACAAATGGTTTGACAAAGATTGCAGAAATATGCGCAAACTATCATTTGCTTATCTCAAGCTATTTAGATCAACAAATGACCAATTTTTCAAATTTATTTACCTCCATATTACCAAAAAATATAAAAAGTTGTGTTCAGTCAAAAAAATTGACTACCTTAAAAATATGGCCAAGCAATTGGAAAATTGCAAAAATTCAAAATCCTTCTGGTCTAACGTTCGGGAGCTTGGTGAGCGTAATCGATCTATTTAGAATACCTTAGAAGCTGAGACATTAGCAGCTCATTTTAAAATTCTTCTGTCGGCTGGAGAGGATCTTCATACTTTCGATTACGCCCTACCTAACGCTTCGGTTAGTGAGCTGGATAACGCTATTTCGTTCTCTGAATTGGAAACGCTTCATAACATGAAAAACAATAAAGCTCCAGGAATAGACGGCATACCAGTCGAATTTTACAAGAATAGTACTTCCGAATTCAAAAATTATCTCGTGCTTTTCTTTAACAGACTGTATAATGATTCATGTGTTCCAACTAGCTTCAACAAAGCTGTAATTTTTGCGATTTTTAAAAAAGGAGATGTCAATGCTGCTGAAAATTATAGGGGTATATCGATTCTTAATACAATTAGAAAGGTCTTTTCTGCTATTTTGTACGAAAGATTAAGAAAATGGATTGAGAATTACAACCGTATAAGTATGTTCCAGGCTGGTTTTCGCCCTGGGTTTTGTACCATGGATCCTATCTTTTGTATTTCAAGTACTACTAGACACTTAATTGAAAATAAGAAGAAGTTGTACACTTGCTTCGTAGATTTTAGAGCTGCTTTCGACACGGTTAACAGGCAGGCTCTAATTTACAAACTATCCTGTATGGGGCTGTCTCGTAAGTTTCTGCTTATGTATTTAAATTTTTTTCGTCTACAAGTGCAAGTGTATGAGATGATGAGATGGTTGTGTTTTATCTGATTGGTTCGAAACAACAGCAGGTGTTCCACAGGGATGTATACTTAGTCCGTTGCTCTTTGCCTTATTCATCGATGAAAAATGTGACATCCTTCCTGGTGGAGTACTTTTTTCCGGTATTCTAGTGAAAGTACTTTTATATGCCGATGATCTGGTTATGCTTGCGGACAATCCTTTTGCTTTACAATTGCAAATTAATAGACTAAGTTCCTTCTGTGAGACTTGGGGTCTCCATATTTAAACCAATAAGACTAAAGTTGTTATCTTTGAAGCCAGACAAAACAATTGCAAATTATAGACTTAGTTCCTTCTGTAAGACTTGGGGTCTCCATATTAATACCAATAACACTAAAGTTGTTATCTTTGAAGCCAGACAAAATAGAAGAAAACCAGATGAAATTTGGTCCCTCAGTAACAAACGTATTGAGATAGTGCAGGAATTTAAGTAAATGGGAGTTCTATTGACTTACAATCTTAACTTTGGCAAACATTCAAATGCAAAAAGTGATGAAGCTAAGTTACCAATAAATATGATGTGGCCAAAGTTTTTCTCCAACCAAATTATCGATATGGCGTCTAAATACCGAGTCTTTAACGCAACTGTTTGTGCTATGGAGTCCAAGTTTTTGGTTATTTACCCATGGAAGCTTTTAAATGTCTTCACAGACAGTTTTTCAAGCGCCTATTTCGATTGCCAAATTCGACACCGAATTACTCTATATACGTAGAGTCAGGTATAACGCCAATTTATATACAAAGATTAAAAGCCAATGCAGATTTTATAACTAATATTATGAAAAGAAATAATGGATGTCTTCATAAAACAGTAATGAAAAAACTACCTCGCACGAATGCTTCACCTTTTAGAGAATGGAACCAGCTCGCTCTATCCCATAATACGGACCTGTCTTTGTTAGAGTCAAACATTGACGTATGGCAAGATCAGTTCGCAGATGTGATCGCCAAAGTTGACCAAAAAATGTTTACTAAAAATCTCTCCAGAGCAGCTACTTCAACATCCAGAAATATCTACAGACACTTAAATCATGAGCTCGTATCAGATGCCAAATATTTTCGAAGAGATTTGCCAGCTGAAGTTATCGGTATAATTTTTAGAGCTAGAGTTGAAATCTTAAACTTAAATTTTATACCACATAGAAATGATCTTCCGAACCTTTGTGCTCTATGTAACAGAAGAAATATAGAAGATATTTATCACTTCATTGCTGTTTGTCCCATTTTACAGGAAATTCGACGATTGATTAATCTTTATGTATATAAGTATATTAATGCTTTTCTAAATTTTGTAATGAGTTTCTTTTAAAATGTATTCAAATTAATAACTTTTCTTTTTTTTGTATATCATTTATAATATCTTTTACACTTTTTCATTATATTATTTCTTTAAATCAAATGAAATGTCATATCATTCATATCAGGCAGACGGCAGGATTGCCATGTCCTTATTCTTAAGAAAATACTTTTGTTAACATTTTTTTGATGAAATAAAGAATATATCTATCTATCTATCCATCTATCTATCTATAATAAATGCTAATAAAATTGATTGTTGGATTTAAAACAAGTAAAGTCAACAGGATATGACATTATCTTTTTTCTCTTAATCTAAGATTTGGCAGTACCTTAAGATAAAAACTATAATAGCGATTATTATGAGGTGCCAAAGAATTATCACTGTGATCCATACCCGGATCTACAATATTTGCGAACCAGGGCAAATTCTTGATTTCGGCGCCCTTCCAGATTTGAGATTAATTAAGAAAAAAAGATATACCAAATTTCATCATTCTGCAACAATCCCAAGTGCTTTACCAAATTAATATCAATGGACTGATGCCACGTGCCCTGAAACTAAAGTCTCAAATTAAATTTTGTTTCCTTTGCATGCACTTCAAGCCCGCTCTAACGAATTTCATCATTCTACGACAGCCAGAAAATACTCTGTATAATTGTTATCAATTCTACAAAAATGAGTGGATGCCACGCCCCTTGAATGTAAAATCACAAATTTTATAATTTTGGCTTTCCTTTCACTTCAAGTTATACCGTTTTACCAAGATTTCATCAGTTTGCAATAATCAGAAGTACTCCAAATAATTTATATGAATTTTATAAAAGTAGGCGGGGACTTAAATTTTCGATTTTTTCTTTTGTACGCACCGCACAAGGCTTACTGTTGTGTGATTCTTGCATGTCGGGAAGTGCTCCATAATTTTGATGATCTGTCAGTGGGTCAGCGAGTCAGTCAGTCGGCAGTCATTCAGTTACGGTTTTTGCGATTTTTTTAGTCGCATATCTCAGGAACAGGTTATGCTAAAAAGTTCAAATTTGTCGAGCTATGATTGTTGTTCTGACTTTATTAGTACTGAAGCTAAAAGGGGGGGGGGGTCGAACCACCTGGGTTTAATCCTCATAAAAGAGTGTAGTGCCAGAACTGGCACTGCAGTGTCCTTTGAATACTTTGAATAAACTAAGTTAATGTTGTTTAGGAAAAATGTAAGAACTGTCTTGGTTTTGGCCTTTTGGGTTATGTATTTCATTGATGTTTATAGCAAAAGAAATAAAAATGTCACTTCCCGAAATGTTTCTCTTTCACTGGTACTGTATGTATATCTGTTGCTGTTGATTTTAAATCATATTTTTGCTGCATTTTAAAAATTATGCTTGAATTTTACGTAAAAGCTTGGGTACAGATGAAATAACTGTTGAACAATAAATAATAATGAAGTTTTAAGCTTTACTTAAGCATCAAGATAATCCTAGATTTTTCCTGATTAACTTCTCAAAACTAAATATTAATAATTTTAATGATGAGTTTCAATGGCTGTAACTAGTGCCTAAGAACAGGTAGGTACATACACCCACACATTCAGTTTCAGTTGCCTTTTTTTATAGTGCCCCATCTTCCAATCTACTCCCTACACTAAACCCATTCTTTGAGTACAGATGATGATTCACTACAAAAAAGGCATCTAAAACGACTGATATAGATGATGGTAAACCATGTTCTAAAATCTCGAAAACTCTGATTTAGGAATGTAGAACTCCTTCTATGATATTTGCAGAATAAAAATAGTTTTACACCTAAAATGTAATGTTGTACATCAGTTATCGCAATCAAAGTAATAGCCTGTTTTTGAAAGTATTTTTCTCAGCCTCCAAATAAGAATTCTAAAACAATTTCAATTATAGGCTCTAAACACAGGTAATTCAAAACAATTACTAAATTGTCCTTTGTCATTCTTTGACAATTAATAATTTGAATAAGTTTCAAAGTAGCAAGTCATTTTTTTTAATTAAATCTATTGATTTATATTATCAAGCTATTGCCTAACTTAAGCAAAAGTAAGTGGCATAAGGACTTATTAGTTCTTGCTTATACATAACAGCAATTTAAATGATTACAAGTACAAATATAAATAAAATATGCATCTCTTCAAATACTCATGTACACAAATACGATGTGCTAAAATGATTAATCAATCAAAACCCTCTACTAGAATATCACATTACCATACCATGACTGGTTCATCCCAAAATGACAGTGTGGTCAATTTTGCTGGGCACGAACCGTACACACTTGTAACCTTTAACATTAATTTTAAACTAAAAAAAACTTGGTGCCAACAAGGTTTTCAAATAAATGACTGCTGTTGGTCAAAAACCGGTCAAATATAATTTTTTTCCGGTACAACTTTATACTTTTGTCAATGATTTAAATCCATAACTAAAATCTTCCTCACATAATTCAACTTTAATTTTACCCTTATTTTTGAATTACCTCGAATCGAAAAAGGATGCGTTTTATGGCCGTGTGTTATAGTTTCCCAAAGTTTTAGGGTGGACAAACGGCTATAAATTTACTTTGGAATGAGGCTGGTGGACAAGGGTCATTCACGGTCTGGCTATTGAAGGGGGTTAATGGTGGTTGAGTGTTTGCATGCATGCAGGTAGAAAGGTTCACGCCCTGTGTACTTATGGCTTTGGTATATAAATATATATATGTGCGTATGGGATTTATTCAATTGCGTATAATATGCAAATCTAGAATTTTAATTAGAGAACGGTCAGAGAAGGGTCGTTTGTATATGTATGTAAATTAAGGGATGTTGTATATCTAGGACTATATTTTCCCTTCATTTTCCTGAGTTTGCTTTACTTCTGATGGCGCAAGACAACAATGTTAGGGTGATTTAAGGAAAATGGTTGTCATGGAACGAATTTTATAGTTACGAACGCTGAACTATATTTGATTGCGATCTTTATTAAACAACTGCGTTCTCGATTTCAGGATTACAAAAAAAAGTTACAAAGTATAAATAGCTAAATAGAATAAAATATTGTAAAGCATAAATGTGAAAATTGGCGCCAAATCAGTGGCGAAAGAATTATTCTGTCATAAGAAAATGTCAAATTTTCGTCTTCTGGACTATCAAAATTTTTTTGTTTTTAATTAAAAAAAAATAGGCTACCTGGGCGAAACACATTAATTTCTGGAGTTGAGGTCACTTGTACTTTTAAATTGAATTTATGTATTTTATATAGAATAGAATAATAGAATAACATATTATCCACTCCAGATAATATCCATCCAGATTTACTCTTTTACCCAGGATCAAGGATCTAAGAAAGTAAGTGAAATAAAATGGTTGTGAATGATATTTTCCATCGAAACATTTGATTGGTTTTCACTTTTCTCGAAAACTACTTCAAAGATTTTATTTAAATTCATTTTGGAGAATGTAATAAAAAAGTTTTACCTAATAGCAGTAGCGGATCTAGGATTTGGCTGTGAGGGGGGCTTGGTAGATCCAGTTTGAGACATTAATGGCCAGTTTCACAAGTTAAACTACAATTTAAGTTTAAACTTAAGTTCAGCACTTGATTCGGTTTCAAAGTAAACCTTGAACTTAGATAATTCTGTAGTTCTAGTTAAACGAAAGTATTCTGCCATTTAAACTTCAGTTCAACGTTCAGAACACTTGATCGTTATAATCATTCTCAAATCTAAATTGACAACTGCCATTTAATAATAATAATAAATTATTATATTCCTTTCTATTTTAAATTATTTTTTTTTATGTTTTCGAGTGACAAAGAAACGTAAAATTCGTTGTGAAAGTCAAAAAAGAAAAACGCTTCCTTTGGAGAACAAATTATTTTAACTATTGTTACGATGTTGAATTGTTTGAAAGTTGCCATTGCCATCATGCGGTCATATTAATCTTCGCTCTATTGAACTGAGGTTCATTTTAAACTGTGAAAACCAACGATTTGACCTTTAAATTTGAACTGAAGTTCAGGATCAGTTAAACTTAAAGCCTAGTACTCAGTTTAAGTGAAAATGCAATTTCTATATAAAAGTGAAACTTATTTCATAACGAGAGCTGAGTACCCAAATGTGAGAGCGAAATATGAACCCGTTCAAAATTAATTTCATTTCATAATTTTCATTTTCTAACGTACAACCACTAGGAAAAAATAATAGAAGTGTGGAAAAGTGTGACATTTGTCAATAAATTAAAATAAAAGTTGTAGTAATTGAATAAAAAAAGCCAAAGGAATTATTTTGGGTTGTATAATCGTTTATTTTTGAGTATTAAGTGTAACTGACAAGCCAAAAACCAAACTATAGAATTAAAATAGTCTTCTCAAGCATTTCAAGATTCTGTAAAACTGTCAGACAAATCAAATTATTGCTTTCATTCAAAGTGAGTATTAAAAACTTTCAAACTGAGGACTGAAAATTCACGTGGACGATTAATTAAGGTTTCACAATGCTTATTCACCTGAATATCAAACCGCTTTTATTTTTCATTTCACTCAGAGGTGAGTACTAGGCTTAAGTTTAAACTTTCACTGTTTAACTGGCCATAAGTAATACAATTTGTTTGTCCACAACTTAATCTTATAATTTATAACTAATATAAAAAAGTTTTAGTTTAGGTTAAAGGGTTTTGTGTGAAAATATACAAAGTTATATAAATAAATCCTTTTAGAATAACCGTGTTATTTTTGCATTATATCAGCTTCTATCCCCCGTTTAAAATGTTTTCAATATAAAGTACAATAACATCTGTAGTATTTAATATTTAAAATATTTTTAAGTGTAGATAGAAAAAAAATGTATATACCTTCAATTTTCAGCCACGTCAAGCTTTGAACCACCAGAAGAAAAAATCTGTCAATAAATCACACGCAAGATTTTCTGGGTACCCAGAGGAAACTCTGATTTTGATTTGTTGTTCCCAAATTCTCCTCTGGTTTTAGACCCAATTGCGTTTTTTTTTTGCAAAGTTAGCTAAGTTCTTAGGGTGAATTTTTGTTTCATTTGGCATGGTAATTGTTGAGCCCCGACGCTGTTTTTTCAATTATCTCTTTAAGCTTTAGCCCCAACTTGGACTTGACAGTCCCTTGAGTCAAGCCCAAAAATTTTCAGGAATAAGATAAGTTTTTAAGGAGTTATTTGCTAAGCCCCGACCACGTTTTTTTGCCCAATTCTTGTTAAGCCTTACTCGCGAGCTGTTTTTTTTTGTCCCAATTTTCTGTCAATTATTCGTAGCCCCAAACTTGTTTTTTTTTGTACAATTCCCTTCAGGTTTCAGCCCCAACCTAATTAATTTGGGGCTTAGAAAAAAAAAATACGTAGCATATAAATTGCGTAGCCCCAGCCTCGTTATTTTTTTTTGACTCCTGATTCTGATTTCTATATTTCAATCAATTTTAAGAACTGCCTGTGGGGGGGGGGCTTTAGCCCCTATAGCCACCCCCTGGATCCGCCACTGCCTAATAGGATTGTATGTGTATACCTACTAAAATTTTCTAAATAAATATTTTCAGATTTTTCAGTAAAGTTTCAATTTTATTCTTAACTCAATATTTTTAACTTTATTTTAGGACTAGAACATACAAATAATTCCTTCTTAGAGTAAAACATAACAGTATAGATACCTACTTTAAAGCTGTTAAAAAATAATTAGGGAAATTTGTATTTTTCTTTCAAACGGATCATATGGTTTTGATAAACATTTTGTTTTCTTTATTTCAAAAATACGAAGATTCTTGATTTCATTATTAAAACTAAACTACACACTACAGAGTGACATATTATACGTTATAATTTATTTAAATAATAACCCTTTTTACTTTCTGATTTTGTTTAACTTTTACATTTATTATAAATTATAATTAAGATTATGGTTTGGATTTTATGATCACATTATGTTTTGATTGTAATATTTCTAAAAATGGTGCCCATTGCTTGCTTCGACTTTACTTCGAGTTTCCATTTTCAGAGTATCTTTCGTCACTTTTCGTAGCATATTTATCTGCAGTGGTCAGTTAAAATTTAAAACGCGACAATATTCGATCGCCAATGTTCTTCAGTACAGCATATTGAATGTGTATTTGCGGATTTAATTGGTTTTAACTCGTGAACCAATTGAATGTTATATGAAAAAAGTTGTAATTGCCGTAAAATTTTTTGCAAATACCTCCTAGGCAACACCAAAACTGCTGAGACCGTCGCTTATGAGAAGTTTCGGGGCTTTCTTTAAAGTTCAAAACTTGCTTGCACCCGAGCAATATTCACATCATTTCGAACTGCTGAGGTCTTCCGACACGTGTCTTGTTGCTGAAAACACTAATACATTCGGTGAACGCATTTCGAATATGAAAGACATTTTACAGGGTTTGCACAATCTTGATATAAATAGTGAACTCTATTTGCGCTATTTCCTATAAACGAGTAGAAGTAAAAATTATTTGTTTTGTGATTTATAGAATATCTAAAAAATATCAAAAGTATTTAAATACAACAAAATATACGAACAAATCTAAGAACTGATATAATGGCAGTGTAGAATCAAACACGGAAAGGAAAAAATGCAATAATAGAATGATCTTCGATGTTATGATATTTTATATTTTTGGAAAGGAAAAAAAATAGTTGCACGGAGAAGTTTGATCATAATCTCAAGTTTAGTTTTTACGAATTAAAAAAACTTACACACTAATAATAGCTCAGGAAAGAAAGAAAATTTAATACAAACATTTTTAATTGAACAAAAATTAATTCTTGAAATGTTATTGCTGGTATTTACGCAGTAATTCATCCTCAACAACATATTCAAAGTCCCCATAAATACCTGCATTGGCTTTTCGTATAGACGCATTTAAAAAGATTGAGAAAAGAGTCCATAAAAATATCTTAGGTGCAAGGGTGTTTTTTTGGAGGTGTAATGTTTGACCTGCTTTACGAGAATTGCAGTCATTTTTGCTTCAAAATTAATTTAGGGTTTTGTAGGGCTCCTTTATCATATTGGTTTCTTTTTACTTTTTATAGATTCAGTTAAAAAGCACATTTAAATTATATATTATACTAGCTGACCCGGCAAACGTTGTTCTGCCATAGAAAATTTTTCTAGTGAATATTTTTTTGTTAAATAAAAAATAACGAATGTATTGTTAGTGTATTTGAATCTTTTAATGATCGATGAATTTGATGGAATGTGATTTTAACCTTTATGGTGTCGGAAACGACGGTACGCATTGTCATTCGATAAACAAACGTAAAACGTTTGTGATTCTTGTGTTCTATTGAGAAGAAAATTGTTGCAGCACCAGCTATATCATACACTTCTTGCTACATTTCACAGCTTCACATTGTGGCGCTGTATACTATTTTCGTATCTTTCTACTTTGATAGTGCTACACGATGCGACTACAGCTTCACCATTGTGTTCAGCCAGTGAATGAAGAATGTATACATGTGGCGGGATCTCGTTGTTTAAAGATGGCTTTAGACTTTCGTTCTTCATTCGGTGTCCGTTGTTCGGTGTTCGTTTTTCTCTCAACAAAGTTAAACTCTATTTACAAAATTGTTTATTTATATAACTAGGCTTCTTTTGCCATTCAGTAATTAAAAAAACTTCGAAAATGTCCCTACAAGTTGCACGACACTCCAAAACAATTTTTATTTAAACAGTTTTTGCATTTAAACACAAGTTGTTCGGGTAACAACGAACAACTAACACCGAAATTTCTGACCTGATTTGAATTTGCACGTTCTTAGTTCGTTGTTCGGTTTTATCATTTAAATTGTCGTTGTTCCGCGTACGAACAGCAACGAACAACGTACACCGATGATAACACCGAAAGTCTAAAGCCAGCTTAAAAAAAAATAACTAAATCGGGTGGCACAACGGCTCATGAAGAACCAGGGCCTAGTGACTAACAACTCGCAACCATTCCTGTGTGCGCCTTTCGACAGGAATGGAAGGGACCTACAATTTTATGCCGAATCCGAACGGCTAGACGAGAAGCACTTATTCGTGACAAGTGATACTCTTGGAGGATTTGTCAATTCCTCGCAAGAGGCAGTAGCCCTGAAAAAAAACTTTTTAGTTTTTAGGTGGACGAGGCTGGGAAGCGATCCCAGACCTCCAGCGTGACAGTCGAACGCACTAACCATTACGCTACGGGCTACTAAAGCCAGCTTAATGTGTATGCAATATCCGTCTTGCCCCTTCCTGAAAATAAGCGGGTTTTGGAGAACATCGTATGAACGATGGGTGTCGGCGATGAAGTCCAGATTATTGTTTTTTCTTCGAATTACAATGTCTCACGAAGCTGTGCGGTCGCCAACCATGATTCCGGCAATGTCGTCAACAACAGGCACATTGAATCAACGCACGTGCTCTCCAGCTGGTGTTTTATCAGGATTGATAACGATAGCGTGATTGTCACTTTGCAGTTCGTGCCTGTGAAATTTGAAGAATTTCAATAGATCATTATGTTCATTTAATAGGGTGGCCAACTCTCCAACGATTCGCCTGGCTTGAGGCGAATTTAGGTTATTGTAGCCGCAACATGCATCAACGCGATTGGCGAGTGCGCGTTCGGAGTCTACACGATTGATGTCCTCACCGCCTCCGATGAAGAAGATTTGTAAGAATTTATGACTTTCGTTTGGCATTGGCAGCAATGAGCCCACTTTGTTGAACACTTGGCCTTTGATTTTGAATGTTGAGCTGAATTGTTGACAATTTGCCGCAGTATTTTGAATTATTTCTGTTGCTCCGAACGATGTCATTTGAAAACATGAATTGAATCTGCGAATGGACTTTAGGAACATGTTCGAATCTGGATCCGTGCCGATGAGCAAGCCTTCAATGGTTCTGGTGATGTCTCAATTTTCATGTTGCAACACATGCCAGCTGGCTCATTCTAGTATTTGAGCGCATGACAATGGGGACGTTCTTTGTCCATTCCACCAATTAGCACTTTCGGATGGCCGAAATATTGAATATCTGGCTCGTACCCGAATGCGAGACAAAGGAACGAAGCGAAGGAAAATGCTCGATGTACTTTTTGGCGTTGTCGTGCATTTGCTCTGACTGTGTTAACTACGAACCGGTGCGATTGTCTCCGTTGCAATTGTCGTTGCAGATTTCATACGGCTCGTGACTCTAGTTCTGATTGAAATGAACGCAAATGCGACGCACATTTTCGTTATTTTGTTGGATTTGTTCCTCCGTTCTTTCAACTCTAAAACTTCGTATGTTTGTTGCTCTATTCGTTCGACGCACGGTACAAATCGGCCCCATGGCGTCTTGCTGGTATTGTTCAGTGTAACACACACAAATAGATCAAATTGTTGTACTAACCGAATAATAATGGTATGTCGATAATTTATGAATTTTTAAAGTAGGTATTTCAGTTACCTTTCACATTCACAAAAGACCTATGTATGTATATCGTCCCGTTTCTTCCTTAACCCCGTATCTACAAAAATATTTGTTTAAGAAACTCGAAACACAACGGTTTCTCTACCAAATCACAATATTTCACCAAATTGTTGTACTTATTGGGGAATAACGGTTCACAAGAGACGTAGGTATATTGTCCCGTTTCTCCCTAAATGCCGTATCTACAAACAAACTCGAAAAAGAAGGTTTCTCTACCAAAACACAATATTTCACCAAACTGTTGTTCTAACTGGTGAATAACGGTATGCCGATAATGTATCAATTTTGTAAGTAGGTATTTCAACAACCTTTCACATTCACAATAAAAGTACATATGTATATCGTCAAGTCAAAATATTGAAGCTTTATTTTTTTTTTGATTTAAACTCTATAGGTTTTCGGATAAATTAGAAATAAAAAAACACTTTCATGACTACATAATCAAATTGAGAGAAATTATTAATTTTGTTAAGTCCTTAAACAAAATTTCTTTTTGTAGGTACAGTACACACATTTTTAACGCAGAAATGGGGTGATATGTTTCTTGTAAATTAAAATAAATCGTGGAAAATTTTGTACGCATTGCATTTTGATACTTAAGCAATTTTGCACGCACTGCCTTGTGAAACTTTGATTATGCGGACGTAGTGCCATCTGTCTTTTAACAAAATAAACAATTACTTATAAATAATTGCGTTTAGAACGACGCAACGGCTAAATTATGTTTTTTTTTATTAAAAGCCCACGCCTCTTCCCCCCCCCCCCAGATACCGCACGCGCTGGGGTTCATTTTCACCGAGTACGACAGCAATTACGATTGCAAGTCATATCGGCACTTATATTAATTATTTGATGTTAGATAATAATATAAAAAAAAATCGTTACTTAGTTATGTTTAACAATAACACAGCAACTTGTCTTACAGCGAAACGAGTAGGTATCAACGGAAGTTAAAAGAGATTAGGTCTGCTTAATGCAAGCAGTTGAAAAATTTAAAATTGAGAAACAAAAAATAAAACTATTTAAAAAATAAGGATTATGAAATCAAAAAAACAAAATTATGTTTAGTTTAGGTTATATTTAGTTTATAAACAAAATGCAACATTAAGAATAAAACAAAAAATTAAACCGATCACGACAGTGGAGCACTGGTTCGAAATAACTTTTTAAGTCCTATTTTACACATGTTAAAATCAATTGAGGAAACATTTAAATTATAGAGTTTACTCATTCGGTTAAGAGGTTCATGCTTGCCATAATTAGTTCTATGAAAATTTACGTGAAAAAGTTCAAATTCTCGCAGGTGGTGAGAACCCCCGCGGTAGTTCAAGCCAATACAGGATAGCAAATCAGGAGCATCAATTTGACCAGTAATAAGTTGATGAATAAATATTAAATCATTATTAACCCGCCTGTGATATAAAGTTTGGACCTGCAGAAGCTGGATCCTATGTTCATATGGTGGCAGATTATATGGATCAGTCCAGGGTAACCCTTTTAAAGCAAATCGAATGAAGTTATGCTGTATTGCTTCAATACGGTGTTTATGAATAACGTAAAAAGGAGACCAAACTTGTGAGGCATACTCAAGATGGGGTCGTACATAGCAATTGTATAAGGAGAGGGTGACATACGGATCGTTAAATTCCTTAGCCCACCGTTATATAAAACCAAGCATGAAACTTGCTTTTTTTACAATGTAATTAATATGCTCTGTAAATTCTAGATTAGAACTGAAGTGAACACCAAGGTCTTTGAAGCTTAGAACACGAAATAGTGAGTGCTGTGAAATGGAATAATCAAATGCACTCGGTACTCGTTTTCTAGAAAAAGTAATAGTTTGGCATTTAACTGGGTTAAGAGAAAGACTGTTTTTGTCACACCAAAAATTAAAATTGTCAATATCTGCTTGCAAGAGAATGCGATCACTGTAAGATTTTACTGTTTTAAACATTTTCATATCATCAGCATATATAAGAATATCACTATAGTTTTAAACATTTTCATATCATCAGCATATATAAGAATATCACTATAGTGTATACATGATTTAACATCATTTATAGCCAGATTGAATAGAAGTGGGCCAAGATGACTTCCTTGAGGTACACCCGAGTGAGCATTGAATGAATCTGAAAGACAGTTTCTAAATTTCACCTGGTAAGATCTATTTTCAAGGTATGACCTTATCCATTCTATAACAATATTCGGAAAACCAGAAGCTTGGAGTTTAAATATAATAATGTTGTGACTTAGTTGATCGAATGCTTTTGAAAAATCAGTGTATATGCAATCCACTTCACTCCCATTTTCCAATGCA
Source organism: Melangyna quadrimaculata (assembly GCA_949320155.1). Lineage (NCBI taxonomy): Eukaryota > Metazoa > Arthropoda > Insecta > Diptera > Syrphidae > Melangyna > Melangyna quadrimaculata. Next base: position 74,278,495 of record OX439484.1, read on the forward strand.
TTAGAACATTTGTGCAAGAAAGTAAGGAGATTTGTTACCACAGATTTCCTTCTCACAAAGCCATGCTGTTGTTCACATATTATATTTTTAGTATAAAATGCTAAACTTTCACAAACAACTTGCTCAAAGAGCTTTGGAATGCATGAAAGTTTCGATATAGGTCTATAATTCTTGATATCAGTTTTGTCACCCTTTTTAAAAACTGGAGTATGAAATGCATTTTTCCAAAAACAAGGAAATTTTCCTGATTTAATAGAAAACTCAAACAAAAATTTAATGGGATCAACTAGTATATTTTTACATTTTTTTAGAAGTATTGGAGGAATTCCATCCGGCCCAGATGAGTAATCATCATTTAGCGATGAGAGAACCTCTAAAATAGAGCTTTGTTGCACCGGTATATTACTGAAACTGTGATTTAATTATGAGCGGTTGATATAGGAGGGTGAAATTGTGTGGTTAGAGGTTTTTTTTGATAACAAATCTAAAAAAAAAACAAAACAAAAATTTCGTCAAAAAACTAAAAAAAAATATTTTTGGAAAGGGCCACCCTAATCACCTATCGGTTTGAAGTATACTCTAAAACCGATTCTGATACCTACCAAATATACACACCAAATTTCATTAAAATCGGTCGAGCCGTTTCGGAGGAGTTCAATAACAAACACCATGACACGAGATTTTTATATATTAGATTTTATATATCTAAATCTGCGTCGATACCAGAAATTCTAGAGTTTATTTTAGACCGATCCGACCCTGTCATTCTGGGACTAAAGGATTGAATATCGGAACATTATTTGATACAAAAAAGAATTTGAGATGTTTTTCGTATGAGTCACATTTTTGGAGAAACATTGGCCCTAATAATAAACGAATTTATAGTCGAGTTTATCATAAAATTGAGTTTAATACATACAAAAAAATCGAATCTTAGCAAGATTCAACTCTCAATTCGTTTATTGCATAATGGGTCATTGAGTTTGTATCTATATAATTATAAACATTGGAAAAAAGATTTCCGAATCTGTAGGTAGGTGCATGCTAGATATAACAAAATATCAATATGAACAAATCATGTAAAAGAACAAACAAATTTTTGAGGGACTTCCAGTTAAGTAAGGTCCTTTAACGCATACGTTTATCTGAAAAGTCAAGACCAATTAAATTCAGGCTTTAAAGATACCGATACACATCTCACTCTTCCACTTGTACACCTTTTTGTGTCACCATGAGAACCATTCGAAATAACATATCAGCGGGAACTCACCCTTTTTTTTGACGAAATTGAAATTTGATGTCGTGCTATACTTACACACATACGTAGGTATATTTATGCATGCATACTATACACTTTATGTGACTACAAGATATCCTTGACAGCCCAATTCTCAATTTCCGATTGTCATGTGAAGCACGATAAAGGGATGATTTAACTTTCTTGGTACATACATACATACTCGTATACACAATACATATACGAGTATCTTGATATTATTCTAAATTCCTGTCAATTCCAGAAAAAAACATTCAATTGCACGATTTTGAGTTTCTGCAGGAAATATAAAAAAACAATACAAGTAATAGCGTGTGTACCACCTACCTCGCTAAAGTTGATTCTCTATATCTACATGTTTTTGTTCAGTTTTCTTATTAAAATTCCAATATAAATATTTTTTTTTTATTGTCTCTTGAATCATATCTTGACATTAGAATATGAATATATTCGCATATAGAGATGTTTTTGTATTTTACATCCATTCCTAATATTCTCGATCATCCTTGAGAAATAATATGTTTTCCAGAAGAACACGTCGTCATCCTTCGAAGAAATTCGTACGATCTAATATGTAGCAGCTTATCCTTCTTGCTATATTATTTTTATATTTCTTATTTTTTTTTAGTTTTAGTATAGGTAACCTTTCTTTTATTTTCAATTGGAATACTTTAGATAAAGGATTGCGAAAAGCTTATAGGTATATGTATTCAGGATTTGGATTTATGGAGAAAATCCTTTTTTCAGATTTCTTTATAAGATAATTTTGATAGATATTAGATTTGTGAATTTTCCATTTACAAAAATGTTATTCAATATTTTTGTGCGTTTGCAATATTTGAAGCCACTATTTGATTCGAAACAAATTATAATGCAGACAAAGGCAAGTAGGTTATTTGAATTTGTTCTACAAAAAGATTGGTAGTTTTCTATTGGTTCTTCATCAAATAGTAAACAAAAAAGAACGATGTATTGATAAATGCGAGTAAGTGTTTACTAGCGATCGATACTTAAGTATTTTTTTAATGGGAGTAGGTAAGTGCTTTGTATGCCTGTTTATAAATCTCGAACATAACTGTTAATGCCGATTAACTGTGATAACTTTTATAAATAAGCATTCCTCTAGTCTTGCCTTTTAAGTTCTATAAGTTCTTGCTAAAATTGACTTTGATTTTCAACCCTCAAACTAAATAAACACAAAATTCGGATTTTTTCAACTCTTCAACAGCACAATGCCATCGAGTTATTAACCATACATTTTTCTCCAACCCTAAAATATTTTTTTTATATTAAAAGAACCAAATTGGCACAATCTACAAATAAGGGATAGATTTTTTGTGTATAGATATATAATGAAAACAAAAATTATAAAACCTCCTTTCGATTTTCTTCCAGCACATAAATCAATTTTATTTGACCGCTGGCTGACCACTTAGTAGGCATGTAAGGTACTGGGTAACTGAACATTTTTAAATGAACAATAATTTTGAAAACTGGTTGCGCAGCAGACGACAACAAACAACGCTCGACGCGACACGTTTGGTACAAGATGTTAATTGGAAACGTGTGCAGTGGACAATTTTGAAGTAAGGCGTTTACCTGACCCTTGTGCTTGGTTAGATAGATAATTTTGCACTTTGACCTTTTTTTCAACCAAAGAAGAGGGATATTAATTTTGATAGTTTGTATTGAAATAATAGAAGAAACAAAACACCGTAGGTAAAGGCAACAGATTTTTAATTTGTAAATAATGTCCTATAGCGGGCTTTAGGTCAATTAATGACTTTCCTATTTCCTTATAGTTTTGACGTTTCGGATGTGCTTACAGGAATCTACAGACCTATTTAAAAAAAATAGCATTAAAGGTAATATTACATGGGGGGGGGGGGGGGGTGGTGTATTGGGAAAAATAATCAAAAATAAATATTAATTTAAGTTATGAGTTTTTTAAGTCTTTTCACTTTCGTCCACCGCTGAAAAAATTGACTTAAAAGTAAAAGCTGTTTTTGAGTAAACTTGATAGAACCGGATTCGTTGCATGACAGCTACCCGTTCTAGGTTCTACCCGTTCTAGAGCTTAAACCAACATTTGAATTTCTCCACTAGGGAATCACTTAAAAAAGCTGCACACCAAATTTGAAGCAAATTTGTTCAACCATATTTAGGCTCTAGGTCGATGTAGGTACATTAGGTAGGGCTGGCCGGACGAGACGAAACTCGGCGAGACTTTTGTATAGGCTAGACGCATATTGAAACGCGTTTGGCGCGAGTGACGCGACGCAGCAAAGCACGAATTTTTGTAAACAATATAAATCAATAGAACAACGCATATTGATAGAGCGGCACCACATGACCTGACGCGGGTTTTCCGAAAATCGCGTGACAAAGTGATCGAAACACAGTTTATATTGCGAGACCGGTGCGGCGCGTGTTAAAAAACTAATTAATGAACTGTCGTTGGATTTGAAAATAAAAATCGTTTGCTTTTTTAGAATTTTTTTTTAATTTATTTCAATTTTATCAGACGATTTTTGCTTTAATTTATATGTATTTTGACATGAGACATGCGAATCAATATGCGAAGAATGACGTGACACGTTTCTAAAATCGTGTCGTGTGACACTCATTAACCGAACTTCGGATAACTGAAACTTGTTCTAAATACCTAAGCGGAGTTTTGTCAAAACCCATTTTCATTTAGCCTGAAAATAAAAAAAAATGTAGGTATGATTTTTGCATTGCTTCAAAATGGTTATATTTACATATGAAACAATTCAAACAACAAAGGGTTTTTACAATTTTAAAGATGAATTATTGACCAATTCGTAGTATACTTAAAGAGTGGATAAGATAAAAATCTTAATTTATCCTTCGGCTCTTTTGGTCACAATGGATATGGCAATGAAACAATCAAGTTACATTTGCTTTTCCCGACGTTTCGGCAGGGGTTGCTGCCTTCTTCAGGGGAACTTTATTTCACACAAAAATATATATAAAAAAAATTTTTGTAAAAATATCAAAAATTGTAATAAATTTACATTGAATAAAATGTTTTAAATTTATGCACTTCAAAATGAAGTTCAGTCTTTATATATAAAACTTTATAAAACTTAAAAAGAATAAACAAAAAACAAGTAATTGACGTTTAGTCAGTGACAAGTGAGCAATATACAGCGGATATGTTTTGTGTGTCGAGCTTTCGGTTCATGTTGTTGCGGTTGTTAATGATGTGCAACGTTTCAAGTGTGTAACGCTTTGACGCGTGCCGCTCGGTTTGGAGAATTTGGACATCTTCGAAGTCTGGAGAATGGCCGCTTTCAATTATGTGACTCGCTAATGCCGTTTTCCCAGGGTTGTTAGATTTTATGTCAGATTTGTGGTTAGACATACGTTGACGAAGGAACTGTTTTGTGGTGCCAATATAGCATTGATTGCAAGGATCGTCGGGTTTGCCCTTACAGTTGATTTTGTATATCACATCCGTGGTTTTGTCTTTATCCGGCTTAACTTTAAGCTTAGTGAAAAGGTGGCTTAGTGTTTTGTTGGATTTATAAGCCAAAAGAACGTCTTTTGATTTGTTGACGACAACCTTTTTGAAGTTTTCAGTTAAACCAGGTACATACACAACACTTTTGTAGTATCCAATAGGGCAATCCGCTTTCAGGTTCTGTGGAGCTTTGATTTTTTGTTTTTGTATAAGACCACGTATAACTGATGAGGGAAACCCATTATCTCGCAGTATTTTTGTGATTTTTATTTCATTGGCGTTATGAAATTTTTCATCACTCAGCGTGAATACTTTGCCAATAAGGTTGGAAGCCGTGTTGATAATGATGTGCTTAGCTTGGTTAGATTTAAAAGTCGGGAGAACGAGGGTCTCGTGTTTAACTGGCACCATAAAGACACAGCGTCAGGAAGATTAATTCATTTTAAATCTAACCAAGCTAAGCACATCATTATCAACACGGCAAATGTAACTTGATTGTTTCATTGCCATATCCATTGTGACCAAAAAAGCCGAAGGATAAATCAAGATTTTTAACTTATCCACTCTTTAAGTGTTTTACAATTTTAATCGAAAAACGAATATGTATAGAACATATTTAAAAACAATGAAAACGGTCGTTTTCACTTTTGCGGAGTTAAATAAATGAAAAAAAAAATTTGTTTCAATTATCTGGAGCTGGCAATTAGCGGAATTCAGCTATGTAAAGCAGTTTGTGTGGAAAATTCTCAAACATCCTCCGGAACAAATTTCTTTTTTCAGATAACTGATGTTTTCAATTAAGCGGAGTGCAGTGACTATATTTTTTGAAATGTTTAGTTTTGACTACCAGGGCCCTACAACCCAACTACAAATTACAGGCACAATTTTGTAATTTGTAATTTACAAACACAAAATTGTAGAAGGGTATTCGGTTTCACCAAGTACAAATAACTGTTTCACAAAAATAAATGAAATTAATTACAAAGAGCCTTTGAAAACAACATTTGAAGAACATGTCATCACTGATTTTTCAAGATATTAGCCGTAGACACCTGCAACGAAATTATTTCAAAAAAAGTCTGAACAAAACATATCAAAATATGCTGCACGGAGGAAAAAGATATTGGTTTGTTTTATCTCTTGTTTGTTTTATCTCTCTGTTTTTTTTATCTCTAATTTGGTACCTAAATCATTTTTCTAGCTACTATGCTTCAGAAGCTATGAACATTTGTTTCGAAAAAAAAAATTAATTATCTGACTTTTGAATCACCAACTTCAAGCTCAAATATCTTGAAATCTCCAACACTGATTTTAAAAATATTCAGCAATCTTATAGAACTCAATACCAGCTTTCATTTGGTACCTATCTCACCTATGTCCGCACGTGGCCCAGGCTTCAGGCATCTCCTTTGTATTTGGGCCTGCAGGTACTGTACAATAAATCCGCCAAAATTAAGCCCAGGGTTCTTACTTCGGTTGCTTTTATTGCACTGCAACGATTTTACATATATGATTATATTAAGAAAACTACCTACAATAGCATGAACTCTTCCCGGAATTATGTCCACCTCATGAGGCCATCGTACAGCAACTTCAAACAGGGAATCCATGATCGCTGTAAAAATCCGAACAAAACACCTGCACACTGTGGCCTTGGTGATACCATGCATGTCGGCAATTCCATGATACTGCCCCCTATTGCCAATCCAGTGCAAGGCAGTGAGTAGTTGCTGCTTTGGGGACAATGGAACGTTCTTTTCAGTTTTGTGACTTATATGTCCTCCAACTAGAGATATTATTTCTTCTGCCTTGACTGAACTCACACGAAAACGCTCGTTCAAATGAAAATACGCTGAGATATTGTAATTTATACGAGGACGATATACTCTTCTTCTTCGATTCAGAATTATATTCTAATCATCATCACTGCTGTCGCTACTACTATATTCCTCTGCAGCGCCCCACGTAAGGCCATTATAAGTCCACTTAATATGACCGAAAACAAATTTGTAACAAAAGTTACATAGGTCGTGAGCCATGTATAGTAAATTGTCACAACTACGGAAACCTACAAAGAACTTGAAAGCTCAAAAATTTGTTAGTTGTAAATAAAAACTTTTTGGTAAAATAGAAAATGGATTTTTCACAAAATTTCACATGTAGATCACAAGTACAATTTTGTAAACATACAAAAGTGGTGAAATAAAATGTTTCGAGTTTTTCACAAAATTTGTGAAAAATCTCTTGTAATTACAATTTTGTACGTTGGTGAAATAGGCCCCAGAAAATCAATTTTTGTGAATTGCCTTTTTCGCACCGATAACATGTATCTATGTACCTCTAGTCTCACCTAAAAATTTACACCATTTTGTTAAAACTTTAATTTTCTAAAATGTATGTCAACATTAAAAATAAAGAAGTAATACTTAAGAATAGGCGAACATTTGAAAGAAAAATATCATTTAACATTTATACAATATATACAAGACTAATTCAAAAACAAAAAAAGTCTCCGATTTCCAATGCTTATTACTTAGAGTTGAGCAAAATAATAAGCCTGTTAAAAATTCAGATTTTTAAAAGCTCATCGCTATTTTCTATTTTCCATACGATTTGTATGGGACAAAACACATTTTTGTACTTGGAAAATTATAACTTTATAATAGCAAGTATTTTAATGAATAGCATAACTTTTTTCTTTAGAAAATTGAACGCTCTACAAAAAAGGTCTTGAATTTTTATCTAATAAATGTACTCCTTCCAAAGTTATTAAAGGTCAAAGTGGAACTAATGGTTAATTTCACAGTTTTTTTAATTCCCTATTAAGAATTCCAGCTATTATACAGAGTGATTCACCTAAGGTGTGACAAAAAGCTTGAGCATTTAGGTCTATTCGAGAAAAGAAAAAAGTCGTGTGGAAGGGGGGACCCACCCCCCCTCGTTTAGGTGGGAGGGGCAGTTTTCAAAAAAATTGACTTAAGGCGGAAAAAAAAATATTAAAAAACAAGGGCAATACTTACAATGCCCTGTTACCTTTTTGCAAACCTAGAAATCTCTTCTTTTGTTTCACTTTCAAATAAAGTTCATTTAGTGAACAGTTTTAAAAAAAAAATAATTTCCAAACTCAAAACTTTGAACAAAATAAATTAAAACAAAAATTCAAACGATAGTTTCTCAAAATTTTACGTAATTACGTATTATTTTTGTTTTCAAAATTCAATGCTCTTATTAATTTCTAGTCAAACACTCAAAACCATATGTTTCTAGATCTTTTATTTTTCAAGATATTAAGAAATGAACCAACTTTCTCATAAAACTAAAAAAATCGGACTAAATTATATCATTTTAGCAGATTTATCATTTATCACCAACTTCTTGCTTTTACTAAGAAGTTGGTTTCTTAATTCTCAAATATCGTTCAAAAATAAAAGTCCTAGAAACATCCGGTTTTGAGTGTTTGACTAAAAATTAATAAGAGCATTGAATTTTGAAATCAAAAATAATAATTAATAACGTAAAATTTTGAGAAACTATCGGTTGAATTTTTGTTTTAATTTATTTTTTTCAGAGTTTTAAGTTTGGAAACTATTTTTTCAAAAACTGTTCTCTAAACGAACTTTATTTAAAAAGAAAATAAAAAAAAGGGATTTCTAGGTTTGCAAAAAGGTATAACAGGGCGTTGTATGTGTTGCCGTTGTTTTTTAATATTTTTTTTCTGTTTTAAGTAATTTTTTTTAGAAAACTGCCCACCTTCCACACGATATTTTTCTTTTCTCGAATAGACCTACATGCTCAAGATTTTTGCCACACCTTAGGTGAATCACTCTGTATAATAGCTGGAATTCAAAAAACTGTGAAATTAACAATAAGTTCCACTTTGACCTTTAATAACTTTGGAAGAAGTACATTTATTAGATAAAAATTCAAGACCTTTTTTGTAGAGCGTTCAATTTTCTAAAAAAAAGTTATGCTACTCATTTAATTACTTGCTATAATAAAGTTATAAATTTCCAAGTACAAAAATGTGTTTTGTCCAATACAAATCCTATAGAAAATAGAAAATAGCGATGAGCCACCTCTAAAAATTAATTTAAAAATCTGAATGTTTAACAGGCTTATTTTTTCTCCACTCTAAGTAATAAGCTAGTGGCATTGGAAATCGGAGACTTTTTTTTATTTTTTAATCAGTCTAATATACCTACATGTAATGTACATACAGTGCTTTGCATAAGTATAAACGCCCCTGTAAAATGCATTTTATAGAAAACTGGAAATGGAAGCGACACCTTACTATTTCTTTATTTAATGTCATCAGTAAAAAAGTGAATTCAGCTACAAAAAAAAGTCCCGTTGTTTTCCCTAGCGTTGTTTAGAAAACAAAAACAGATTTTTTCGTATTGCAGAAGTATAAACGCACTATGCAAATCTCGTTTAAGCTTCATTTAATTATGAGTTTCGAGATGACAAACAACGAAGCCGCGTGGTATACATTTAAGCGATACGGAAAAGGCCAAAATTCAAGACTTTCGTTCAAGTATCCTAAGATGTAGGGGTATTCTTATGAAAATTTTGAGATTGCGTCGTTTTTCCGTAATTTCATACAAGATCCAGAATCTTATGGAACGAAAATAAGACCCGGGGGTCCGCAGATGCTGACACGTCGCGATAATAGCCGAACAACCAATGTTGCATCTAATTCGGTGCATTTTTTGAGGGAAATTCGTTACGAATTGGGGTTAGGCGTTTCATTTTCGACGGTTTTTCGTACTTTAAGAAGCAGTGGAGTGATTGTTCGGGGCAAAATGGCGCCAGCTCCAAATCTGACAATAGTCCACAAACAAAAAATATTGGAATTTACCCGCCAAAATATGGACCGCTATTGGAAAACCGTACTTAACATTTTATTATTTAAAGCCTAGTACGCAGCTCAAGCGAAACGAAAAATGTCTGTGCTCAATAGCGAAAACATAAACGAAAAGGCTACGAAAAATATTTATGGAGAGCTCTATCAGGTGTATGTCAAAAAATAAAAAAACAAATATAAATATACATCGAAACATATTTTAAATTATACATACAAAAAATATTTTTCAATTTCTTTTTGTGTTCTGGTAATAGTTTAAAAGAATGGTGTGGCTTTTTTTTGAGAAATTAATTTCCAAACTCAACATTCTGAAAAAGAATTTTCTACTATTTAATTAGTAAAAACGGGATCCCTGGAGCAAATTTCTTTTTCAATATTTTGAGTTTCAATAATTTCTCAAAAACTATCGATTAAAATAACTTTATTTAAGAAGAAAATTCAAGAATGGGTTTCTGGGTTCAAGATAAGCTATAGGAGAATATTGTGGGTGTTACCATTGTTTTTCAATAGTGTTGTTTCTACGTTAAGTCATTTTTTTAGATAATTGCCCCTCCCATCTTAACGGGGGTATATAGACCCCCCCTTCCGGTATGATTGTCTTATTATTTTGGCTCAACCTTCACGCTCCAGTGCTTTGATGCATTTATGTCAACCAGTCTTTATTTTCCATTAAACTGTTTGATAATACTACTTGTTATATTTTGTTTTTTAAATTTTTTAAATTTTGAAATGCTGTATTTTGGAAACCATTCGGTCTACAGAGATGGTTTTTGGCTCAAATTGGAGAAACAAAGTTTACTTTGAAATCGTGGAACAATGTTTTTATTTAAAATTACTTCTTTAAGACCAAAATCACCAATAACTGAAAAAAGCAGTCGCCATTCGAGGTCGAAAACTTAAGTGATTTACTTGGCTCATATCCTGAACAACTCAGCAAAAAATCAGAAATAGCAAAATTGACGCATACGTGAATGTATATAGTTACTGATCTACTAGTAATCTACTACGATTTTCTATTTTCACTATGGAATTGCGTACTGCTCAGCAAAACGAGAACAAAATTTTTCGTTTATGATTTCGTTGTGTCAATTTTTGTATGAAAATTTTCGTTTCGCTTGAGCTGCATACCATGCTTAACGCTTTAACTCTTCTTATTTTAAAAATGTATTAATGCCACAATTTATTTCATTTTTTGTGCCAATAACCGTTAAAACTATCTAGCCCATTAAATCTTAACTACTTGTTGTCACTAAAAAAAATCTTTGTAAAAAAATGCACTAGATTGTGGTATTAAATCAATTTTTGAAATAAGAAGAGTTAAAGAGTTTGGCGGCAAATTCCAATATTTTTGGTTAGTGGTCTGTTGTCAGATTTGGAGCTGGCGCCATTTTGCCCCGAACAATCAGTACGAAAAACCGTCGAAAATGAAACGCCTAACCCCAATTTCCCTCAAAAAATGCACCGAATTAGATGCAACATTGATTGTTTTTGTTTTCTAAACAACGCTAGGGAAAATAACGGGACTTTTTTTTTTGCTCAATTCACTTTTTTACTGATGATATTAAATAAAGAAGTAGTAAGGTGTCGCTTCCATTTCCAGTTTTCTATAAAATGCATTTTTACAGGTGCGTTTATACTTATGCAAAGCGCTGTATACAGTAGCGGATCTAGGATTTGGCTGTGGGGGGGGGGGAGGGGGCTTGGAGTTTGGAGATCCAATTGGTTTATATGAAAACATATGAAACAGAAAACGAATTTTGACATTATCACTTTTCCTTTAATATTAGCCGTGTTTTGTTTGCCTATATCCGCTCCTATCGCGCTTTAAAATGTTTTTAATAAAGTTCAACAACAAGAATTTGGAATTGATATTGTGTTAAACATGCGAATTATTTTTAAGCGAAGCTAGAAGCCATTATAATTGCTCAGCAAAACATGGTAGTATAACTAATTTTATCACTTAAATTTTCAGCCACGTTACAGCCTCAAACCACACGAGCAAATTAGTTTATTTATATTGCTTAATAATTGATTAGGTACCAGGTTCCTATCTACATTATGTACATAACTATTTGTTTAAATTAGATGAAGGTATGCTTTCAACTTCGCCTTTTTGAAAAAAATTAAAAATTGTTTGTAGTTGGCTAGCTCAGAAAAAAGATATTTAAGTGGTCTTGCTGGCAAAAGCTCATTTGTGCTTTGAGAGTATCAGTCCTCTGAGATCTCATTTTCTTGAATTAGAAAGAAACAGCTGCTCTAAAAAATAACCAAGACGGCCCATTTCTGCAAGTGTGAATGAATTTCACTTTTTATTCCTGTTCAAAAAATGTATAATAGGGATTGTAAATATTCAAACCTGCAAGATTTTTTTGAGTTCACAGAGTTTCTCACGCTTTAGGAATTTGGCTCCTTGACTAGAGAATTTGTATTTAATTGCTTAGCCCAAAAATGTTTTGTATGTACAATTGCCTTTGACCTTTGGAAGTTTGAAAACTAAGCCCCAAAATTCTCTAAGCCCAGACAAGGCCGTAAGAAACTATTCTTGTTGTATTAAACATTTACACTAAGCTTAACACCCCGTTGTTTTCCAATTGTTTTAGCCCCAATTGCGTTTATTTCCTTAAATTAGTTAATTTTTTAGTCTAATCAGTTGTTGCTTTTGACATGTTAATGTTAAGCCCCGATTTATTATATCTTCAAGCATTATCCCCAAATTTGGACTGTGACAGTCCTTAGACTTAAGCCTCAAAAGCTCTCTGGAATAAGGTTAGTTTTTAAGGAGTTAGTGGCTTAACCCTGATTACGTTTTTGTCAAATTTCTCAGACATTATTAGTCCCAAGCTGATTTTTTTCCAATTTTCTGGATTGTTTTTACGGAAAATTGTCGTTGCATGAAACATGTCAATTATTCATAGCCCCCACTCGGTTTTTTGTCCAATTCGTAACATGCTTTAGTTCCAACCTTAGGGCTTAGAAAAAGAGTTACATAGCATGTAAATTGTTCAGCCCCAACCACGTTTTTTGTCCAACAAATTTCACATCTTAACAATATTTTAGACGAATATAAAACTCTACACTTTGTAATGTACTGCTTTCTATATCTCAAATTATTTTAAGAATCGGCTGTGGGGGGGGCCTTAGCCCATAAAGCCACTACCCTGGATCCGCCACTGGCTGTATATAGAATGAGTACAACCCTTCACAATTATCATTTTTATATGTTCAATTTTACGGAAAAAGTATCGCAACTTAAATCATAGAGAAATACATTTTCTACACTTTTTTTTCGACACTAACGGTACTAACGATATGTGATGCAAACTTCTTTTCCATGATGGCGGCTGAATTGGAAAAGGGGAGTTGCGGCTCTGAATTCCGAAAAACAGATTCATGCTCACACCGAACCTCATGTTTTCTTTCCGAAATGTGGTGGTCAATGTAAGATTGCGATGAACTGAATAGTGATAAAGGAAAAAATTGTTGAACAATACTCAAGTTCAGTATTAAACCAAATGTTGCTTGAAAAAAATATTTTCTACTTTATGATAGAAATGCGGTAATGTACTGTTAGATCACTGCTGGAAGTAAGTAATTGTAATTGATATACAATCGCTTTATGTGGTTTATATATTTGCTTATTGTTTCTTTCATTTTAAAAGCAATTTTGAGTGTATAAGACGTATGTAGGTGCTCTTTATGTATATATACAATTTTAAAAAGGTAAATAGAAGATAAAAATGGCTTGATTAAATATATTTTGTTTTGTTTCTTTACAACATATGTATGTATCTACACATTTAGATGCTAAAAATATCCTTAAGCCATTGTAGTTACTGTCATTTACATTTGCGAAAACATTCAAAAACTCATGTTCGCGTTTGACATAGATGTGGGTACAGTTTAATTAAAACATAACCAAGCCTCCACCTCCCCCTCCCTCACCCCATCACATGGCAAGACAAATTGAAACTGTTTGATCTGTGTAGCAATGCATTGTTTTGCTTCTGGCAGACGGCACGCAATCCAAATGGCAAGACGCAAGACAAACCAAAAAATTCTCAGAACACTCCGGAAGCTTCTCTTGTAAACCTCAATTCTAATGAACATTCGTATCCTTCTATGCATGCAACGATGCTCCTTATACCTTATAGCAAAGTCACATTTGTTCCTTGTGGTGGTTGTGGTTAATACGGGTGGGTGCTCACAACCCAACCCCTCCCATCCAACCAAACACATCACAAAGATGAATGGGGATCTGAATGAGGATCCCACAAAAGACATAAAAGAAAATTAATATGGGTGGCTGGGTAATAGTTCTGTGCGAGTCCTTTTCGGCATTTATCTATGTAATCAAACTCTAAGGGTCTAAGAGGAGCGGAGTGGTGTGTGGAAGGGGCTGGAGGAGTGGGGATAGCTATGCTGCGAATATGGGCAGAACCGCTGCGAACGTTGCGAATTAGTTGGAAACACCTTGTTCTGTCATTCCGGGACACGACTTCCTGTAATGTCTTTCTCTCTTTAGCTATAGCTCTGCGAAACTAACACAGATGTGTCTGTATACCCTGGTCCTTTGCTCCAGCGCACATATGATGAAGCTCACTTGGAGGGTACTCCACCCGTCCTCATAGACGACTACGACGACTACGATGACGGTGAACGGTCTCAGAGCCGAACGCCCATTCTGGCTGCCAGGCAAACTACTTTGAGCTCTGCCATCATTTTCATTGTGAAAGTTTTAATTAATGCCGTCGTCCCTAATGAGTTCATATATGGTATATATGTTATGTTTGTACATATGCCTTTGGATATATAAAACTACATACCTAACGACATAAATATACTTATATGCAGATGTGGAAATAAACGTGTATATGTACATATCTAATGCGGGGGTTTATTATGTACGTTCGTATAGAGCCTGCTGCTGCTTTGCCACCGTCGTCGTCGACGTCGTATTTGTATGAAGGTAAATGAACATTATGCCATCCAGTTTCTTTGTTCGGCCAGTTGAAAATACAAAGCAAACTTAAAATTCGTAGTTTCAACTTTGCAAATTATAAACATATAATATTTTGTTTTAGCTTTTTTTTTATTTTAATTAAGGACCCTGAAATAATTAATAGCATATATTTGAGAGAGATGGTGAAGTCAAAGACAGAAAATATGTTTTATTGGACTTTGAAGAGCATCAGATCCGCTGTCAAGGATGAAGCTCCAAATCCTTACGGAATTGAAATACATAGTACATAATAACTTTTATTTTGTCAAAGGGTAAAATTATATGTATGCAATGGAAATAAGTGCGGGATGATGAAAATCTCAATCAGTATACCTGTAACATACCCAATTACTTAAGCGATACTTCAAAGTCAGAATTATCTTTTTTTCATAAAGTATTATATATATATTGAGACGTGAATACACATACAAATAGGTACTTAAAGAAATTGAGGTTTTGAATCACATTTTTTTTTTCAAACTGTAATTCCTTGGAATTCTTTGTATTACTTACCAAAATAATTGTGCACTTGTTGTGTTGTGGCTCATAAGTACCTAAATTTGTGCGGAAATTCAGTTTCCAAAATTTTGTGTTTTAAAATTCTGTAATGATAGAATAATGGTTTTTTTATGCTAAGAAATGTGCATAAGTTTTCTATGTTTTTATAAATGTTTCCATTTTAAGATCAAAGATCACAGAACATTGCAGCATTTTACTTTATTAGAGCCGATTTTTCAATCGTCAGTTAAACTATCAGAGGAATAAATACACTGACTAAAGAATCAGTAACAAACGTTTGTTCTTTTCGAAGACAAAGTACTATCTGAGGTCTATTAAATTAATTGACTAGTTATAAAAAAAACAAAAGAATTCATTTTTGTGTCTATCAAGGTTGTTATGCAAGGTTATTTAGGAACTTTTGTACATAATGTAAACAAAATTGACAAACCCATTAGAGAATTTCAGTTAAGGGAATACTAATTGAAAAAATCGGAAAACAATAACTTTTAAAAATAGGACACAAAAATGAAATAAATAAATTTAAATTAAATAAAAAAAAAGCACGTATACGCCCGAGTGTACCATTGCTTTAAATTTATTTTTTGGCAATACTGAATGTACAATATTACCAAAAAATAAATAAAAATGATGGGTAAAATGAATTTCAAGTTATTTAAGATTTAATATTTTCGGGAAAGAATATTGGACCGTCAATTATATAGGTAATCTATGGATTGTTTAAAATTCGAACTTAAAAAAAAAGATTGATTTTTGTTTCAAAATGAGTTAAATACTTTTTGTAAAATTTTGATGAAAGTTTTTTGAATTTTCATAAAAAGAAATAGGTATATGTGAACCGATACAAACATTTCATTTTTGTATACAATATCTTTGGGAAGATTATTACTTAATCAAAATTCTAAGAGTTGTTTTTGGGGAAAATAAGATTTTTCTAAATGATTTTTGAAAATTTGTATAATAGGTACCGCTATCTTGGGTTTTAGGTACATAATTTTGTCGAAAAATATTTAGAAATAACTTTCTATTAGGTTTCAAAAAATTGACCAAGGCGTCATAAAATACTATTTTTTAGATATCTTAAAATTTTCAAAACCTCTTGTATACAATACTCTATTTATACTTCTTATATGTTTCCCTTTAAACAAAATATAACTGTGTCGTTTTCGAAAAAAATCCAAAATCCAAGACTAGAAAAGATATTCTGCGAGATTTACCAAGAATAACCCGTTATTGAAAAAATATTATCCAAAAGTACAAAGCTCAAGGTACACAAAAGTCTAAACAATAAATTCCAAAAAAAATTTGACATATGATACATGTGAACGCAAATCAACGACATGACACGTTGCTATATTCGTGCCATGCGACACGCGGCAGCGTCAGGTCATATCACACACGTCGTACGTGACTCAATAAGCGCTAAGCCTTACCGCATGGGGACTATTTTTCATCGTTTATGTGAGCGGATTGTAATCTAAGACATTGACTTAAAGGATACAAAATTATAAAAAAAAAACATTATTTATTCTGTTCGATTTTTGATAATATTAAAGATCACTTAACGACAATTTTTGTAGTAGCCCGTAGCGTAATGGTTAGTGCGTTCGACTGTCACGCTGGAGGTCTGGGATCGCTTCCCAGCCTCGTCCACCTAAAAACAAAAAAGTTTTTTTTCAGGGCTACTGCCTCTTGCGAGGAATTGACAAATCCTCCAAGAGTATCACTTGTCACGAATAAGTGCTTCTCGTCTAGCCGTTCGGATTCGGCATAAAATTGTAGGTCCCTTCCATTCCTGTCGAAAGGCGCACACAGGAATGGTTGCGAGTTGTTAGTCACTAGGCCCTGGTTCTTCATGAGCCGTTGTGCCACCCGATTTATTTTTATTTTTTTAACGACAATTTTGTGGCATGGATTTCGTCATATCTAAGCTATAGATATTACTGAGTTCTGTTAAAAATGTCCGATTTATTCAGTTTAAAGTAAATTCGGGTGTACCTCAGGGGAGTCACATTGGTCCATTATTATTTGTTTTATTAAAGTTTTTTTTGATGATGTTTTTTTAAATGATCTTCCTTCAGTTCTAAAACATTCTATCGCATTGATATAATGCTGATGACGTGAATTTCGTTTTCGTAAAATAAGCTCTTAACGGATTGTGAACCGCTTCAAGATGATCTGAATAGATTTTCGGAATGGTGTAATACCAATCGTTTATTATTAAATATTGACAAGTGTAAAACAATGTTATTTAAACGTAAACATAATTTATTTACTTATAACTATGTGTTGAATTCGTCTAGTTTAGAAACAATTTCTAATATTTAAGACCTTGGAATCATTTTAGATTCAAAATTATCATTTAGTGACCATTATTTCAGTCGTGAATTCCGGGAATGACCATATATCATTAAAAATATATAATATGTATCGTTTATTAGATCGGTTCTTGACTACGGTTGTGTAGTCTGGGCCCCCTAGTATGCAGTACATATAAATAGAATAGAAAGTATTCAAAGAAGGTTCATCAGATTTACTCTACGTTTTCTTCCATGGTCGGGCAGAGTTATTTTGCCCCCATACTTCAACAGACTTAAACTTTTAAATCTCCCATCACTTAAAATCCACCGGGAATACTAACAACTCAGTTTTATAATTGAGATTATTAGTGGATCAATGACATCGTCTTCAATTTTGATTCGGTAAAAGTTTAATGTAGGCCGGGTTAATTTGAGAACTAGGTTGCCAAATGAAACTTTTTTTAGCAGATCAAACTGTGGTTTGAACAGTCCAGCTAATCAGTTAATAAATATTTTTAATAATAGTTTCAATGGAGTTATCTGTAAACTTTCCTCAATTCCTAAAGTCGATTTGAGTCGATCGTTAAATCCAAATTGCAATTTAAAATAAAGGAACAATTATCTGAGAATCAACACGGATATGTCTCTGGTCGGCCAACAACTTCCAATCATGTGCTTTTTACTTCTTACGTATCTAATGCTATCGAAAACGGATATCAAGTCGATGCAATATATACCGATTTCAGTAAAGCATTTGATTCTGTTTGTCATTGTATTCTTCTTAAGAAGCTTGAACGTTTTGGGTTTCACTCAACAATGCTCAATTGGATTGCTTTATTCTTAAGGTTAGACCGCACTAGGCGGAACTGCACTGCAGCGGAACTGCGATTCAAAATAATTTGTATGAAACTGTATGAAGTTCAGTTGCCGCTTACTGCGATATAGCTCATACAATTTCATACAAATAATGTTGTGAAGTGTAGATCCACTGCAGTTGTGTGCGGTCTAACCTTTTGTTGGCAGAACTCAGCGAGTAGCTTTCGAAAACAAATTATCGAGATCTATAATTTGCACATCTGGTGTGCCCCAGGGCAGTCATCTTGGGCCGCTGCTGTTCATAATATTTATTGATGACATCGTATCAAAAATTAAGTCTAGTCAATGTTTAATATATGCTGATGATCTGAAACTCTTTGTTAAAATAATACACCCTACAGATTGCTTGAAAGTTCAACATGATTTAAGCCAACTTTCTAATTGGTGTGAAGTAAACTGCCTTAAACTAAATATAAATAAATGCAATGTCATAACTTTTTCTAGAAGTTTTTCAAGTTATAGCTTTGATTACCACCTCAATCAATCTCAATTGAAAAGAGTTGACTAGATTGAGGATCTTGGTATTATCATCGATTCAAAAATGACTTTTAACTCACATATCGATTATATTCTTGCAAAAGCTAATTCATTGGTTGGCCTTATTAAAAGAAATAGTAAAGATTTTACCGATCCCCATTCTCTCATATCTATTTTTATAGAGTTAGTTAGATCTATTCTTGAGTATGCCGATATTATTTGGAATCCAACTAACAAAGTACATTCTGTTCGAATCGAAAACGGTCAAAGGCGTTTCACTAAATATATATTTAGGAAAATGCGTTGGGATGTTTCCCCTTCTTACTCAGCTAGATGCCAGTTACTCGGTATACTGACTCTTGATAGCAGAAGGAAAGCTCATGAAATCATGTTTATTAGAGATGTGCTATGTTATCATATAGTTTGCCCTCCACTTCAATCTCTTATTCCTATTTATGCCCCGGCTAGATCACTTAGGGAAAAACATTTTCTTTTGCAACAACAGCATCGAACAAATTATGGAAGGAATGAACCTATCTCTAGATCTATCAGATTTTTTAATACGTTTTGTCTATCTTTAGACCTGCATTTTTCTAGGGAACGTTTCAAAACCATCTTATTTAATCTATTGTCTCTTGATTAAAATAATTTTATATCTTATTTTTACTTTTTATGTACATAAATGTATAATTTTTTTTATTGCATTTTGTACAGTATTTATTTTCTTTATGAAAATTGTAAACAGTCTGTAAAGCTTAGCTTTTAGATGAATAAATAAATAAATAAGTATGTCAATTCCGTTACTGACAATATCAAATCTGATAATTTTAAAAATAGATTTTTTCACAATATTAATTTTTTATATTGTATTGTATTTTGTAAATAATTAGTTTTAAGGAAATAATGTACCGTTCGTATTTAACGCATTCAAATAAATAATAATAATCACACATATTTTCAAAAAAAAAATCTTTATTATAAAGTTTTCATTTCAGTAAATAGCCTCACACTGAAAATTGTTTGCTAAATAAATGTTTGCTAGCTGAAATGCGAACAGCAGTACAGCCGCTTTCAAAACAGTACCACAGCCGTCTTCACCTTTAACCCTCTGCCAACGATAACAGTGTCCAATTCAAACAGTTACACAATCCAGGTACTCAAAAAAGTGTTGTTTCTTCTTCACATTTTCTTACATAAAGTCCCATTTCTTATAATGTATAACATATTTTTTTAACTAAATGTGAGGCAGGGTTGCCGCTCAGATATTTGAAAAGGTAGCAAAATAAGGGATCACGAAAAAAATGTCGCATTTGGAAAATTATTTAATACATAAAGCCAAATAAAACGAAATCCGCATAAATTGCGAAATAAAACATATTTTGCGTATTTTTAATTTTTTTATTATTAAAAGAAATAGGTTCTTAAGGGGTGCCTATTGTTTGGTTTTTTTTATTTCGCCAATTGTTGTTTCGTTTTTGTTATAATAATTTATGTCTAGTTAAAAAACGTTTTTTATATTTTGTTTGTAATGAACTCAAAGTTCATTTCGTTTCACGATTACTTCGAATTTCTTCTTTTGTTTATAACTTGTTTTACATTATCGTTAAAACAATTATGGATCACTTAAGACTGGGTTTGTTTCGTCAAAGTTTGTTTCGCATTTTGTCTCTACGTTTATCCATTTTTTTGGAATTCGATTATTTTGTTATCAACTTGCAAGCAAAGAGGAATTACAAGCAAAAATTAAAGAAATGCCTTCTGCAACAAATCCAATAATTATGGAAAACCACCAGTGTACCTTCCTTTGTTTTGGAGCATTTACAATCAGTTTGAGATGAATATGCTCACAAAGGTTTGTAAATTCTGTCATTGGAGCCAATGTTAAGTTAAATGTACATATACCTATGTTGAAGGTACAATTCAAAAATTATTTAGAGGGGATTTAATTCTTCAAAAGAAGTGAAATTTTGTTTAAATAAAATTTTTGTTAAATAAAAATTACTTTATAAAAATTGATAATATTTTTCAGAGTTTTCCCTTGTGTTAATTGCAACCTTGGTATGAAAAATCTATGCCAATTTAGCAATATTTAGTTTGTATCAACTTTAATAAAATGTTGGCGTTACGCAAAACATATCTGATAGTTGTGAAAATAAATATGTTCGGTTCAGTTTGATTTCGATCATTTCGTCACCGTTTGTTTATTTTCGTTCTAATGTTTGTGCATGTAAAGAACCTAAAGGCGTTAAAGTCCGCGTGAATTTTAACGCCTTTAGGTTCTTTACATGCACAAACATTAAAAACGAAAATAAACAAACGGTGACGAAATAATCGAAATCGAAAAAAAACGAAAACGAAACAATAGTAAGACGAATTAATTCCAAAACGAAAAGATCAAAAAACGAAACTATCAAAAACAAAATGAAATTAAAACAAAATACTTAAAAAAATAAACAAAAATTGTCGAAACAAAAAGAAACCAATGCCAGTGCAGATAAGATCACAAATTTAATTTTTTGTGGAATGAGAAATTTTATCCCGAATAGGGTTAACTCTATCAAATCCAAAGAAAACTCGTGGTTTGATTCGAGCTGTAAAGAGGTTATTAGGGTTTGAGAAGTAAGTTTCCATAGTTACAAAGCCAACCCTACTGAGGAAAACCGGAAAAAGTTTCAACAAGCCAGAAAGACCTGTAACGGTCATATTAGAAGAACCAAAATTTTGCATGACCAAAAATTAAGGCAAAAAATACTACAATGTCCCAATAGTAGTAAACATTTTTGGTCATTTGCAAAAAACATTCGAAACACTTCTTCGTCTGCGGTTCCAACGCTCGTCTTCAACGACACACCTGCTGTCAGCTCGCAAGATAAAGCCAATTTGCTCGCAGCACAGTTTGCTGTTAATTCGACGCTGCCAGTAAGTGATAGAACTCCGCCTGTAAATGAGAGCGTAAACGATTTTATGGGTCAAATCTTCTTTCGCAGTCGTGCAGTTGCTAGAGTTCTAAAAGATCTCAACATTCACCAATCCGCTGGCCCGGATAGTTTCCCTCCCATTGTTCTGAAGAGGTGTTCTTCAACGCTGGCAAAACCACTGCGTAAGCTTTTCCATCTCTCCTACTCTACTAGTCTCTTTCCGAGTGGATGGAAAACATTATTTGTCCAGCCTGTCCCTAAAAAAGGCGTATCTTCTTCACCCTCAAACTATCGTCCAATTGCACTTACGTCCCTTCTTTCCAAGGTCATGGAAACGCTGATCAATTTTCAGCTCAAGAAATATCTCGAAGAACGAAGGCTTCTTAATGACCGGCTTTCGTAGCAATAGGTCCACTGGTGATCTGATGGTATATCTCACCGAACAGTGGAACAAATCTTTACATCGTTTTGGAGAAAGTAAGATTATTGCACTTGATATTTCAAAAGCGTTTGATTAAGTTTGGCATCAAGCTCTCTTTTAATGAAAATGCGCGCATTTGGTTTCGATGAATCTCTTCTTCGTTGGTTTAGAAATTACGTTTCGGACCGTTCAATACAAGTTGTATTGGACGGTTTCAAGTCTGAAATCCACAAAATAAATGCTGGTGTGCCCCAGGGCTCCGTTTTGTCTCCGACTCTCTTCCTTATTTTTATAAATGATCTTTTGTCTGAAACTTCTAATCCATTAAACTGTTTCGCTGACGACAGTACCCTCAGCTTCTCATATTCGTTTACAGACTCTCATCCATGTCCTTCGGATGTGGAACGGGAGCGTATGATTAGCTCATTAAATTCTGATCTTGACAGCATTGTCCAATGGGGAATCAAAAATCGCGTAGAATTTAATGCTTCAAAAACTCAATGCTGTCTAGTGTCGTCAAAACGAAACCCACCCCTCATGCCACTATCCATGAGTGGTTCGTGCATTGAGGAAACCGAAAAGCTTTCAGTCCTCGGTATGTGTATCACAGACCACCTTCTGTGGAATGATCACATATTTGATGTTGCCAAAAATGCTGCTAAATGTTTAGGTTTTCTTCGGCGATGCAAGAAATTTTTCACCTCTTCTGATCTGGCTGTTGTCTATAAAGCCTTTATTCGCCCAAAACTCGAGTACAATTCTCATGTATGGGCAGGTGCTCCAATAACTCACTTGAGTCTATTGGATAGAATTCAAAGAAGAGCTATAAAAATGATAGGTGATAGAAATATAACGGAAGCATTTGCACCTCTCGAACACCGACGCAATGTTTCATGTCTTTCGTTATTTTACCGTTATTTTCATAACCAGTGCTCTAGCGAAATAGCCAGTTGCATTCCTGCCCTAAAACAATTCAACCGTAATACTCGTATTTCTAGGAATGCACATCAGTTTACCCTTGAGCCCAACTTCGGACGTACTGTTAAGTATAGAGATTCTTTCTTAAGTCGCACTACAAGAATGTGGAATGCTTTACCTGGCACTATTTTTCCCTGCCATTTTGATATTCAAAGTATCAAAACCAATGTGCACCGGAATATTCCTCTTAAATCCTTTCCTATTTTCCTAACGCTCGCGCTGTGTTTAAACATTTTAAGGGTAGTAAGAACCCCTTTAGTGCGCGCTTAATTAAAAAATGAAAAGTGAAACAGTGAAATGCAAAACAACAAAATGAGAAACGAGTTAAACGAAACAACCAAAAAACGAAAGAAAAAAGACGAAACGTACCATACCCGTTCTTAAGCTGGCCATACAAGAACGAGCCGAACGGCTAAAACGGCTTAAATGCGAACGGAGCAAATGGATCTTGTTCTTATTATCACTTGTTTTTGTTCTAGATGCAAATAAGGGTGCCACCTAGATTGGTGATAATTTAACCCTAGGGTGGTTCCTCTATGGTTTATACCCAAAGAGGAACCACCTTAATGGTATAAGCTAAAATAAGGAGAGCAGTGTTCAGTAAACTTATAGAAAAACATTTATGCTATTTGAACTCGTATATTTTAACCTTCCGAAGGCAAGCGGGGTGACCCATCACCCCACTACTTGAGAAAAACTGTAATAACTTTTGTTTCTGTTATTGTTTCTTCCCCTCGTTCGATGTATTCTCTAACAACATTGTAGGTAGTTAGTTAGTTGCTTGTTTTAGCTTGTCGAGGTAAGTCATAATTTTTGTTTTATTTAATTTTAAAATTTTATGTGGGGTTACCAGTAACCCCATTTGCAGTTTACGTGTACCTACTTTTTTTTCTCGAGCTAACTTTGATTTTTGGTGACTTTTCGATGGTGCTTTATTTTGATGCTAAACACTCGAATGCCCCGATAAACAAGTTTCGAAGTAATTATTTGAAGAATTTGGCATTTCAACTGGCAGAGTCCCTTATGAAACGTCGATTGACTACAAGTTTGCCGCGAGAATTACGATGCACTTTACACGATATTCTAAATATGACGGAAGGACCTCCTGCAGATGAACCCCCGGCGAAATTACAGAAGCAGGCAAGGTGTGCACTGTGTCCAAGAAAACGGGACAACAAAGTTAAAACTTCTTGCATAAAATGCCAAGTTCCCGCTTGCTCTGAACATTGCAGAGATATATGCCTTAACTGCATATAATGTAAAAAATTATGTACTTAGATTTTAAAAAATCTCAAAAAAAGACTTCTCAGTTTCCTTTTAATGTAAACATTCGATCTCATAGTAAATAAGAATTTATTTTCAATTAAAATATTATTTTATTTACAATAAAAGCTGGTGGGGTGATGGACAACCCCACTTGCTGTGCACGTAGGTAGAAAAAGCCTTGCCTTCGGATGGTTAAATAAATCAATTTATATTCTATTTTCTGAATTTATTTTTAAATAAAACACATTACCTTGATTCCGTTTTAGAGATTAAAATTCTGTGTGACTGTTAATGAAAGGTTGGTAAGTTTTTATTAACCAAAAAGAGAACTTTTTGCAGAGATGGGGTCAGAAAAGTCGCAAGATTCCCAAAAGGTCCTATCAAAGTTGCATGGGGCAAAGAAAGGTCAAAATGCGACTAAAGTCGCATAGCGGTAACACTGATGTCATGTTTCTCAAATGTTAAATACTTTGGCTGATATTTTTTCTGGTATCAATTTAATTCAGTTTTCTAAAATAAATTTTAAGTAGTAAGCTGCTGATTTACAACAAAATTTGTCTGTGGTGTTTTAAATTTTATTCGAACTATAGGACTGTCCAAAATTGGGGATTGTAAAAAACTTTGTATGGCCGAAGTAGTGGGCGGAAATTAATATTTTATTTGGTGGTCCCTACTATATCGAAGGTACTTTTAACTATTTGTCTGCGCTTTTTCTGTCAATTTTAAAGGCCTTTTATTAAGGCCATCTTGACGGCGAAAATATAAGGTAAATAAGTTTATGTTTCGCATAAACTTCAATGCGAAGTTAAGATTTACACAAGTAAGTTTTGGGTAGGTTTATCTTTTTTTCCTAAGGGTCATAAAAACAAATTTAATTAAATTGTTTTGTTAATGAAAAACCAAGAGACGTACAAATATATTAACATACATATATGTATATAACCCACGTCAAAGTTAATCCTTTTCATTTTCTATTTCCAGGAATATAACTTCCATAAGTACGTATAAATACGCATATGTGTGGGGTATGCTTAGAAAAGATATAAGTTTCATATTTCAAAGGGGAGTGCGATCCGGCTCTTTTATACTTATGTTACATCAAACATTACAAACTTATATTTGTATGTATGTATACCTGCAAATGAACGGTATAGTATACGTACTTTTATCTAACTAGGTAGGTACAACAAAATAATTGGCTCTAAATAATGTTTCCAGTAGCAACGGGTGAATACTCTTTCTTTATTTCAATTAAGGTACGTCAACGACGACGACGACGACAGAGAACGACGACTCTACGCCAAAGATGACGGCAACTGAGGGTCCTTCAGTGATGCGAATATCTAAGCAACCCCACCCACACCAGCGGCCTACTATACTCAAAAAGCAATCCATGGTCGCGATGTCGAATCATCCCAAGAGAGCTCATATGTACCTATGTACGAGTATGTGGGGATGTATATGCGTTATACTCAACGGATAAGGAGTCGGGTATGGCACCAAAGAGGCAAAGACCACAGACGTATGAGCAAGTGTGTACTGATTACCGCACAGCCATCAGCTAGGTATACATATTCCAGGGGTGGTCGGGTGATCCCTTAGTTATGAAAGGCCTTTTTGGTCATATTAAAAAGGTGCAAATTTGTGTTGAGTATGTACAAACACTTACTTACTTAAAGTGCACTAGACCTGCGTTGAATGACTCACCACTGTCTAACTGTCCTGGTTCATACTCTGTGATCTCGTGGGTTCGGTTTTCCATGTAGCCTTAAACCAGTGGAATGGGATTTAATGACTCGTTTCGCTGGAGCATTGTGGCCGAGGTCTTTTTGGAGATCATTGTAACAGCTTACCAGTTTTTATTTTTATCATAGCCTTTCTGGCACAGGCAGGCTGCCGAAGAATGTCTCTTTCGAATGCTCAATATAAGCATTTCCTGAAATATGAGGTATAAGGGGCCTTATAGAGTTGGACTGACAAGATAAGGTTTCTGTAGAAAGTGTTTCGACTCAGTTTTTGTTTCCTTGTTTCACAAAAAGAAAGTTAGCTGCAGTGTTCTAAGGTAATTCTTCGTGAATATACCATTTAAGTGACTCTCTGAATACCTTGGATTATCAGCTGTTAACAGTAAAGTTTTATCCTAGTCTACTGCTTATAAGTTAAGGAACTGCGTCAAAAATTGCTATTTTCCGATGACATAAAAGATAGCAAAAATAGTACCGATACCGAAGAAAGTCGACAGTAGTAACGTTTCTCGCCATCGTCCCATATCGCTTCTCAACAAAACAAGCAAAATCCTTGAAGGACTAGTCCTTGGGGCGTTATATACCGCTAACAACACCAGTTTGGATTCCGGGACAAACATTCTACTCTGCAGTCACTCTTGAGGTTCCAGAACGTCACTGTTGGATCCCTCAATACCTATCAGGTTGCTTTTGGGTGCTTCCTGGATATCTAGAAAGCATTCGACAGCACCGCCTGAATAGTCAATACGGGGGATAATATACAAGCTAACCATTTTTAATTTTTCACGAAGGTACACTTATAAAAATAATTTTCAGATTTATCAATTCCAAATCGTTTTTTGTTCAGATTGAAAAAAGCAAAGTTAACAACCAAAACCAGCAAGAAGAGTAGAAGAACACTGGTCCTACCCAGTGAGAGTTCTGCACAAGATGGAGCATCAAAGAAGATTCAGTTAAATCTGCGTTGGTTTGCTTCGGAAGAACCGCGAGATATCGCAACACATCCTCAGCCACAAGCTGCCACCAGCATTAAATCAATCGCAACTGGCGACCAAACTATTGTTGAAATACATCGGTATTAACTTCGAGCAGAGGTCACGTTTCGACCCATACCTTTGTATATGAAAACTATAGTAATCTCATCAGAAGCGGCGACTACTGAGTCACAAAGTGTCGAAATCCACCAACTTCTCTCAACACTTTTTGTTGAGGAAACAAATTTGAAAGTCGGGATCTTACTCTCTTACTCCTTTACAAAATAACTAGACCTACTCTTGTAAAAACAGCGCTTAAGTCATTTGTAACTTTCGAGATCTCGTGTAGGCATGGATTATGAGATAACTCGTGAATTAAATCGTATATTTACTTTTCTTAGTTAACCCTTCGCTAAACCACCTTCCTTGTTAGTTTAGCTAGCTCATAAGTGGCATAAATCTAACTCCTAATCCACTTTTATTAATATGGGGGCAAAAGATTAAAACCAATTTACCAAGAATACAGTTTTTTGATTCAATGAGTTCATTTAAGTACATACATATGTGTGGATGTTTCAATTTTAAGACTGTTAATGAAAAAAGCTTAGAATTTAAAATTAAATAAAAGTAACTAAGTTCTGAAAAGGTTTTTAAAGTTTTTTAAAGTTTAGCCCGTTCCTTATTCTTAAAAAAATATATTTGATTATTGTACATATACGTACATTTGCTAGGTACTTCACGATTTGATTTTTGTATTTTATGGATAGATAAATTAAATTGTAGGTGCTGCGAGATTCAGTAAATCATTAAAGGTATTCAAGCAACGAGATAATTTTCCGCTTTGCAGAAAAATATAACTTTCCGCGAGATGTTTACATGAGCACCACTCTAAAAATACTTGCGTAAACATGGGAAATAATCAAATTAAACGTCACAAATGATTTATCCCAATGTATCAGGTTCTTTTCTACGCTTTCCGCATCAACATTCGCGTGGTGCGGGAAAAAAAAGAATCCCTGAACTTGACAGTACGTCCGAAGTTGGGCTCAAGGGTAAACTGATGGGCATTCCTAGAAGCACGAGTATTACGGTTGAATTGTTTGAGGGGAGGAATGCAACTGGCTATTTCACTAGAGCACTGTTTAAGAAAATAACGATAAAATAATGAAATACAAGAAACATTGCGGCGGTGTTCTAGAGAAGCAAATGTATCGGTTATATTTCTATCGCTTATCATTTTCATAGCTCTTCTTTAAATTCTATCCAATAGACTCAAATGGGTTATTGGACCTACCCAAACATGAGAGTTGTACTCGAGTTTTGGACGAATAAAGGCTTTATAGATTACAGCCAGATCAAAGGGGAGACAAATTTCTTGCATCGCCAAAGAAAACTTAAGCACTTAGCAGCATTTTCGGTGACGTCGAATATGTGATCATTCCACAGAAGGTGGTCTGTGATACACATACCGAGGACTGAAAGCTCTTCGGTTTCCTCAATGCACGAACCACTCATGGATAGTGGCATGGGGGGTGGGTTTCGTTTAAACGACAGTAGACAGCATTGAGTTTTTGAAGCATTAAATTCCACGCGGTTTTTAATTCCCCATTGGGCAATGCTGTCAAGATCAGAATTTAATGAGCTAATCATACGCTACCGTTCAAGTTCCACATCCGAAGGACATGGATGTGAATCTAAGAACGAATAAGAAAAGCTGAGGGTACTGTCGTCAGCGAAACAGTTTATTGGATTAGACGTTTCAGACAGAAGATCATTTATGAATATAAGGAAGAGAGTCGGAGACAAAACGGAGCCCTGGGGCACACCAGCATTCGGAACGGTCCGAAAGGTAATTTCTAATCCAACGAAGAAGAGATTCATCAATACCAAATGCGCGCATTTTCGATAAGAGAGATTGATGTCAAACTCTATCAAGCGCTTTAGAAATATCAAGCGCAATAATCTTACTTTCTCCAAAACGATGTAAAGATTTGTTCTACTGTTCGGTGATATAGTCACCTCAGACCGCTTTCACACAAGGAAACTGAGTTGCCAGAAACTAGCTAGTTTGTAGGCGAGAAATGTGTGAGGGAAGATTTGTTTCCTTCCCCTTACGCCCTTCTCGCCATAAACTAAAAATTGCTGGCAACTCAGTTTTCTTATGTAAAAGGGGACTTACAAAGTATTTGCTGAAAGAATTCTACATATACAGTGGAAACATTGAGGCATCTACAATGGTCTTGAAATTGAAAAATGAAGTTTATTTTTTTAAGGTTACCGAGAGAAAACGGAATGACGATAGCTGATATAATCGGACTTCTGTTTTTACTTAAAACATATCATTTCTTTGCTTTGTTGACAGAACAAAAATATTGGGAATTTAATTTTAGATTTAACGTCTGACCTGTGCGCTATGTTTTCCAGAACATAATTGAAGAAATAACATGATAGGGCATCACCTCGCCAAGTCCTTCTGCATGTTAAGAATAAATTGATGGTGGTATTCCGCAGTGCCTAATAGTACGCGGAACATTTGGATCAGTTTTCCTTGAATCAAGAGCTCAGCCATTTGCACCTTAGAACTTGGGGTAAAAAGAAGATGAAAATATGGTAATGGTTAATCTACACTTAAAATTCTGATGTGTTCTATAATTTTATTCTGTGTCAAGAGTCAAGACAAGATTTTGTTCATGATCCGGGTTCCGAGCCGGAAATCACACTGGTACTTGATGATTCAAATATTGGATATCGGCTGTAGACGTGTGTACGATAAGTACCGTCTAGGTAGATACTACTTAAAATTGAGAGAAACCAAATTAAAATAGTAAATGTGTGATCGTCACGGTAAATTTGTTTCTTTTTGCAATCAAACAAAATCGATCCATGTTGAGGGGCTGTTTGTGTTACGAGGTTTTTATCAGTTCACACTTGTCGGACATTACTGAATATGAACTGGATACAGATCTTTCCGAATGGAACCGAATAAACATGTGCAGCAAAGCTTTTCACTGCCTACAAGATATCCATTCAGGAGCTGCTAAAAATTCTGCATATACACCTTACACTAAGGTTACTTTGTTTATTTCCCTGTTATGAAGAGCTAGCTTTCGTCTTTTCAAACCAGAAGACAGACGAGAACCTACTAGTTGAGATGGTTGATGTGTAGATTCTTTATAATCGATTGTTTCAAACAATGTTAACATCTTCAAATCTTTGTAATTGAGTTTTAAAAATGCCTTCATTTCACAAGATATTTAAAAACTAAAGGCTTTCTGATTTATTTCTTGGGCCCCCTAAATTGTGTGGCCCTTAACTTCTGCATCATGCTAAATTGGTCCTCAGTTCAATCCCCATAGAGATAAGACTACTCAAAGCAACCCCATCTCTTTGCCTAAGCTAGTACATTCTAGCAATCTATTTAAATTGAGAGCAGAATTGAAAAAAGAATAGAAAAGAAACGACAGGCAGAAGAGGAAAAACGAATGGAACGGGAAGCCAGAATAGGGAACACATGAAAACTCAAAAGCGCGATGCTAAAGAAAGTCTGAGAGCTAAGGAAGGTGGTGGGTTTGGGTTGGTTCTTGGTTAATGTTGTATAGGTAGGTATGGTAAAGGACAAAAAAGGATGAATACAAAAAAGAGAAGCAAGAAATTATGTCCCAGCGCTACTTCACATTCGTTGAGTTTATATCCCAATTTTTAGTCCTTCCACAAAAGTTCACATGTGTACATATACACACAGCCCATTCACATTCTCATTCCCGCATTCTAATTCCCATCCCCATCATACCCGATATCCATCTTTGACGGCCACCCTTGTTTTGTTGCCTGATTCTGATGGCAACCCCCTCTGCGATACACCTCATTGCTGGCACTTAGACCCGTCGTTTTTCAAAACTTTCTTTTGTGTTTCGCACACAGGAGGCATTGGCGGTGTGGCGGGGCGCGGCGATGGCGGGGCACGGGGAAGAGTGGGGGTGCAAGCAAGGTGGCTTATAACACATGAAGCTGAAGCTGGAGCTAGAAGCAGCCTTTGCTAGGGCGATATATGTTAAGTCGTACACATGCGGACAACGTCGGTCGTTGGGGGACTGGGAATGGGAGAGTGTATTTAAATTCGACCCTTATAAAATGGAACAAAAGGACACAAGTAGGTATGTACGTACATATATGTGTACATGTGGCACTGGGACCTGAATCTGGATATGTGTGTGGGCTGGAGAAGCCAGGAAAGGGTGCAGCGCGGTAACTGTGTACCAAGCTTGGGCTCCCGGAGGAGCTGAAAAATATAAATGAAAGGCGGACTAGTTCCTGGATGGTATATTCCCATCTGCCACGGGGAAAATAAGAAACAACATCTGTGGAAAAGCTTTTCCAGGATGACATAGCCACACAATCTCATGAGTGGCTTTGCGTCCTAGCATGGGGCCGATGCTGTGCTGGGTGTATTTTGTCGAGGACAAGAGACGAACGAAGACAAGGGAAGGGGAAACGGCATTCGTTCATCCTTGGTGCTCTCAGCAGTGTTATGTAGTACGGTATGGTATGTTGCGCTGGTTTTTGTCAGTTGATTTTCAAGTGACGCGGCAGAGGGTTGAGTTCCATTGGGGAGCTGTATGAGAGGCGGTGGGGTACAGGGTACAGCCACATCGCGCACACAATGTATTGCAGAGGCAATATATCAAGCCCGGCGCTATGGCAGCGATCCTTGTCACAGAAAAAGCACAGATACACACAATATCAATAGGCAATGGCAAAAGCGGTGTTTATATGTTTTCTATTTAGTTCTCTGGCGCTGAGTGAATGTCAGGCATTCCACTCATATGGCTTTTGGGGTTATCTAAAACAAGATGGCCGACGGCCTGTCATGTGATTGGATATACAAAAAGCACCGAACACAGTTGTTTCTATACGTTGTCGTGTGTGGGATAAGAGGGTGGTTAGCGGTTGCTGCTTGCTGGCCGGGTGAAGCAGAGGGACGAATCTGAATGTACCAGCATCTCCACATGTGTGATGATGTATGTATGTAGGTGGAGAGGACCATTCGCTGGCTCGTTTGTGTTTGAATGTACAGTACAGTATATGATGTAGATGAGGTGAGGTGACGGGCGCTTTCAATGTTGTGTATCCAATGCTATTATGTACATATACGAAATTCGTCCTTTCTATGTATGAAAAGGGAGTTAAGGGCTATATGTGCGCCTGGACACACAAAGCATCGTTTTTGCCAGCACCAGAGATATACTCCACATGAGTTAGATACTTCTATGCTTGGTTCATATACTGAATACAACGTACATACATACTCCCGAGTATAGGTAGGTATAAGAGATGATTTCTCCTATACATAATTCAGTTTTGGTGGTGATTTTTGGGTATATGTGGGGTGGACATTGGCGTGTATGTTGTGTTTTCTACCACACATGGACATTTTACGATGCTTATGGCAGTACTACTTTCCCACCCTCACGATATATGGTGGTTGAAGAACTTCACACAGAGGTCCAAGCTGGATTGACATAGCACAGAGGAACCCTCGATGATGATGCTCTTTTATCAGCTTTATATTTTATACCCTTAGCCATTAGAGTTAAAATGGAAAATTCCATTTTGTAGTGAGAGTGGTAGGTGTTGGGTTAGGAAAAAAGGGTTAAAAACTATTCCGTATTTTGGTTATCACAAGGGGTGTTCCAAAGGTTTATGTAACAATACAAAAGTACGATATGGCATTTAAATAATTGAGTATGTTTTGTTTAAATAGAAATTAAGATAAATATACCTATACGTGGTATTGTGAGCAAAGAATTTTTAGATTCTTCTCCTCGTATAGAAAGAATATGGAAAAATGAAACGTTCGGAAAGGTAACCTCGGAGTCATTGATTGATATGATTAGGACACCAACTTCTTTTGAAAACAATTCATTTGAAAACAGAAATACGAGGTAGTTTTATATTCGAGAATAAAATAAGAATATACAAGATTTTGAAAATAAGTTTATCTTTATGTTCTAATAAACGACATTTTTATATACATAATTCGTATTGCAGGCAATCGTTTTGTATTTTTGACAAAACTGGATAAAGCCGAAATTGTAATATGGCAGCTTCCCGTTCTAGATGAGATAGGACACAAATTTGAATTTCTCCATTAGGGAATCACCTAAAAAAGTTTCACACTAAATTTGAACGAAATCTCTCCATTCGACGCATGGACAAACAGACTGACGGACGTCTTGTCGGAAATTACTACGTAAGTCCCGTTAAGGGACTACATGAAAGGTGTAAATAATTATCCAAAACCGATTTGAATGGAAAAGTCACCAATAAACAAACTTAAAAATAAATTATAGGACCAAGCTTTTTTTTCAAAACAGTAAAACTGTTAAACCGTTTTAAACGAGCAACAGAAACAAGATAGAAAATTTGCCGTCTTTAAATGTGTGCCGCCATGGGATGTCCTAATTATATGTATATCAAAAAAGGATCTGACACGGCAGGAAAATTTTAAAACTAAATTTTCGAGAGCGTTGCAGTTTTGAGAACATTTAATGTGTTTGGCACATATTTACTTACGTACATTGATTTATTGATAAATTGTCTAAGCTCGAGCTAGATAAATGACACGCACGCCACACTTACTCGAGAAATAAGTCTAGTGGGTTTCCAATCACTTCTGAAAATCAGGTTTGAAATTTGAGTTCTTTTTCAATGTTTTTCTTTTGTCTTTTAACCTTTGTTGTATTTGTATGCACATGTTTGTACAGAAGCATTTGATGTGATTGTTGGTATTTTTGCTGACCAACGTTTAATACAATCAATGTCCGATTAGTGACTATGGCTATGGCTATGAAGCATTTTTACCATTGGAACAGTTTTTGATTGACTCAACAACTTAATTAATTTAAAGAATAATAAATTAATACAAAATTATGAAAAAGCGAGCATGTGGGTAAATCTTTTTTTTAATTTCTTGTCGACCGATTTGCCGCCCCAGCAAAGTGCACCCCCAGCGCCCCCTACGCTACACCACTGGTTCACAGTTTCACACACACTTCTTTGCCTTTCTTTCTACAATGGCAGCTTAACATTGTGGCGGTGCACAGTGCGGTATTTTGGTCAAAAACCTGGCCAAAAATATTTGGGCACATTTTTCACATCAAATAGGTACCAAAGGTTAAATCTTCATTTTTTAGGTATAGTAAAACCCACTTAAAAAAAAACCAACAAAAAAACAAAGCAGCTACCCGTTGATTACTCTTGAACAACATTCCTGGATAGAAATAAATCAGAAAAGTGGCATACCTGTATCCGATGGTCCATATTTTCAATGACTCTGAGACAAAAACAAAGCAGCTACCCGTTGATTACTCTTGAACAACATTCCTGGATAGAAATAAATCAGAAAAGTATAATTGAGGTTCAATGTCGTTAATGTGCCGAATCATTTCATACTTTCTCTTGAATTGTTCCTGGCTTATTAAAGTACACTTTTTCTTTTAAATATCCCCAAAGAAAGAAGTCCAACGGTGTCAAATCACATGATCGTGTCGGCCAATTAACATCGCCACGAAGCACGTGATATAACACGTCCATTGAATTTCTCTCGCGAAAGAGCCATTGTTTCGTTGGCTGTGCGGCAAGTGGCACCATCCTGTTGGAAACACATATCGTTTAGGTCCATATCCTCAATTTCTGGCCACAATAAGTTTGTTATCGAGAAATGCATTTTGATTTAAATGCCCATTTTTGTAAAAGGCTTTAACAATCTTAACACACTTCTCAATTGTGTACCTCTCCATGGTTGAATTTGTCAAACACTGTAACAAAGAAATGTAAAATTAAGTTGGACAAAAAACTTGACGTTAAGGTGCGACTCACAATTAACATCGTTCATTATGGTTGGACCACCCTTAATGTATAATTGAGAATTGAAATTTTCGTAAGAATGTTTATTAAAAAATTCTTATTTTTTTAAATATCAAATAGTTTTGAGAAACTGACGAAAATTAAAAAAAACTATAATATTTTGAAAAATTCAATTTAAGAAATAAAAAATAGCCTACAACCATCTCATAGACATAAAGAATATTATGAAATTTGTTTCGCGTAAATCAGTTGAATACCTTATGAATACTTATGCTCTTACCTTATGTATAATTACGCTCTTGATTTTAGGACTTTTATTTTTCAAAATAAAGAAAACAACTTTTTAGTAAAATAAAACAAAACTTGAGGTTAAGATAGACAAATTGCATTGCGAGCTCCTCATTTTTCGGGGCTTGTCATATCGTAACAGCAAGTTTGTTCGAAACCTCGAACTCAATTTTTTACGAATCCACAACTTGTCATATAGTAGGTGATTCACATAAGGTGTGATAAAACCTAAAACGTATAAGTTGGGTAAAGAAATTAAAAAAATCGTTTGAGAGGGAGGGTCACCCCAGATAAATTGAGAACAAAAAATACCGTAAGTCTTAGGACAAACAAATTCCGTTTTAAAAGTTTTCATATTAACAACTCTTATTGTCAATAATGTTGATCACCTCTTTGCAGTTTAGTTAGATACGATGATATTATACATTTATTGACACCTAGGGGTCCTCATCTTATACTTTTTCTTAATTTTAAATGATTATAAAATATAAAATACATGTCAAAAAAAAAAAACTAATTCCAAAATTCTTTGCTGCTGTCGTATTGACAATCACGATTGTCAATATGAAAATCCAGACAAAAGTTTGAACACAAATAAAGCGGCAAAACAAAATGATCTCCTGTTTTTATTCTCAATTTCGAGTAAAGCGCGTCATTCGGCTTGTGAGAGTTCCAGGCATTATCGGTTCCAATTTCTTTTTTTTTTAGATTTCCGTTTTATTTAACAGTTGAATTAATCACTTCGGGGTAAGAAAGTGTCTTTCTATTCTTTTCATTTCAGATGTTTTCTATTTCAGCTTTTATTAACTAAATTTATTTTCAACTATTCCAGATTTCTTATCACTAACATGAGTTCTCCTCTCTTTTTTTAAGTTTTGAATTACCTATTCCATTTCTATAAGGTTCTTATTTTTCTTTTTAGCATTTATTTCACATCCCGTTATTGCATAATTTGTTTGGGAACATAATGGATATCAATAATCGGATGGATATCAATAAATGACAGCCGTGATTTTCGTATTGAAAACAGAAATAATCGTATTGACAATCGTGGTTTTCAATATGACAATCGCGGTGACCAATACGATGATCGCGGTTGTCAATATGACAAACGCAATTGTCAATACTATGATCGTGGTTGTCAATACGAATATCGTTGATAATAAATATGACAATTGTGATGACAGTGGTTTTCAATTTTAAAATTGATGATCGGAAATTTTCATATTCAGCCCAATTCTAAATAAAAATTCCCGGGGAAATGCTTCCCTTTTCCCTGATCTTCTATTCGCAACTATAAATTCCCGGGAATTTGGTTACCTTTTCTTTATTCTAAGCAAACTTCGAATATGAGAAAGAATAGGTACTTCGAGAAAAAAGCTGGCATTCTAAATGCCCACAAAATGGAAAATGTAAATATATTTAATGTGACGAGCATTTTAATTTTGGGGGAACAAATCTTCCGGGGAGTTATTTTCCCGTGGAATAATTAGATTTTGGCTGATTGACAATCACGGTAGTTGGTTGAAAAACAACAACTTTTTTCATCAATTTGATAAACAAAATCATCAATATGACAACCGTTTTTAGTTCAGTAAACGCAAAATTTTGAAAAAAAAAAAAAAAAAAATTAATCGCACAAAAATAATACAATTTCTTTTTCAAAATTCAATGATCTTAATAATTTTTAGTCAAACACTGAAAACCGTATGGTCCTAAGACTTCTAATTTTCAAAATATTAAAAAATAAATAAACCAACTTCTTGTGTCGTTTTCGGTTGGAGGTTCGGAGTTACTCCTGTTGACTCCACTTACTCCAAAATAATTCGATTGGCTGTTCCGAGTAATGTTTTCGGAGTTATTTTCTGTTCCGGATTTTATAAAGGAGTAGACCCGGAACACACACACATATAAGATCTTTTATAGGATAACTGGTCAAATTAATTTAACTCGACTGAAAATACAAAATATACATATGTAAATATCAGACAATTTAGTCACATACACATAATTTTTCGCAAATTTGTCTTGAAACAACATTCGATTCGATTGGAATCAAAAATGAGTAGAACTGTTCCGAAAAAAAAAGGATACTGATGATAATCAACCGGTTGCTGAAATAATCATTTAGCCGGATTCTTCTTGATTTGATGTAAATGTATGTACATATGCAATGGCGTACGCAGGGGGGGCTTAGGGGGCTTGAAACCCCCCAAGCAATATGGTATACTGTGCTAAGATTTCAGATATCATCGAAGTAAGGTTTTTATTATTTTTAGTTCAAATTATATTTTTGTTAATTTTAAACTTTAGCAGTATTTTAAATTTTAATTAAAAAAAAAAAACTATAGACATGGATATTGGATATCGTATTGAAATCATTAGTTCATACCACACGTAATCTAGATTTTATTTGACATTTCAAACGTATCTCAGTATTCATAGAAACCCAAACAAAATTCCCTTGCACACAGTCAAAATTCGCAAAATGATTTCACACATTTAATTTTTTCCTTCTCTTCCCATTTAAAAAAAAGCCGGAATGAAATAACAAAAAATGTAGTGCACTTATTAAGATAATACATTTTCTTAGTATCTTCTCTTTTTTTATTGCTTTTTAGTGCGGTGAAATGCTTTGGTTATGCTTGAACCAGTATCTTCGCGCTCAGTGAACGTATCAAATATTCAAAAAATATTTTTTGTTGTTATTTCTAATGCTACGATATAAAGCATTAAGAAAGCTGCAGAGTCAATTGATGACATTTCGGAAAACTGCTCTTAACTTGTATCAGAGGTAGACAATCTCCTCGAATTCTTTTTTTAAAGTTAATGAGCCGTATTCATAGTCGTCTTAAACTATTATGATTAATTTAAACTTAAAATATAATCCAAACATTTATTTTAAGTTTTTTCAATGCACCATGTTTGCAGTGGCCGATCAAGGGGGGGGGGGGGGGGTGGCTAAAGCCCCCCTCAGCCGATTACTATAACAATTTGAAATAAAGAAATCAAAGTTTTACAACGTGTAGAGTTTTATTTTCGTCTAAAATATTGTTAAGGTGTGAAATTTTATGGACAAAAGAACGTGGTTGTTGCTGAACAATTTACATGTTGTAATTTTTTCCTAAACCCTAAACCCTAAGCCCTAAGCTAAAGCATGAAGCGAATTCGACAAAAAGCAAGTGGGGGACTATGAATAATGGACATGTTTCATGCAATGACAATTTTCCCCAAAAACTGGAAAAAAAACAGCTTGTGGTTAATATGGTCTGAGAATATTGGACAAAAAACGTAGTCAGGGTTAAACAAATAACTCCCTAAAAACTAACCTTATTCCTAAGTATTGTGACTGTCAGTCCGAAGTTGGGAATAAAGCTTGAAGATATAATTAAAAAAAAACGTGGTCGGGGCTTAACATTAAATTGTCAAATTCAACAACTTTTTACACTTAAAACTAAGCTAAGTTGACGAAAGAAACGCAATTGAGGCTCAAACAATAATTGGAGAGCAACGGGGTGTAAAGCTTAGTGTAAATGTTTAATCCAACAGAATTTGCTTCCTACGGCTTTGGCTGGGGTTAGATAATTTTGGGGCTTAGTTTTCAAAATTTCAAAGGTCCAAGGCAATTGTACATTCAAATATTTTTGGACTAAGCAATTCTGTAGTCCATTGAGCAGGAATCTCAGAGGAGTGGCACTGTCAGAGCACTATGAGCTTTTGCCAGTAAGACCACTTAAATATAATTTTTCTGAACTACCCAATTACAAACAGTTTTGAAATTTTATCAAAAATGTGAAGTTCAGCTAATTTAAACAAAAACTTACATAATATAGGTAGCTACCTCCTACCTAATCAATTAAAAATTTAAGTTATAAACTTAGTTATACTGCCAAGTTTTGCTGAGCCTTTATATTGGCTTCTAGCTCTGCTTAACAATAATTCCACATATCAATTCCAAAATTTTGTTTTTTATATTAAAAAATATTTTATGGCGCGGATATTTATAGGAACGGATATAAAGGCACATAAACACGGCTATTATTAAAGGAGGAAAGTGATAATGTCAAAATTTGTTTTCTGTTATAACTTCATATGTACAAACTAGATCTCCAAACTCCAAGCCCCCCCCCACAGCCAAATCCTAGATCCGCTACTGCATGTTTGACGTTCAAAAATTTAATAAACTTCTATTTTGATAAGTATAGAAATCGAATTGGAATAAATTGTTGTAATTGATCTTATTTAAACTGTACTTAAGTAAAACATAAGTAGAATAGCACATAATAAGCGAAACCACTATGAAAGGCCCCAATAATAATTTGTATTATGAGATATAGATTGTATAGCTTCTACCAGGGTGGGACCCCATGATTCAAATTTCGAAGTAGATTTAGTAAAAAAGTGAAGTAAAACCAACATTTTCGAAGCAGATTTGAAAATTAGAAAAAACTCAAATTGTGAAAAAAAAAAATAATATTTTCCAAAAAATATTTTTTAACAAAAATTTATTTTAAACAAAAAATAATTCATTCTGGCTATGCCGTCAGCATAAAGTTCGGTATTATTAGCCGTGTTTTTTTTGCAGGTTCAGATAAAATTTACATCCGAACTTAGCAAATTCATCCGAGCAAAAATGACCAGCACTATCACGAAACTTACAATCCGCCTTTCAGCTATTGGACAAGCATGCAAAATAAAAACAAATAAAAAGAAATCTCGTATAGAAAATTATTCCGATCGTTAATGAAACAAAAAATGTGATAAAAAAAACTAAATTTTAAACCACTAATCAGATAAATAATTAGTTTACAAAACAATGGTCGTCCATTTTTTTTGTTTTTAAAACATATTTTCATTCGTTGGCTGAGATATTTTGACGTTTTCATACAAACTCTCGATAGGAAAATAGTAATTTGAGCTGGCAGTACTTTTTCTTTTTGAACTTAAGTTAAGAAACGATAACTGTCTGGACTTTGCTAAATTTATAAATGGACTTCAGTTGTTTTTGTATTTTACATGTAAATTCCTTAGTTCAGATGTTGTTTTTTTCGCCAAATTATATCTGAACCTGCAAGAAACACGGCTATTATTACATAACAAAAAAATAAAAATAACAATATTATATTGCATGGATTCAGACTTCAGTTTTCAAAATTTTAAAACTATTTTATAGGTACATATAGGTATGTACTAAAATTGTGAATTGTTATTTTTTAGTTATAATATTATTTTAAAATAAATTGGCCACGAAGAAATTTGTATTGTTTTAAAGACTTTAATAAATTGTTAGAAGGTTCTACGATTATTTATAAGAGTTCGTGAAAACATTACATTTTCAACAGTTTTAACACTTAATCGGTTTCTGCATTTGTTTTTTATTAAGTTCATTTCGGAAAACAGTCTCTCAGCTGCAGCTCAAAGTTGGTTGGAAATTTTAAAGTGAAATAACACAGTGCTGATGTTTACTGTCATAATGTTTGGTAAGATAGTTTTTTGTGTGAAAAATCGAAGTAGATCTTGAAAAAGCGGAGTGTCGATTTTTTGTATTTCTTAAAATGGAAGTAAATCTACTTCGATTGAAGTAAGGCTCGAACCCTGGCTACTTCTTCTGCTACTTTAAACTATAATAATGTCTGTTCCTTTACCCTGAATTTCTGCGATTTTCTGCGCATTTCGTTCCCAAGTTCTATCAATTTAATTTTTTTTATATCAACTTGATAGGACTTTGGACTAAAAATCACAGACACTCAAATTAAATGAATAGACCTAATAAATGTTATAAGCCGTGATTTTTGAGAAGGTGACTAGCAACTCAGTTAAATTTTTACACGGAAAACGCAAAAAAAATTCTCAGTAATAATTTGTTTTGTTATTGTTTTGTTACTGTGTCATCATTTTGCTGGGTTGCTATTCACTCTCTCAAAATGAGCTTATTTAAAGAAAAAGCGGACATTTTTGTTTATTAAAATGTGAATACACTTTTCACCTACCACTATTATCGTTGACGTTGTTTAAATCGAGTCCATAAAGTGGATTTTTGTCAAATTTGATTTTTAGAAAAAATATTTGTTTGCCAAGAAAGAAAGGTAAAATTCATTTCATAACTATAGGGAGTATTTTGTGTGTTTTTCTTTTTGTTTTCCTTTTGTTTTTGCTATTGAAATTAAATTTCTGGTGGTTGATAATATGAAGGGCTTTAATTTTGTTTGCTATTTTGTGATACCTAAAAAAAATTACACCGAAATTGAGGATGAGCCCCCCCCCAAACAAAATCCTGCGTAGGCTACTGTACATACTTTTGTATGTAATATTTGAAAATTGAGAACTTGATAGTTATAAATTCTGTTTAAACTTCGTTATTCCTTGATATAAATTTACTGAAAATGAAAAACGATATGTTTTTGAAACATAAAAGTTTTTCTAGAAGCAAGTCATATTTGCTTGTAATCAACTTTTTTGCTCTTTTCGAAATTTCATCGATTTTGAAACATAACATGTGAAAAAACATTTTTAATCAATAAACGAGCACATTATACAGAAATAAACTACATACATATATGTATATGTCCATACATATGTATCTAGACTCGTACGAGTGAGTCTAAGGAATATTTATTATTATTCAAAGGACGTCATGTATAAAAGTTCTTAATTCAGCGGACATTAAATGTATGAACATACCTATATTGTATATGTGTGATGGATGTGGAAAAACTTTTATACACACTCACACAATTTTCTCGAAGCGGTATAATTAACAGAAATTGCAAAGTTTTACTAATTACAAAAGTTTAACAAAAAATAAAATAAAACTAACTGAAAGAAGCTGGAACGAACAACAAGAACATTTTGTTAGTTCGGTTCTTGTGTGCATAGTCGAAGTCGTATAACTATATGTATCCT
Source organism: Melangyna quadrimaculata (assembly GCA_949320155.1). Classification (NCBI taxonomy): domain Eukaryota; kingdom Metazoa; phylum Arthropoda; class Insecta; order Diptera; family Syrphidae; genus Melangyna; species Melangyna quadrimaculata. The sequence goes on from OX439484.1 coordinate 74,320,652, forward strand.
TTATTATATATGTATGCATGAAGGTGGGTACCTAACCTATTCCCACAACCCACATATTGCCATATGTACTAATATACGCCCACCCCATCCTAAAAGATCCCAGGACACACATATGAGATATGGCGGCGTTTCACATATTAGACTTAAAATTTATGCAAACGTTCATATGGTGCAACGTCAAAGTGGCTCGATAGTTGTGTGATTAAGAAGACGCAAAGTTTGGTCGCTGCAGGGTTGCGGTAAAGTTGCACTTAAAAGGATGATGCTGCCATTTTCGTATATGCAATCGTTGTACATATAGTTGGTAGAATATAGCAGCATACCTATCCATAAAGAGTTGGTGGAATTTTCACGCTAGTTTCCCTTCTCTTTGTAGCTCCACCAGTCAGTACTTTATTTTCTTAAGTCTTATCTTCTATATGTATAGCAGTACCTTCCCACATACGAGTTTCTACATAATGTACAATTACTAAAATTCTATTCTGATATAAAATCTATTACCTAATTCTAGGATATGTTACGTATGTTTTTCAAAATTTTAATATCATTTTCTGCGCTTTTTAAAAGAAAAATGGTGTTTCTTAAAAGGGGCATTTTTGCATAACGTTACGTGTCCTACAGTTTTATTTTAGCCCAAGCTTTCGAAAAAAAAATAAAACAGTTTTTCAACATATGGCAGGAGCCGTTATTTTTGGTTTTAGGAACATAATTTTTTCAAGTATTCTAGATAGCGTTGGAAAATCACTTTTTACTCATTCCTTTTCGAAAAACGAATATTTTTAGGACTTTTATTTTTTAATTTATATTTTTAAAGGAACCAACTTCCTTTTTTTTGTTTATATTGTGTGCGCACAAAAGGGGTTTTGACTACCCTCAATATGATTGAACAAAGTATGAGTGTTAGGAAAATAGGGAAGGATTTAAAAGGAGATACCGATGCACATTGGTTTTGAAGTTTTGAATATTAAAATGGGAGGCAAATAATGAGTCGGATAATGCATTCCACAATTCCCTGGTATACGGGAAAACAAAGAATCCCTGTACTTGATAGTACGCCTGAAGTTTGACTCAAGGGTAAACTAATGGGCATTCCTAGAAGCACGAGTACTACGGTTTAATACAACGAGCATTACGGGGCGGAATGCAACTGACTATTTCACTAGAACACTGTTTATACAAATACGGTAAAATAATATGAGCGACAAGAAACATTGCGGCGCGTCGGTGTTCAAGAGATGCAAGTGTTTCCGATACACATCTATCACCTACATCATTTTCATAGCGCTTCTTTGTATAAAAAGAATCAAATATGGGTTATAAGGGCACCTGCCCAAACACGAGAATTGGAAGAATAAAGGTCTTATAGATTACAGCCAGATCAGAAGAGGAGACAAACTTCTCGCCGAAGCAAACCAAAGCACTAAGCGGAACTTTCGGTGACGTCGTATATGTGATCGCTGCACAGAGGGTGGTCACTGAAAGCTATTCAGTTTCCTCAATGCAAGTGCTGATGCTCATTGAAAGCGGCATAGCGGTGGGTTTCATTTTAATGACAGAAGACATCATGGACTTTTTGAAGCATTAAATTCCACGCGGTTTTTGATTGCCCATTGCACAATGCTGTCGAGATCAGATTTTAATGAGCTCATCATACGCTACTATTCATGTTCCACATCCGAAGGAAAAGGAAAAACTTAACTTATGATCGACCGGTTGCCAAAATGAAAGTGGATTCCTTAATATTTTTAATATTTTGAATGGTAAAAGTCGCACAGTTGTTTGATTCTAGCCAAAATAAACAAATCTGTTGTCATGCAAAACTGAAAATCCTAAAGAAAATTTAAGTTTTTTTTTTCGATTCTCAAACTGAGAGTACTAATGCCGTTCTTCACTGGTTTCACTCAAGGTTCCACTCATTCTGAAATCCAATGGAACAGTTTGAATTGCTTCTGCCCAATTCTGACGTTTTATATTTGTATAGGTGAATCGTCAAAAGATGTATAGGTAGGGATGAGCGATATTGAAAAATCTCGATAAGTCAACATCAAAGAACCAATCCTGATGTCAAAAATTATCGAATCAGAAACACCTTCTGTACGATGTAAAACATCGTTGTTTTGAATACATTTTTTTTCAACATAAAATTGCAACACATTACAAGTTCAAAATACCTTCATTGTTTTGAAATAATTATAACCATGTTCTTGCACGTTGTTTTGATGAGTTCAAAATATTAAGATACAGGCCATATACAAAACTAGATCGAACAAGTTGCCGCGATTTCTTCTATTTCGCTGATTTTAAAGTTTGAAAATCGATCTAAAATTATTGAGCATGAATGAACATCTAACAAGTCGTGTGTACAACAAATCATGTGTAAACAGTGCCTTAGCTTTCTAAACGTCGATGATTTTAATGCTTGAACATGGGTCTTAAGTTATTAGTATCAATCAACATCTAACAAGTCGTAGGTAAGAAAATATCTAGTGTAAACTGGGTCCCTTTCTCAACATCGATGATTTTAATGTTTGAACATTTTTTTATTTTAATACTTCAAAAGCATTGAAAGCTAAAATAAATTTTTCGTCCAACATCGATGTTCAAATATCGATGTTTTTTCGTCTAACATCGTTGTTTTGCCAACATCGATGAACATCTTAACAATTTTTGTTTATCTCTCACAATTTGCTGTCAAAACTCTTGAGTGAGTTTTTTTTGACATTTGATTTAAAATATATTAGAGCTTCTTGAGTGGCTTCTGATTTTAAATCAAGAATCGAATTTCTCTTCTCAGAATTGGAACAAGAAGCGTACTTTTTGTTCCAATGGAATGGTTTCAGAAGACTTCCGGACGCCTCTGGACGCTTCCGGACGTCCAAAAGAAAACGGCATAATACAGTTAAAGCTGGTTCATGTCATGTCATGCACACAGAATTTTCAGCCAGCTTTGCTCACCCTGTGTGCGATTGAAGGAAAAGTTATGGTGCGCGTATAGTAGTGCGACAAAGCGACGCGATGCGAAAAATGTTTCCGTGCGAGAAAAATATTTACATTTATTCTTAACGTGGGCACAGTGAAGCGATATTTGCTGCGAGTGTTGCGATTTTATCACATACTTATCGCAAGCATCACGTTCACAAACTCTATTGACCACTTTTGCTCGAATCTCGAATACCTTCTCGCATCGCATTGTTTTGTCGCACTACTGGACGCGCAGCCTTAGTCTGGCTTTTGTTTAGCTCAAAATTGAGCCAGTATATGATGGCCCAGTAAGATTGCCCCTGCCCAAAATGTATCTTCTGGTTTCCGTTAGTAGGTACAGGAAACCCAAGATACATATATTACAGGTAATATCATTAGCATGTTAATTTATTCAGTTCTGCGCATGTTGTCAAAATCAATAGTAAAAAATTGAATTTCAAACAATCACAAAAAATTTGTTTTTGTTTACTGTGTACTTACACAAAGGACAGCCATCTTAAAATTTGGAAAGCTGCGCCTGATAGTACCTTAGTTATGTGTTCTGTGCAGGACACCTTCCTACAAAGTAAAAAAAATGGCTGACTTCCAAAATGTAAAATAAGAGTTTTGATGCGGCAGCAATACTCTATTGATACGCATCAGCTACGCATCCATGCTACTTTGTAAACATTTTGGCATTTCGGAACGCATATTATTCAGAAAGGAGACATTAAAAAAAATATGTGTGTCAAATATTGACGTATTTGAAGCACAAGCAAACGTACATATGTACGCAAAAGTTTTCCAAATGTATCGAATAAAGACAACTTGAATAAGCAAACATGCAGCATTATCCTTTCCACTTTTCATTTTCCACTTTTTTCACTAAAATATACCACAATTTTCTTAAAACTAAAGAATTCTTAAAAATACAAAAAAGTTTTACTGCTAGCAATTTTATTTTTTCTAAACAAATGTCAATTAAAAACATCTAAAAAAATGTTGATGCGCAGTTTGCTCAGTTAATGCCGATGCGCATTAACGCACTACGTATCGGATACGTTAAGACTCTTTGTAAATATTTTCACGTTTGAGTTTTGGAACTTATGATTATGATGATCATTAGTACAGTCAACGAAGGAATTTTGCTTGCAAAAAATAAGGCTCTCTGGATTATTTTTTTATATGGTAGGGGTAACCCACAGGTATAACATACCCAAAGTCCCCAACCCAGGGCCGCGAGCTAAACTGAGGAGGGGGGTTAAAGGTACCCCTCTTTAGATTTTCGTGAAAATTGGCACAACCTAGCATGATAGCGGAAAAGTCTATACTACTTAATTAGAGACAATTAAATTGTCTATAAAATGATATATTCACATTTTGTCTAGGGTCAATAGTAAAGGAGATGCAGGGGGTAGAAAAGTCAACAAATCTGAAAAATTTGTTATTGTCTTATTTATTGAATGTTTTCTAACCCATTTACCTGGAAAAAACAAAAAAGGTTAATACACATTCATTCACTGTTATTTCATCATGCCGTAGGGCTAAAAAAGGAGTTTTTTCTTCCTTTTTTTCTATATATCCGAAACTATACGAAAAAGTTGATATATATTAAATTATGCAAAATTTAATTAGAAAGAGTTGTTTTCTTCAAATATTGAAGAAAAACTACAAAAGGGGACATTAACCTCCCTCTCCTGCCTAAAGCTTGTGGCCCTGGACTGGGGATTTTGAGTATGTTGTACCTAAGGGTCAGCTCTACCACTAACACAGTACCGTGGGTGGCTTGCTTCGCAACTTTCCATTTTCTCAAAACTAGGAGACATGGAACCATTTAGTTTTCAGTTTTCAATTAAAAGTAATTAGGGGTAGTGCATAATGAAAGCCAATTCAGCATCTTATTTCCCAATTTAAAAAGAAAAATCAAAAACAAAATTTTCAGTTTCTTTTTTAATAATTTTGAGTTTGAAAGTTATTTTTAGAAAAACTATTGACATCAATAACTTGATTTGAAAATAAAATAAAAGAACGGAGTTCTGGCTTTCCAAAAAGGTAATTTTTGTTGTAAATGTTGCCGTTGTTTTTTAATATTATTTAAACAAAAATGCCCCTCCTCTCTGAAGAGGGGGGGGGGACCAAGAACCCCCATCTATGGCCAACAAATTTTGTATTGTGTTCCTTTGAAAAAAACGTTATTATTTTGTGGCGCTATATGAAAACAACTCTTTCTAATTAAATTTTGGCTAATTTAATATACATCAACTTTTTCGTATAGTTTCGGATATATAGAAAAAAAAAGGAAAATAAAACTCCTTTCTTAGCCCTACGACATGATAAAATAACGGTGAATGAATGTGTATTTAACTTTTTTGTTTTTTTTTTTCAGGTAAATTGGTTAGAAAACATTCAATAAATAAGACAATAACAGGTTTTTAAGATTTGTTGACTTTTCTACCCCCCACATCTCCTTTATTATTGACCCTAGAAAAAATGTGAAAATATCATTTTATAGACAATTTAATTGTCTCCAATTGAGTAGCATAGACTTTTCTGTTATCATGGTAGGTTGTGCCAATATTCACGAATATCTAAAGATGGGTAACTTTAACCCCCCTTCCTCAGTTTAGCTCGCGGCCCTGGGCTGGGGACTTTGGGTATGTTATACCTGGGGGTACCCCTACCATATAAGAAAATAATCCAGAGGGCCTTATTTTTTGCATTTATTTTATAACCAGAAGACCCGTGCGAAAATTTCGCACATTCAATAAGGCTTTAAATTTCCAAATAGAATCTTTGAACAAAATAAATAAATTCTTTTTATTATTGATATGAACATATAGTTTTACAAAACCTCTTTGTAAACGATATTTGATGTAATAATGAAATGTTTAATAAGCTTTTTTACTATAAAACTTAATTCTCAAAAATACATCTGTCAAAAACACGGCTAAAATTCTTTTGGGGGCCCAAGCATTAAGTTATCTCACTGCATTCCGGCCCTGTGTGAATGAATTTGTGTTTGTGTAACTCACACTATTTTGAAAAAAGCCTCACTTTTTCCTCGATATGCCTGTTCCTCTATTTCTTCTTCTAAGATTTTAAATTAAAGAATTAATAAATATATTTCTTTCATTCATGTAATCTAGTGATACCTTATAAATGCATTCGGCTTTTTATAATGAGAAAAAAGATGACAAACAACAGAAGTAGGTTTCAAATATGTTTCTCCACCACTCACTCAATGTGCAAGCGAAAAAAGAGGATTATACATTATAAAAGTAATAAATATGTTTCTTTCATTCATGCATGGTGTAACTAAAGAATGTTTCTCCCCCTTTCAAGGTGCAGCGAAAAAAAGAGAATTTTAAATTACGGAAGTAATACATATTTTTCTCTTTCACTCATTCAATAGGTTAAAATTGAGGTATTCTTTATGTCAAATTTTTCATTTATTGAATTATTTGAAATTTCGCAAATTTTAGAAAATAGTGTGGTATAACATAAAGTTTTTGTGAAATGTCATGAGTATGTGTAAATCCCTATTCAGTGATACCTATTTTAGTTGATTTGACTATTTTATAAATGAGAGAAAAGGAGTTTGACAACAGAAATAATATATATGATTTTGAGTCTTCATTGACTGGGCTACATCCCCGAAATAGTTTCTTTGGTAAAGGTTATGATTCAGTTTACTGTAGATCATATGCGTGTTATGAACTTGGTGGCTCTTTTTTGTAACTCTGTAGTCCAGTCAAATGGTGGTTTGGCCAGGAAAAAAATATAGAAGTTTTTTTCTCGCTCGTCTTTTATGTTTAAGGGGTCGCTGAATCCGAATTTAAGCTTTGCTTCAAGCTACTTCCTACGGATATGGCATCACAGCGACAATGGCATATTTTTTTTCCTGAAACTGGTACTCCAGGAGACGATTTGACTGGACTACTGTCTCAAATTTAAGCGAGTAATTAGCTTATACAATGTAGGCTTCCATGGGCTCCATTCGCTGACATCTAACTCCACAACTGCCTGATCTGCTAATTCCATCCAATTTTTGTACCATCCTGACCTACTTTGTAAAGCTTGAATGCTGCTTTCTTTGAAAGACGATCGTAAGACATACGAAGAACTTTTGCTATGTAGTCGACTTGTAACCGGAGAGTTTCGATGAAAAGAAGGGATATAACCGTTTCAAACATTATCATGTAAAAACAGAAAACATTTACGATTCTTTTTTATAACTTAACTATTGACTTAAAATGTTAAAAAATCAAAATCAATAAGAGTGTCCGGAAAAACTGAACTTGATAATTCCAAAACAGAGTTGTCAGTCCCCAATCACCTTCATAGAAAATAGATATAATTTTCCAAAAAAAAAAAAAAAAAAAAAAATGAAATCGCCACCCCTCTGAAGTTCATATCGGTTATCGTCAATCAAGATCCTGCCTCGGTTCAAATGCCTTTTTTATGAAGCTTTTTCAAGATAAATAAGACCTCTCTTAACAATTGTTTTAAAAAACAGGCAGATAGACAATATTTCGGCAATCACTATTTTCTACTCCTCTTAAATCGTCATACCCAAATAAAGTATCTATTTGTAAAAATTATTTGAAATTGAGAATCTATTGACTGACTTTTCTGTTTTTACTATAGGCACTGTTAAATTATTTGTCTCTCTCATTATATTGACTACAAAAATAAAATACTTACCTTACTATTTCCTTAATACTTAACCACTTTAACAAAATCAGTAAATATAGATATTTGCTGGGATAATTTTTTCTTTAATTGGAATAGTGCCTTAAGAAAAGAATAACCCTTCACTTTCCTTATCCTGATCACAACGGAACTCGTAACACGATAGGGTCACTGTTCATAACCTTTACAATATTTTATGCAATTCACTTCCGTAAATATTCTGATTTATATCAGAATCGAAACATTTTTCTATTCTATTTTTGGTTTTTCAAAAACCCATTGTGATTACATTTCAAGGTGTTTATCCCATTATGCATCCTTCAAAATGTATATCTTCGCAAATCAATGATAGGTAATATATTTATTTTCCAACATCCTTTATTACCAACGTGACAAACCGATCTAATGTTGCAAAACAACCCTCCGCAAATAAATCTGTGAAACAGGGATTTGGAACACCACCACAGGTATACGCAGATATAAACATAGGTAGCTCTTAAGCATCAGTACAAGAAAAATTCTACCGTGCAAAAAATTAGTTCACATTGCACTGCACTCACTAGGTTTATATGTACCTATGCCCTGTGACAGGGTTTTACTCATCATGTTCGGTTCGTATCTTTTTGAATATAAATCATCCTTCATCCCTTTGCCAACATTTCCAAACATTGAAGAGCATTATTATAGATGATCTTTTCCTCTGTCACTCATGGAGGTCCCAATAATTGAACCCTTTCGTCTATCGGGTCCTTTAACATAGCAGCCATGCAAATGGCATGACACATCAAGGATTCACGGCGCGGCGGGCCCCATATCCTGTCATCCCTCTATAGCTTCTACAATAGACTATAGAGACGTCTTGTTGTGTGTGTTTGCAATGCATCACATCAGAGATTATACACTGGGTAGTTAAAGTGATGGGAAAGTGCATTTCACATAGATACTACTTGTGTTTGTTTGATTGCAGGACTACGGATTAAGGTATTTGTGCACGTATAATTAATTAGATGTTGCATATGCATGGATTGATATTACTGAGCACGATGACGGTTATTTTGCGGTTTGTTAGTTGCATCATCATGGATTAATTCAATTCAAGGAATAACACACACAAAACAGCCATAGGTACCTATATAAGAATAGGTAAGAGGAATTCTATAGAGAAAAATCCTCAGTTGTGTACCTTTGTATCTATGTATCTTTATCTATAGGTAGGCAGCTTCTCAGGATATAAAATATACACAAAAGTCTAAAGGAACTTCAAAAATATCCAATTTTTTTTCAATCCAATCCTTTATAGATGATACAATTTCTGGTTCTCCAGGATGTTTCTCAGTTCGTTAGTTAAATTTGCCAATGATTCCTTCACGCAGACGTCACGTTCATCACAAACTAGGTATACCTACATTCGTTACCTATGATGGGCTCTGTGGTCCTTGTTCACGTACCAAAAAATTGTAAGGACTTCTTTTTATTTTTAGGACTTCTTATTGCAGGTTCCATTATTATGATTATTATTATTGTTGCTTGGAAAAGTCGAATAGCGGCATTATTATATTATTATCATTATTATTGGAAAATGTGCTTGATGGCGATATAGTATGAATAAGAAAGAGTTTATCGAAGGAGCTATTTCTATATAAAGTAGAAGGTAACATTGTATTTTTATCATTGTGGGTGAAGAGAACTTATAAGTATTAAATTCAAATTTGAATCTGAAAACCTTTACCCTGATAAGAAACACATCAAATAAATTTTGATCTTGCTTTGTAGGATCGATTTGATTAAAAATTAATATTTGTAAATTATAAAAATTCTTGAACATTTTCAAAAATAAAATTTTGTACTCCAATTGTTAGTATTTATAAAAATACAAGTTGCACGGAACTACAAAAAAAATCATTTATATGTTTTTAAGATATTGAATTTTCAAAAAAATGTAATCCAAAAAATATTTTTTCGAAACTTTGTATATGCAAAATTGTGAAGGACCTTCTATGTAAAAGTTTTGGCTTAAATCGGTGAAGCCATTAATGAGAAATTTGAAAATAAAAAAAAATCAGATCTATGTGAGGTAGGTATATTATAAAAAATTATTGGTAACATTTTTTAAGCTAAAAAAAAATTCAATGTTACCACTAGGAATCTAAGAATTTTAAGTCCAAAAATTGAAAAAAAAAATCACTTCAGCGGCTTTTGCTGCAGGTCTAAATACAAACGGAGAGACAGAATTGCGGGACCCACTTTTTTCACGTTCTCTATCACCGTAATGTTAGGGAAAAATATTATCTCGAATTCGATTTTCTTACGACTCCAAAACTTGCCCTTTTGTACTTACTACATAGTATGAATACCGCAAGTAAAAATTGATATGTCAGCTTTTAACATTTTGATATAAAATTTGAATATGTGAACTTGTTAAGAAACTCCTTCACACATAATGTGGTAGAAATCCGTGAAGTCATTAACAAGAAATTTGAAAATAAGAAAGCAGTTCTATGACAGGTACTGCACCAACCGTTAATACTCGTCATTCGTTAAAGCACTGTAAACAGAAAAATATTGTTTTTTTTATTAAAATAGTAGGAGCCCTTTTTTGATACAAAATAATTTCCTATATTTTGGTTGTTTGACAAGCACTGAAAATACCATCAAAATCGTTGGAAAAGTTTCCATTAAACAAACAAAAAGTGAAAAAAGGGGCGTAGCAGTGTGCAGATTTTGTAAAAATCTAAAATTTTTTGAGAAAATTGGCTTTTTTTTAGGATGTACCTGAACATCTCGTCATTATTTTGTTATTTATACTTCTTAGTAGTAGCCTGTAGCGTAATGGTTAGTGCGTTCGACTGTCACGCTGGAGGTCTGGGATCGCTTCCCAGCCTCGTCCACCTAAAAAAATAAAAAGATTTTGTTCAGGGCTACTGCCTCTTGCGAGGAATTGACAAATCCTCCAAGAGTATCACTTGTCACGAATAAGTGCTTCTCGTCTAGCCGTTCGGATTCGGCATACAATTGTAGGTCCCTTCCATTCCTGTCGCAAGGCGCACACAGGAATGGTTGCGAGTTGTTAGTCACTAGGCCCTGGTTCTTCATGAGCCGTTGTGCCAACCGATTTATTTATTTTTATACTTCTTAGTTATGCGAGGCCCCATTTACACGGTTGGAAAATTGACAATATTTCTGTCATTAAACTGTCAAAAAAATTAATTTGCTCAATCTTTTGCTTTTATACTGACAGAAAAATTCCAATCTGTCAGACGTGTAAATGCAGTATTAGCAAAAAAAAAGAAAAAAGCATTAAGATTTTATATGAATAGCTAATGTGGCGTATTCATAGTCGTTTTAGAGCTGTGTCTAACTTAAACATAGGTTAAGTTAAATTTTAGGACGTTGATTCTATTTTTTTAAGTTTATCATTTCAAAACATTTTAAGCATTTTTTGTAGTATACCAAGTTAATTATCTTATAAAAATATGAAACCGACGATTTGAAATTAAAACCGGTCTGTATTCATTGAGTCAAAATTGTCTTAAACTGAAGTTTAGTTAAACCTGGGTCTATCTGCGACTATGAATATGCCCCAATGTCTTTACGAAAATCTAAAATCAAAATAAAAATATTTATTTCTTTATTTTCAACTTTTTACCACTTTTTTGTATTGATCAAGTTTAAAAAGTTGAAAATTGCTATTAGCTCGTTTTTATTATTGTATAGATGTTATGTTAAATCTTAGCATTAAATTACAGATGCTAATGGTATCATTTCTCCGAATCTATGTTATTTTTCAAGGAGTTAGTTTTTTGTCATCAGATATCGCCATTTTTTATTTTATTTTCTTCAAGAATTTCCTAATGTGCTAAACAGATGTGCAGCTTTTTCGTGCAGCGATATTTAATTACACAGTTTCTTATGGGTGCAAATCTACTCTAGGTCTACATGCAGTGCACTGCTGCACGATATCTCTATTTCTAAATTTGCTAAGAAAAAAAACTGAAATAATTTGGGTTTGGCATTAATCATATTGACATAACTTGTCATTCTTTACAAAAAATTGCCTGGCTTGGTCACTTTGCTTTTAAGAATCCATGAAGTCAGCGTTGCCACTCGAACAAATATTACCACAATAAAAAAAAAAAAATATAAATTCTTCTACTTTTTCTTAAAAAAAAATATAAAACGTGGAGTAGTAGGTACGCATAACAAAAAATACCACTTGTACCATTCGGGTCTTGTCCAGAAAGTGAAGTTTCTACGTCATTTTGGCAATTATTCATACTAGTATCACCAGTGGCTGAATATTCGGCCAGCGAAACAAACACCAAATTCATGGATACGTCATAGATTATCTTTTTACTATTTTATATAAGATCCATGATAATTTTGAAAATTTTAGAAAAGCAAAACTAATTTAAAAAATACAAAAAAAAAGTAATATAGTTACTTATTTCTTATTTCTTATTTTTTGGGTACTCGACAACAAAATCATATTTAGGAAAAAGATTGGTTAAACTTAAATTTAAGGTAATGTTAGTTTAAGTACTTTTAAAAAGGCAAAAGATTAGGTGAATTATATCCGTCCATTATAAACTTACAAAGCGGGAGCATATTTTCATATTTTTCTTTAAAGCTATACAGTTGGGCTATTATTTAATTAACAAAAAAAGTACGTATACGCCGGGGTGCACTTAATTTCGAATTTCAATTAAGAAATTTATATTTTCATAATTTAAGCAGAACAAAATTTGGTTTAACTAAGAAAATAAAGTAATGTAATATCAGGCCGTGAGTGCAATAGTGGCCTAACTGCAATTTTATCAAAATGAGTTTATTACGGAAATTGAATCTGTACCTACTTACCCACATTTCTGCATTAAAATTTGTTAAATTTTCGGCTTCATGCCATAGTAACAGGCCTTTTGTACTAAGGCCAAACACAAAAAAATTAAAAGCTTGAGTACAAGAGTGGCCTATCTACCACTTTTGTGATCGCATATTTGATTTTATTGTTTGAAACTTTAAGCTAGGTCAATTATTTTAATATTTCCTCAAAGGTGATATAAATGCAATGAATTAAACATAAGTGTGTACCCTAATTAATCTCCCTTGATAGGCCATGAAGTAAAAGAGTTTCATACTAAAGTTAATGCTGGAGCCATTGAACAAAGTGAGAAGAAGTGAGTGCATTACGTGTTGAAACGTTTGGGTATTTTCCTAAACGGTTTAAAATCCAAGTTTCTGCTAAGAAAATGTAAAAACAAAGCATTTGATTATGTACTGGAATTAAAATATTAAAATTGCGACATTATGTCGGCATATACAAATAACATCTCATCTAGACTTTAGAGTTGATAAGATTAACCTTAAGTTTTTTGTCAGCGGACATTCGTATTTGCAAAATGATGATTGGATAGAAGTCATAAACTCAGCGAGAAAAAAAAACAACCATTAAATGTCATGAAAATGCCCAAAGACCACTTTTTCTCCACTTTGAAATTACCTACAAGAAAACATTTCAAATAGAAAGATCTCTGCAAATGGACTTAAGGATAATTGGTTCAAGATTATGGAGCTTCAATATTTAAAGACCTACCTCTTCTTAATATTTTTTCAATATTCTCTTGAAGAAATGTTTCCATTTCAAAGGTTTTGTATTTCGAAAGGAATAAGTGCAAGCCTAGCAAGCTGCATCCTTAAAACCCTTTACCCCGATGGAAGACCTATAACCATCGAGAAGAATAAGGATTTGCCGGACCTACTGCAGTTTATACCGCCAATACATCACAACTTTTAGACTGATCTTATAAATAACAATTCTGTTGCAAGTACCACAAAGGCTTTTATGGATCCTTACACTTCTGAAAGTGAATACGAATGTTATATCTCAACTTGATTAACTAAAAACTTAATTAAAAAATAAAATAAAAAGAAATAAATACAAAAACTCATTTTATTTACAAATCTTTGGCCTATCCTTACCGATTTTTATTGTTTTTTTTTACATTTTTCCTCTGTGCAATAGTGGCCTATCTGACTTTAAAATCAATTATAACGGTATTTTAAAGGATGATGGATACAAAATCAAAACCCTGTTGTTTTTTGACCATATTGCAAAAATAAAATCAAAGCTATGATTCTTTGTTTGAAAACATCCTGTTTCTTATTTTTGCTCTACTGCAAATAATGAAAAATGCAGTTAGGCCATTATTGCTCTCACGGCCTCATATGTGCTTTATAGGGTTTACTATTGAACAGTTAATGAATAAAATCTTTAAAAAATAAGTGACAACATTATTTTTTTTTAATTTTTTTGTTTTTAAGTTCAACACATAATTTGAATCCGTCCGTAAATTTTGTTTTTTTTTTTTTAATTAGCTTTGCTTTTCCAAAATTTTCAAAATTGTCATGGATCTTATATAAAGTAGTAAAAAGATAACCTATGACGGACGTATTCATGAATTTGGTGTTTGTTTCGCTGGCCGAATATTCGGCCACTGGTGATACTAGTATGAATAATTGTCAAAATGACATAAAAACTTTACTTTCTGGACAAGATACGAATGGTTCAAGGGGTATTTTTTGTTATGCGTACCTACTACTCCACGTGTTATGTTTTTTTTAAAGAAAAACTAGAAGAATTTATGTTTTTTTTTTTTAATTGTGGTAATATTTTTTCGTGCGGCAACGCTGACTTCATGGATTCTTAAAATCAAAGTGACCAAGCCAAGCAATTTTTTTTAAAGAATGACAGGTTATGTCAATATGAGTAATGGCAAACCCAAATTATTTCAGTTTTTTTCTTAGTTGTTGTGGCTGCAATGATTCTGCGCAGCAAATTTAGAAATGTAAATAGAAATGCCCATCTGCTTACCACATTAGACAAGGAGTGAATTCATAAACCAATTATAGTAAAATTGTAGCCTTTTCAATAGGAATAGGAAACAAAAACAAAAAATGTTTAAAGAAAACATTTTTCTAAAACCAGTTGTAGCTCTAAAGTGAATTTGTTGGGCTTCGCAACACTACATAAATACATAACTAAAGTAACAAAAATGAAGAATATTCCCAAAGTTAAATCGAAAATCTTAAGCTTGCCCGCTTAATTCTACTATTTTGAAATGTTGAACATATCAGAATCATTTACACTATAAAATTGCTCTCTACGAGATTTTGAAGATTCCAAGAATACTTAGTCCGGTTTTTGAACCCGGCTTTATTTTCAGTTAAATTTTAAATGTCATTAGGTCTTGAGACATCGATTTTTTTGTTACATAATGTTTTGTTTAATTTTTGCATCGTTAACAAAGGCTTTGTTAAAAAGACTATGCCCATTCGACAAATGTTCAATTATTTTATGGAGAGAATCTTCTTCTTCATTTTACCGGCGGGGGCCACAACTCTCCCACTCAACTGCTTCGCCTAAGGTTCCACTTGTGGGGTTCGCCGGGTTGACCTCAGAAAACGTCGATAGGCCTTCTGGTTTTAGATTGTTCCATGTCTGAGGCCAACTAAATGCAGGTGTCGTTGCATTTGTTTCATCCAGGAGTTTTTGTGCCTGCCTTTCTCCAGCGATAGTGTTGGAACGACAAGTGCTATTGCCTTTTGAACTGGGTTCTCATGGCATCTTCTTTGTACATGACAGCACCATCTAAGTTGGTCATGCTGTATTTTGTCCAAGATGGTGTTTTTCACGTGTAGGCTTCCTCGGATTCTCTTCTTCTTTTATGGAGAGAATAACAGTACATTAGACAGTATTTATAAAAATAGATTTGTGCCGCGTTTTCCATAAAATCTTATTTTCTTTAAAATGTATTTAATAATCCTGATGCCATCATTGATTTTGCCAAACTGGGAAACCAAACCTATTGGTTTTCAATGAGTAGTATTATTTTAGATTCAAACGATTTGACGTTGAATATGGTAAAATAAGGAATACACCCAACTTTTTTTAAAACAAATAAAACTCCATTAACAAAATTATTGAATGTATCTAGGTAGATATACCTAGACCAGTTGTCACACATGATAATGTGTTAAATTAAAATTTCACATCTCTGACATTTATCGATTAAAATTTGATTAATCGTTAAAAGATGGCTGCCAGAGAAGATGTGTTCAGTGTATCTGATTTCCGGAGTCGTATATTGTACGAGCATATATAAATGTTGTCGTTGGTTCGGATACACAATAGAATGCCATATAGAACTCGTTAATTTTTGACATAAATCAAATGAGCGGCACAAAATCGAACGGAGTTATGCATGCATATTGCAAGACCGCGAAGGACCAATTGACAGTTGGGTGTCATGTTTATCCTGCTTTCAGTTGTTAGATCTGAGTCGATTTTGCATCCTGGCATTTTTTGTGTCTTCTGTTTTTTTGATTTTGCATCCTAACCCTTTATTGTTTTTTTTTTTATTTAAATGCTAATGTGAGGGGTCGCGTTTTTTTTCTTTTTGCTATTTTACAGTGACTACGCTGAATACCCTTATCATATGTGGTAATTTATTATTTTTTACACTAAAGAATTCTAACAAAGGATATTTGATTTACATACCAAAACGATGCGTTACCCTAAGAAAAGGTACCCTCAATTTTTGTTGTTGTTGTTGTGATGTGTGTTCCCTTCGTACGCAAGGGTAGTCGGTAACTATCTGTTTTATTTTGTTTTTTTGCATTACTTTGTTTTTTTTTTTTTTGTGTTAAGGGTAATATTTCTTTTTATGTTTCGTCTGTGCAGAATTTAAAATAAGGTGAATATGGTAAATCATATTTCTAGAATCGCGATGCTTGATTGAATTCTTGGGTTGACATAGCATGATGCTGATGCTGATGCAAAAGGATATGTTGTGCTACTGTTTGGCGGGACATTTACGAGTATTGGAAGAACATAAATTTTGAGTTTGCAAATTAAAAGGCATTGTGTTTGAAATTATAGAGGAACAAAAGTTTTGCACTGTGGAAACAATAAGAAGAGGGTTGAAGGTGAATCTGTATCAAATGTCACGCACTTCCATTTATATTTTGAATTTTGAAATAGGTAGATATCTATGTACATACTTATTTAGATTTTGTGTAAATGCAATTTCTTTTTTAAATTAGAAGTGAGAGAAAGCTGTTTGTTTTATCCTCAAGGAATTTTCTAGTAGCATACGAAATTTAGTTTGGTGATTATAATCCTAATCAAAATTTCTTGAAATGTTTATTGTCTTCATTTGGTTTGGTATATAAAGTAAACCTAGACTGTTTGGATCTTACTAAAATTCTAGTTGCGAACAGTTTTACTTGAACAGACATTAACTTCCGCAATTTTTTGCCTGTAAATCTATTATAAGCACGTATTTAGAACGAAACTGAACTTAGGTGGACCAATTCACTGGATCCAAGGATTTTAACTCCATTTTTGGGACTTCTGTCGCGTTTACGCATTTTCGTTGCTTTGTTGATGGTACGTTCAGACTCCAAGTACTTTGAGGGGATATGATTTTTCCAAAAAAAAAAAAAAGTTTTTGCTTTACTAACGGTAATATTACTAACTATTTCTTGAAAAGAAAAAAGAATTTCAAATGCTCAAATTGAGTTTTGAAGAGGAAAGTTAGTTAGTTTGCAACTGCCATAAGCATTATTTGTAGAGACAAATTTAAATATGATATAGAATTGCTTCAACTAGAAGAAAATATCGTTTTTTTTTTTCATTTTAAGATTGAAACATCTCGAAAACATAACGCATAGGATTACAACAAATTTAGGTACATCGTAAGAGGTACATCGTTTGAAGGGAGATGGATGTGTGTGCGTGTGTATCGTCCTGTTTTTCTTTCGTACATTCGTTCTTGATACCGTTTTTTCATCAGCATTTTCCGAGAACGAACAGAAAAAACAACTTCGTCGGATAAATTTTATTTTCGGTAATAACGCCGAAAGATGCAGAAAAGGTTTTCAATAAAATTCAATTAGCGATTTTGTTATTACATAAATTAAAAAGTTGTATAGTATTGTTTTTCTCAAATATCTCGAAAACAAACGATCGATCATATCGATTTCGAATCAATTTTATTCTATACATATCGAAATTATCGTATAAAAAATTGAAAAACAAATTTTAAAAAATCAACGTACCTACATATCTTTTTTCTTAATACAAAAATATTTTAGATTTTATAAAGTTTGTAAAAAAGTTAACATTTTTGTTCTGATGAGCAAATAGTGCGATTTTCCTGTTGTTTGCGAACGTCTGGATGTACCTTCAATATTCCTAATAAAATGTCAAGGTCAGGTGAAACCAATGGGAAATTATCGCACCCAGCTTTATTTTAATTACGGCACGGATTCTGGAAAATATTATTTTTCTCAAAAATGACTCCAAAGATTAAACCAAAAATCTCTTACTCGCAATATTACACCAAATAATATTGACTGAATACATCATATTTTGGTACTTCAAAACTTTCATAGACCCTCAAAATTACAATTTATCAGCTGATTTTTCGACCAATTTTAGAGTTTTTTTTTGACATTTTTGCAAGGATAACTTACAATCATGCTTCTTTAAAAATATAATTTTTTAGGTTCACTACAAAGTTGTGTGTAGGTTTTTTTGATTGAATCCAAAAACTACACATTTTGTTGACGATTTTAGATTTAGAAGATCGTTTTAATTAACATTTTGAATTTCTTTTTGTTTTTACTTTAATTTGAATGTTTTTTTTATAATTATTCGGATAAGCTATCATTTATTAAAAACAGTCAGAAAATGTGGAGGCTTTGATTTTTTTTAAAACATAAAAACATATACAGGGTGCCCCGTAAAGAATGGATAACCCTGGAACGCCTCATAGTAGCCTTAATGGCCATCCTGAAAACTGATAAAAAAAGTTCTATCCCAACCACAAGAAAAGATACATGCATTTTTTTTGTTCAGTGCATTATTTTCGGCCTTACTTTACAATTTTAAATGCCACGACTACAAGTGAATGAATTCCACAGTTTCTTTTTCGTAGCAATATTTAACGTTATTTGTGCCAGAACATAAGTAGAAAAAAATTATAATAACTGTAGGACTTTTAGAGAAAAAAATTATTTAACTTTGATTTGCAATGCAAAATGTGAAAGAAAATAATTTTTGAAAAAGTTAAATCATCTCCGGTATAAAAAAAATGCATGAATACCTAAGTGGCCAACCATTTTAAAAATATGCGCGTTAAATGCGAATTTCAAATTAGTATAGCTTGTTATTGTATCTCGAGTCAATAGCAAGTTATTGGTAAAAATCTGCAATACTAGAGGCAGTTTAACAAAAATAAAAGTTTTCAAAATCAGCACAGTAAACGTGAAAATAATGCCATGCGTTAAACATGGTAGATTTTTGATTGATTGCCTGTTTTTATGATGTTGTCCTAATGATAAATTCAAGCTTTGAATTTCTAGGGCCGAGTGCAACATTAGTAAAAAAGTCAACAAAGTGCAAAAAAGGGTTGAATTTTCGAGATTGTTTTGAGTTATACATCTTCAATTGGGCTTTAACAAAACTATCAAATACTTTGTTGGTTGCAATTAGATTATTTGTTATTATTTCCTTAAAAATAATCTCAGCCAATTTTCAATTGTCCTTGGCCACTAAGTTAAAAAAAAAAAAAAAAAAAAAACAACATTTTGTATTTAATATAAAGCACTTGATAAGTGTTTTCGACCACTCTAGTGCAGAATGGCGGATGCTCCCCCGAATAAATGATTGTCAAGGTTTTGCTAGGATATTTGTAATGCAGCTGCCTGCACCAGATTCCACATCGCCTTTAAGAAGCTGCTTGGCTTGCTATATTCGATTTGATTAATGCACTTCTAATAAGAAAATTAATATGGTGTTAGGTCTGGCAAACGTGGAGGCCATAAAATGATGGTCTCAGACGTTCTATCCATCTGCCTGGGTAGATTTGCCAGGACAGTTTGCAGCACTTTGATTTTTTTTTTGTAAATTTAGTAGCCAGCTAGAGTTAAAAATTGGCTAAAATTATATTTTAGGAAATAATAACAAATAAACTAATTGCAACCAACAAAATATTTGATGGTTTTGTTAAAGCCCAATTGAAGAGGTATAACTCAAAACAACCTTGAA
Source organism: Melangyna quadrimaculata (assembly GCA_949320155.1). Classification (NCBI taxonomy): domain Eukaryota; kingdom Metazoa; phylum Arthropoda; class Insecta; order Diptera; family Syrphidae; genus Melangyna; species Melangyna quadrimaculata. The sequence goes on from OX439484.1 coordinate 74,340,414, forward strand.
AATTCAACCGTTTTTTGAACTTTGTTGACATTTTTAGTAATGTTGCATTCGGCCCTAGAAAATAAAAGCTTGGATTTATCATTAGGACAACATCATTGAAACAGGCAATCAATCAAAAATCCACTATGTTTAACGCATGGCATTATTTTCACGTTTACTTTGTTAATTTTGAAAACTTTTGTTTTTGTTAAATTGACCCTAGTATTGCAGACTTTTACAAATAACTTGTTATTGACTCTAGATACAATAACAAGTTATACCAATTTGAAATCCGCATTTAACACGCATATTTTCAAAATGGTTGGCCACTTACGTATTCATGCATTTTTTGTATACCAGAGATGCTTTAACTTATTCAAAAACTATTTTCTTTCACATTTTGCATTAAAAATCAAAGTTAAATAATTTTTTTCTCTAAGAAGTCCAACAGTTATTATAATTTTCGTCTATTAAAGTTTTCGCAAAAATAATGTCAAATATTTCTACGAAAAAAAAACTGTGGAATTCATTCACTTGTAGTCGTGGTATTTAAAAATTTAAAGTAAGACAAAAATTAATGCACTGAACAAAAAAATGCAGGTATATTTTCTTGTGGTTGGGATAGAACTTTTTTTTTATCAGTTTTCAGGACGGCCATAAAGTCTACTATTAGGCATTTCAGGGATATCCATTCTTTACTGGGCACCCTGTATATATGTATATGACATAAATAAAAATTAAAAGCCAGTCAAATTAGGCGGTCATAAGGGCAGAAAGCGTGATATATTTCTGATTTGTTGATATGATGTTAGGACTTTTTAGATTAGTCCGTAGTTTTTAAATTATGGTCGCTGCAAGAAAAATGGGAGAGTACATTAACATTAAAATCACACTCTTTTTTCTGATATATCGTGTATGTTTTAATTTAACTTGAAACTACAATTATGTCACTTTATAAGTAATTTTTCACTGTAACACAGTGTTATTATATACAAAATGTTTTTTTTTAAATAGTTTTCTCACAAAAAGAGTTTCGTTGTTTTTCAATTTTATATGAAGAAGTTTGTTAAAATTTTAAAAATGATTGTATAGCTAAATTTTTGTGGTGGGTTCGAGCCCCAGTCTAGGTAGCATTCTTTTCAGTACTCCCCAGTTTCCACTGGATGCCACCCGTATAATTTCATGAGATAATTAACATCAATTTTCAATCCACTGTACCAGTAAAAATCTTTCCTTTCCTTCTATTCCTTCTAACTAGTGCCGTGCATTGCATTTAAAAGACCTGAAAGTCTAAGTGGCATATAGTTATAATTATTATCTATTATATTAATAGGCTTAGCAAAACCTTAGCAAAACCTAATGGTACACTTTTCTCTGTAAATACTCAACGGAACTACATAAATAATATAACGTTGGAAAGGTTTTGCTCCGTATTTAGCTGTTAAAGCATTTAATGGACATTTGAATTTTCCCAGATAAATTATTTTTATCATTTTAAGGGTTGGGCTTAGAAGTCTGAAATTTGATTTTGATTTGGATTTTTTGGTGGAAAATTTGGAATCCATATCTTACCGTAAAGCTTAGAAAGTAACATTTTTATATATTTTTGACCAAAATTAACTTCCATAAGAAATACATAAATATTGAAACAAATCTAAATAAAATATTTTATATGTACGACATACGTACATAATGTATGACAGTATTTGGAAAAAAGTGAGTTTTTGTGAAATTAAAGTTTATTTTGTATCGTATTTCTCAATATAAACCAGTTTCTATTTCTGTATTTCCCAGGGCGACTAGATATACGTTATGTTGCAAGATTACCCCCGAATTCATAAAAGTAAACATTGAGAATCAATGTTAAAACAAATGCGAACTAATTTAAGTATTAATGAACATTTTTTTTAAACTTTGATATGATTGTTGAAAGCAAACATCAGCACGAGTAACATTTATTTAAAGAGAACAAAAATCAGCACGAGTAACATTTATTGAAAGGGGACCATACTTGCCTGCATAAATAGGGCTTGAGTTTGGCAGTGATTCAGGAGGTTTATTTTCATGAACTCGGGATAAGTTATTTTATAAATCTTATTTGCAACTCGATCGAGAACTGCAAAAATGTTATTGTAAAACTCCAAAATAAGTACATTCTAGAATCACTAAGAGTTTTTTCAGCAATATTAGTAAGTCTGAAATGTTTTACTTTCATTATTCATTTTGAACGTTTTACAGCATTTTTTTGGGCATCTGTACCTTGGGTGGCTTGCTTCAGGGGTTTCGGATTTTAACTCATTTTAAATGTCCTCGGCCTTGCTCACGCAACTCTTTTTAAATCATTAAAAAGACCAATGGTTGTTTGAATCTTTGATAAGTAGGTACTCGCCAAAATATAAATCATATTTTGGACCAAGATTGGTTTAACTTAAATTAAGGGTAATGTTAGCTAGAGTACTTTAAAAAAAAAACAACAAATTAGGTGAATTATATCCGTCCATTTTGAACTTACTAAGCGGGAGCATATTTTCATATTTTTTTTCAAAGCTATACAGTTGGGCACTTATTTAATTAACAAATTTAAAAAAGGACGTATATGCTAGGGTGTACGCAATTTCGAATTTAAATTTATAAATTTATATTTTCATAATTTAAGAACAACAAAATGGGGCAAGGTCAAAAGTCCACAAGTCCATAATGAACTTTTGGCCCACATGGGTGGGTCAGAAGTCCACAATTGTATTGTGGAGATTTGACCCACACAAGTGGGTCAAAAGTCCACAAAAAAAGGTCAATTTTCCCTAATTTTAGAAAGAAAGTGGGTCATAAGTCTACAATAATTTTATATTATAATATTGAAAATAAGCAGAACAATTAAGAATTATTTAATCATTTTGTTAAGAATTAATTTGTATAACTCTTCACTACTCGTAAACTTAAATCACACCAACTGACAACATAGAGTTAAAATCCTTAAACCCTCAAAGCAGGCCACCCAAAGTACTGTTTAGTACAAAAAAACTTTAATAACAGATCGACTGACAACATAGGCGCCTGCCAGACGACTGAGCATACCCTAACCGGAGCGACGGAGTCGTGTGAGCGGGACAGAGGACCCGAAAAGGGAGTTAAAATCCTTAAACACGTGAAGCGGGACACCCAAAGCAGTCTTGTCAAAGAAAACTATCTATAAAGTGATCCACTGAAGTGGGTCAGAAATCCACAATCAATGGGCCAGAAGTTCACAAGATTTTTTGTATTGACTTTTGGCTCATCGGAGTGGGTCAAAGTTCAGAATTGATTTATGGACTTTTGACCCACAGAAGTGGGACAAAAGTCCATTATGGACTTTTGGCCTGTGGACTTTTGACCCTGCGCCAACAAAATGTGGTTTAACTAAGAAAATAAAGTAGTGTAATATGTACTTTATAGAATTTTTGAACAACAACAACAACTTAAAGGCGCTACCACCAATTGGTTGGCTGGAGATATAGCTATTTCGTGCTTTGCCACTTTTGCACTCATCAGTCTCCTTTTTGTGGTGCTGAGCTTTAATCCAATTTTATTTGAAAAACTTTTTATGCACACCATAGGATTCGAACCCACGCATATCAGATTTGCTCAGTCTTAGCAGTCGTGTGCACTACGCACTCCACCGCCTTAGACCACTGACGTCACAGGTCGAGATGTGTTATTTGTTTATCAAATGCATTTGGAGCATCAGCATTTTTATAAGCGCCTTTAAGTATGCTGTCTTGTTCGGCCTCCATTTTCCGAATCCTATGGTGTGCATAAACGGTTTTTCAAATAAAATTGGATTAAAGCTCAGCACCACAAAAAGCAGACTGATGAGTGCAAAAGTGGCAAAGCACGAAATAGCTATATCTCCAGCCAACCAATTGGTGGTAGCGCCTTTAAGTTGTTGTTGTTGTTCAAAAATTCAATGAAATTGACGGAATTAAGAATGGTCAAGCCTAATAAGCTGACATTTTAGTACGAAGAGAACAATAAGAACAATAATTACTTTATAGGTTATTAAGAATCTGTTTCTCATCTTCTCTGCACCAGCCCTGCCCTATCTAAAAGACGTAGGCTCCATCTCAGAGACTTCTTCTTCAATGATCCTAGTGATCTGACAAACATAGACATAAGTAGTCTCGCACGCTTCATTAGAAGCTCCAACTGGTTTTAACGAGCGGGGAGAAAATCTCTCTAGATTCACGTGGTATCACAACGGACCAACTTATGGTCTAAGTGTGTCAGTCCCTTGCTGGCAGCCACTTCAACCTAACCTAACCTAACCTAGGGTTTATTATTGAATAATTTAATGAACCAAATATTACAAAATAAGTAAGTTCAAGACAAAAGTTTAACGAATGCAAAAGAAATGTACATATCCGTACATTTTTTTTTTTAATAAGTTTTGATTTTCTAAAATTTTCAAAATTGTCTTGGATCTTAAATATATAATCTATGACGTATCCATGAATTTGGTGTTTGTTTTGCTAGAATTATTATTATTATATATTTTCTCAAAAATTCCATGTTTATACAGGGTGTCGAGTAAGTAATGGATAACCTTGGAATGCCTCATAGTAGACTTTATGACCGTCCTGATAAGATAAGATACGTGCATTTTTTTGTTCAGTGCATTATTTTTTGCGTTACCTTACGCGTTGGACGCCTTATATTATTTTCATGTTTAAAATGCTAATTTTGAAAACATTTGTTTTTGCTAAATTGGCTCCATTATTGCAGATTTTTACAAATAACTTGCTATTGGTTCTAGATACAATAATAAACTATACCATTTTGAAATCCGCATTCGACACGCATATTTTAAAAACAGTTGGCCACTTAGGTATTCATGCATATTCATACCAGAGATGATTTTACTTTTTCAAAAATTATTTTCTTTCAAATTTTGCATCAAAATCAAAGTTCAATAATTTTTTTTCTCTAAGAATTCCAACAGTTATTATATTTTGTGTCTTCTTATGTTTTGGCACAAACATTGTTAAATATTGCTACGAAAAAAAAACGGTAGAATTCATTCACTCGTAGTCGTGGTATTCAAAAACGTAAAGTAACGCAAATAATAATGCACTGAACAAAAATATGCATATATCTTTTCTTGTGGTTGGGATAGACTTTTTTTGTATTAGTTTTCAGGACGGTCATAAAGTCTACTATAAGGCATTCCAAGGTTATCCATTATTTACTGGACACCCTGTATGTTTCGAAAATGACTTTGTCAGTTTTCTTAAATTTGAACTTTAAAAATAAAATTAAACTTGTTTGTTAAACATTAGTTTTTTTAAAAACGGTTAAGCTATTTTTTTGCGATTTAATTTTAACTGCATATTTATAATGAGTTCCAATTTTTGTTTATAAAAATGTTTTCAAAATTGTATATATAATTCAATTCACATAAGATACCATACAAATCTGTTGGTAACGAAAAGACAGGAAAAAAGCACCATTACTGCAGGTGGGGAAGGTTTCGAAAAAAATTAGTTCAAAATAAAAAAATGATATTTTTTTAAACCAACGGCAACACATAGGTAGGTACAATATTATTCTATAGTTCTTTTTTTTAATACAGAATTGAATCCTTTTAATTTATTATTAATTTTAATTTCACTTTTCAAAAAAATAAAAAAATTACTGCCAAGTTTCATTGTTTTAACCTTTTTACCAACATTTTCGGGAATATTTTTATCTGTTGTATTGAAAACATTGTCTTCCTTAAAAAAAGACCCTAACAATTTTGTGGGGTACCTTCATTTTTTTGTTTACTCTAATTATATTTATTTTTAATTTTCCTTCGTTTTTGCAAAAATTTGTGAATGGAAGAATATATTGTTTAGAACAGTCTTTTATTTATAATAACATACATTTTTATAGGTATTTGTAGATTTATGAAATAAATACTTCCTAAATAAGGTGAATTTCAGCTATTTCTAATTTTAAAACACCCATTAGGCCCTAAGGGTACGTCCGATAGGAAACGTAGTAGGTTTTATTTTGTAAATAGGATTACTTTTGAAAAGTTTAAGTGCTATAATATAAGCAAAAACCCTTAAAAAAATCATTTTTTAAATCATTGCTTTAATTTTTTTTAAGTAGGGAAAACAATAAAAACTCGTAAAAATCTTTGCTAGTAAAAATACATCAGTTTGAGTGGAAAATTAAGGAAACATTTTAAAAAAAAAGTATGGAAGTATAGGTACCATAGAAAAATTTAAACGCTTCCGACTTTTACCTAAACAAGTTCAAAATCAAAAAATAAAAACAAAATTTAACATCTATTAAAAACAGCCTTAATATTTTGAACAAGAATATAGTTATAAAAAGTTAAGGCATACAAATTTAAGGCTTTTAAAAGAAATCGCCCGTAAGGTTCAAACATGTCTATAAACTAACCTTCAAATAGCATCAGTATTATGTAGGTACTTATTTTTTATTTCGAATATGAAGCTTCATCTAACGGTATATGTACTATTAAAAACTCTCAGTTCATTTAACTATTGAAAAACAACACGACACATTTTTATATATGATGACGATGAGCTATGCTGATACTGTGGGTAGGTAGGTACCCTCAAAACAGTTCTAAATTATAGATAGCACGCATGGTGATTTTCAAAAGAACTTCATAGAGATAAGGCATACACACCAAAAAGCACACACAAATAAATATATACTCCTGTCTTTATGGGGTAATTCGTTCGAGGGTCGCCATCGCCAGCGAAGACTTGCTCTACCAAGAATGTACCAACCAGTAGGTACATATCTTTGCGCTGGATGTACAAAATATTGCAAAATTTAACAAAAAATACATTACTGCCACCTAATAAAATGTTAATGGCCACTTTGAAGGCATCGTTCTCGTGCTCGTAATCGAATTTACCCGAAAAAAAACCCTAACCCCCTTTAGTTTGCGCACATATAGATATACGCGAAACCCCTGTGCGGCCATATCCTTTTACACATACATGCATACATTAACTGTGTGATGCGAAGGAGTGGGTATTGGCAAATGAGGGTGGGGTGGGGTGGTGATGAGTATATGTGGAATGAAGTGAAGGTGGTTATCGGGTGAATTGTTGGATACATTTGCTGTCAAAGCAACGTATAGGGGAGAGCTGATGATGTGGTGCTCGCTTCGCCTCGCCTCGCACAAAGGGCATCGGGTATCTCGCCTCACTACCCTGTCAGGATATTAACGACGATATGGAAATGGAAGCTCTTCGCTTTTCATACAGTGATGTGGGTTGTGGGCATGAACAGCAACATATATGTAGATATACACATTTTGTGTATTATGCTTGGGTACAACAAAATGGCCGTCGTCATTCGCCATTTATAAGCCTTGGTTCGTTATCGTGTGTGTTTGTAATACCTTGGAAATCACCCCCTCATACACAGAAATGCGATTATATCGTTGTTTATATTGTAAAATCACCCATTGACGCCACCCTTGTGTCCTTTGCCAGTGGCTACGGTTTTTACTTGAGAACGCTTTTAATGCCTTTCATATGTGGGCCATGTTTATACACTGAATTTTTCAAATACAAAAATATATGTAGATACGAGTCGAGTAGGATATGTAGGTAGTTATATTTATAATACAAAATGGGGTGGTTGTTGGCTAAGTGGGTGGCAGATTCAAAAGTACATGCATAAAAGAGTTCCTAAGTAGAAATCGAAGAAGCGTCATGTTAGGTGATTGCATTTAATATAAACCCATACGAGTTCAAACTAATGCGGCTACTTCGGGTTAAATCAAAAGAAATTAAAGCAGAAAATTAAAAATCAGAAATCATTTATCAAAGGGGATGTTTAAACTTTGATTCGAATTTTGTTAATAAATAAAATAAATAAGGTAGCTGAACACATCTAAACATTTACACCCTTATTTATAAAGAAAATATAGTTATTTCAGCTTCCGTGTTTAGGAAAACTACACCATGGAATAAGAATTTTCTGGACTCAAACTAAAGGCATTTGCTTGGTGCCCCATTTCAATCCAGAGCATTTTTATTCTATGGTGTAGTTTTCCTAAACACGGAAGCTGAAATAACTATTTTTTCTTTATAAATACGGGGGTATGCACTTATGCAGAGACATATATGACAGTTCATCAAACAATCTATGCTAACACACCATTTTTGGTATAAGCGTTTTCGTTAGACTCAGCAATGAGTGAGTAGGTTGGTCCTAGACAATACAAAAATCGTTGGTTTTCTGTAACTCACCATTAAGGTGGGAGGGCAATTTCTTACAAAACTAAAATTAACATTATCAACCGTAATATTTTTTTGATAAGTTTGTTTGGCTCAAAATATTATAAAACGTTCTTTTTTTATATTTCTAACATTTTAGGAATGACAGCAAAAGTTTTAAAATGAATAGGACAAAATTCAAATTAGCTATAACTCGTTTAATACACAAAATATTGCAAAATTAATTTAAGTTTTGTAGTCAATTTTGTAGAACTTACTCCTCTTGTCAGAAAGGGTAAAGGATGTATTATCCTTTAAATCAAATATACGGATGTTATTTTCGAAAAACCAACTCACCTTTAATTCAAGATAGTGGTAACACTGCAATAGAGATTGAGGCTGCCTATGTTTATTAGGGTGGCACTTATTTTGGCAAAGTTGGAATTTCTTTCATCCCCCCCACGTAAAAGTGATCAAGATAAAATAAAAAAATCGGTTCAAAATTTCTTTCGAATGGGTTGGCGTTAACACCTGCCACGCAGAATTTTTAATTTCCCATACAAAATACATGGAAATTTACGATAACTTCTTAATTTTTGTAAATTTTATAAAAGTTAATAGTTATTATTATCATTTTATTCTAAAAAAAAATTACATAATTGTGTCTTCACAAGTCCAGAATCTATGACTTTTTTCAATATTGATATTAAATTTCTTGAGGACAACCCTTCTAATTGGTATTTCAATAAATACAACCAATCGGGCGCGAATTTGTTCTGAAACAGTAATTAAATTGATTTCGAAATATGTATAGTTAAATGTTAAGATGAGGAATTAAAATAATACATAGCTATATATAATTAAAGAGCTACAAATTATACCTACAAAAAAAGATTTCCCGATGTTGCTAAGGACACTTTGCTGAAATCGAAAAAAAAACCTGTAAGATTGTGAGTTTTATAATATGTACTTTTGTTTTAAAATTTAATTTAAAAAAAATGTAAATTCAATAGGAGTGCTAATAATTTTTATTTTATTCAATAACATAAATTAAAACCGACCCATTTTCAATTTTCTTCACTTTTTGGAGGAAGGTTAATAAAGTTCATATGAAGATGCAATTATACAAAAAAAATGTTGATAACCTTTTAAAAAAATTAAGAAGATCCTTAAGTATAACCTAAGGATCAAACGATGCTTAAGTTAGGTGCCAGTTATAGCTATCATTGGAAACCTTCATTGAAAAAGTTAGCTGTTGATTATGAGACCTTTCGAAAGTTTAATCATTCAATATTTAAATGCAAAATCATTGCTTAAGACTTCAAAATTATTTCTCCTCCAAAATAAAATGATATTGACCCATATCTAACACATAAAGTAACTTTTAGTTTTTTCATTGGTAAGGTAGTTCATCATTGAAAAATTAAAAGTCATTTTATGAGAAAAGTTGTGTCAGATTGAATTTAGTTTTACCTAGAAATAATTATTAAGTCAATAAGCTTTACTTTGGCATCAAAATAATCATTTATTTTTTCTTCAAAATCTCTCAAAATTGACATTTTCAATGATAGCTATTATAACTGGCCCCTTAGTAGAAAAAAAGAAAATTTTGCGAAACACCAAAATTCACTTATTTTCATTTCCATTTTCCACAGGGTAATCAATTTAAAAAAATTAAATAATGATGTCATAAGAAATAAAATGTTATGTGTTAAATAAATACAAAGTTTTACTTTATAATTTTTTATAAATTTTTTATTTATATAGCTCACAAAAAAGTATACCATGTGATTTGTTTGATAATTGATAAATATAAACTTATAAAAAAAAACTGAAAATCGTTTGACCGGTATATAAAATTTTTTGCACACTCTGAACAATAAATTTTGGTACACCAACTTTTAGTATCGTTAAAAATGCAATTTTTGAAAAAATGGAAAAAAAATCATTTTCCCGTTTTCAAGATAATTAATTTTGAAAAAAAAAACACTAATTTTTTAAAATTCCGCAAAATATTTTTTTTTTTAATTTGTGTACTCGTATACAAATTTTGTAAACTTATATAGGCCCTTGGTTGCAATCGGCTTAGTAGTTAACCAACGAGCAATTTGAAAATCAAAAATATCCATTCAATGACAGGTACCATTAATAACCGTTATAAATATTTCTTTTTCTATCAAAATGAACTACATTCCTAATAGTCACTCGTAATTTTGTTATCAAATTAATTAGAGCCGTTTTTTGAAATAAATCAATGTTTGTATATTGGTTGTATGGCAGGTAACGCTATTTGTGTACATTTCAATTTTCATTTCTAGGGAGTCACCCAAAAACCTTAAGTCCAGTGTTTGAAGAAAATCGCTACAGTGATAAAGGCTGCAGTTCGAGGTACACACAGGGAGACTGAAAGACAGAATTGCGGAACCCACTTTTTTCACATTATCTATCATAGAAATGATACGGAAAATTATTATCTTGAGTTCGATTTTTCTTACGCGATGCAAATCTTGCCCTATGTATATAGTATCTACCTATATCGCAAGTAAAAATTACTTCCCCAATTTCATATTAAAAACAAAAAAAATAAATATGCTGGACTATAATATGAACTTTCTCATCAATCCAAGTAAATATTTCTGGACAACCGGTAGAGATGGTAGAGGATCTCCAATATCTTGGGAGTATTGTCTCTGCAGGTGGCGGAACTGAACTGGACACAAACAGCCGAATCAAAAAGCAAGGGCTGCGTTCGGAATGCTGTCCAAAATATAAAGAAACAACTCTTTTAGCTTAAAGACCAAGCTACGACTGTTCCGATCGATGTTGAATCCGTGCTGGTTTACGGGTGCAGCACTTGGAAATTCACTGAAAGACAGTCACTTGAAATCGGGTCAGGAGCCCATAGACTCCATTATACGGAGAAGAAAGTGGCAGTGGATTGGCCATACGCTTCGAAAAGGCGATCGGTGCATTGCATCTCAAGCAATGCAGTGGAACCCGCTCACACAGGAGGGAAGACAAGTGGGCCGGCCTAGAAGTACATGGCGAAGAACGGTCGAACAGGAATCGGCACGACTGGGGAAAAGTTGGAGAGAGCCGAAATACATTTCCAGAAATCGTACACGATGGCGCGTAGGAGTAGTGAAGGCCCTATGTCCCGTAAGGGAAATATCACGGACGTAATAGGTCCGAGGACCTAAGTAAGTAAGTAAGTATAATAATTGTTTCTCAGATGATTTTTATCCGGATTCATCTTATTTTCTTAAAAATCAGGGTGATGTTGCCTAAAAATTAATTTGCCGTTCTAAAAAGGAAAAATCACAAAATTTGCCTGAGTTTTGATTTAAGGAATATATTTTTTTTCTTTGATTATTATAATTATTACATATAAGCTTTAAGCAATTTAGCTTTGGTTATTTTTCGTTGATTGAATAATTTATTTATTCAATTGAAACACAGCTTTATCGTTTCAAATCTCCAAAAATAATAATAATATATTTTTTTAATTATTTGACAATATTTTTTAAAACTCAAACAAAAACTCCTTAATTTAATAACATTAAAAATGGGGTTTTCTCTTCTTTTTCATGTATATCTCTAATAGTACATATTTTCTTCATTTGTTGGTGGTTTTTTTATCTTCATTTCTGAGAGAAGAAGAAACAATGCATATTTATTTGAAACAAAAATGAAAATAACACTATAAAAATGACATAGAAAAATTAAAGAGAAAGTTTTAAAAACTCAATTGAAAATATAGAATAATAAAAGTACGTATACACCCCAGTGAACCATATTGTTTAAAATTAAATATTTAAAGATACTGAACCTCTTGTAGAAGTGAAAAGTCCATGGTTCTATAAGACAAGTATTGGTTTTATGTCAAAAAAGAAATATCGAGGTTTTAATCAAATTCAACATAACAATGATGGAGAAGTCCTAAAAGTGATTTTCAACAAGATGTCCATCGACGTCGTCGTCGCGTGTCGAACTTTTTGTCTGTGCGTCCTGATGTCAATTGAACTAGAACCTAAACGAAAGAACGGATTTGCTTCAAATTTGATGTGAATTATTCTTATGTAATGAGGTGAAATTCAAATTTTTATTTAAGCAGCTCTAGAACGGGTAGCTGCCATACAACGATTTCGATTTTAGTAAGTTTTCTCGAAAAAAGCTTTCACTTGATTTTATTTCTAGAACAGTTTTAATAAAATTTGCTATTGAACATACCTGATTATGAAAGAAACAATTGCGCTCACGGATTTTTAATATTAATATGTGTCTCAGAAACTTCAGCTTGCTTTCAATGAGAATGGTACCACTGGTCATTTTGCAGTATTTTTGGTAAATTTAAACCGAATTATTGGAAACCATCGCGGGCGGTATTCAAATGAACATTCATATGAAGAGGCTCAGGCTATTAATATGATGGATCAAAAAAGATATTTTGATAAAAATTGGCGGAAACACATCATCCATCCAAATATAACCATATTTTTTTTTCTTTGTTTTTACCCAATTATTTTAAGAATGGGTTGATTATTTTTAATTTTAATATTGATTTTTTATGTATACAAATAAATAGTTAAATATGAAAATATTTTCTTAAAATTTAAATACTTGTTTTAAGGTATCTAGGTATATAAAAATTGCAATGTTTTTTTTTAAAGTTTTTGATACGTCATATTTTGGTATTTATTTGTATAAAAATCATCAACCCAGCCTTTTAATATTTAGGCTCACGAGCAAAAAATAAAATATCTTTTTTGCATCTTAAATTTGTACACAGAATTTCTTTTACGAAGAAATAAAATAAAAGAATTTTTTCTATTAACTTCCCATTGAAAAATATTGTAATTGGTGCGATTTGTCGAATTGAAAATGTTGACATATCTTCAATTTTTGAGGTCTCTAGAACAGAATCCGTTGTTTTTATTATGATGTCTGTATATGTGTATATGTACGTTCGGGGTACTTTTTTTCGTCCACCATATCTCGAGAACGAATAAGGATATCGACCTCGGATAAATTTTATTTTACAGATAATATTGTTATAACGTGTGAAAAGGTTTTCTAACAAATTCAATAAACCGTTTTTTTACTACAGCAATTAAAAAAAGAGCTGTAAAATGTCATTTGTCTCAAATATCTCGAGAACGAAAAAAGATATTCACCTCAGGCTAATTTTATTTTGCACATAATTACGCAATACAAAATTAGTAAACATTTAAGAAAAAAACCAACGGACACTTTTTTTTTAAACTTAGAAAAACGGTTGAAATATAAAACAAATAGCTTTCGAAATTTCAAAGTTCAGAAACAAAACATGGAATGAGAAACTTTGCACTCTTGATCCAAATTCGAAACCTTTTTGGAAAATTGCAAAGGTACTTAAAAATAAAAACAAATTTGTTTCTCACTTAGAACAAAATAATACTTTGCTAATAACTTGTGAAGAAAAGGCAGAAGTTTATGCAGATTCTTTTTAAATCAATTTTAATAATCCGTTGATTAATGAAACCAGCACAATTGACAGCGTAGTATATGAGACTATAAATGTTATAAATCACACTAATGAATCTTTACAACCAGACGTCTTCGTTTTCAACGAAGATATAAAAGATATTATTCGTAATATGCGTAATAATAAAGCACCAGGAATAGATACTCTTCAAAATATATACTTTAAAGAGCTACCAATCATTGGAATAACTTTTGTATGCTTTATTATTAACGCTTGTATCAAGTTGCAATACTTTCCAAGCAAATGGAAAACCGCGAAGATTACACCGATTCTCAAACCAGGAAAACCACCTAATAACCCAAATAGTTATCGTCCAATAAGTCTGCTAAATAACTTAAGCAAAATATTTGAAAAGGTAGTAAAAATAAAATTTCTGGATTTTCTTGAGACCTCGAATGTCGTGCCAGACCAACAGTTTGGTTTTAGACAGGGTCATAGCACCTCACACCAAGTACTAAGAATTTGCAAACATATTAAAGAAAAAATGAGCGCAAAGCAGTCTACGGGTCTTGTCCTTTTGGATGTTGAAAAGGCTTTTGATAGCATATGGCATGAAGGTATTCTTCATAAATTGAAGTTATTTGGTTGTCCTTTATATCTTATAAAAATAATACAAAGTTTTCTCATGAACAGAAAATTTCGAGTAAATATGAATAACATACATTCATCATTAAAAAAATATATATTCGGGTGTACCTCAAGGATCAGTATTGGCTCCATTATTGTACAAAATCTACGTTGCTGATTTTCCAGAAATTTGGAATTGCGAAATAGCAATGTTTGCGGATGACACCGCCATTTATAGCTCAAATAATTTTGGCCATGAAATTGAGCATGACTTACAACATGGTTTAAATAAAATCTACGATTATTTCAAATCATGGAAAGTTAAGCTTAATTCTGAAAAAACACAGGCCATATTTTTCACAAGAAAAAGGAAAGCCTGTGCCTTACCACTTAGTCAGCTTAAAATTAACAGTTGTGATGTCCCGTGGGTTAATTCTGTCAAATATCTAGGTGTATATTTAGACAAGACATTAGCTTTCCGTGACCATATCACACATACTCTCAACAAAATAAGTATTGCTACTAAAATGCTTTACCCGCTTATTTGTAGGAAATCATATATATGTATATATATATATATTAAATATATATATATATATATAATTCTGTATGGATGTCCAGTATGGGGAGCTTGTGCAAAATCACACATTAAAAAATTAAAAGTTTCACAAAACAAAACTTTGAAAATGATGGCAAATCTACCTTGGTTTTTTTCCACTCAACTCTTACATGAACAAACCGGTGTATATCAAGTTGCAAGAAAAATTGAAATTCTCAACCAAAAATTTATTTTAAGACGTATTGATTCCAAGAATGTATTAATCCAAAATTTAGTAAATCAATAAAAATGTTCCTTGTATAATTTATTTATTCTCATAAATTTAAACTGTTGTTTTATTATTATTTGTTTGCCTAGTTTGGCATTTCCTTATTAATATACATGTACATATAATTTTGTTTTTTGTTATTTATTTGTTTAAATTATTCATTATTTATTTATTTGTTTATATGTTAATTAATTTATTTATTTATATTGTTTATTTATTATTTATTTATATATATATATATTTATTTATTTATTTTTTTCTTTATTTATTATTTATTCTCTTTTATAGCATATTTATTTAATTATTAATAAATAAAAAAAAAAATTTTGGTACTTATTTAGTCAAACACCAATATTTTTTGTTTCTTATTTATAATTAAATCAATTATTGTGTTAATTATTATCTAAAAACACAAATATTATAGCCCAGAGCCTGGCAATTCCTTTATATTTTAAGTTTTATTTGTATCTAGTCACTTTTTTTTTTTTTTTTTTTTTTCCTTTTATATACAATTCTGTAAAATCATATTAAATGAAGGTTTTAATCATAGTTTTCCTTCAAATGTAATCTCAAATTCAAAATTTCTTTAAAATATTAAAAAAAAAAAAAAAAAAATTTCAGTTGTAAGATATAGTTCAAATATCAAATCTCTGAGCAAGCTGTGTATTATAAAAACAAAATCAAAAAACTTGTAACAGCCTTTATCTATGAAAATAAAATATCTATCTATCTATCTAATTTTCGTCCCAAATAATTCAAGAACAAAAATTGATTCCGAACCCAGTCTATTTGTTTGTTTACATATAATAAATATTTTACTAGTAATTTGTTCAAAAAAATTTTTAGAACAAAAAACTGAAAAAAAAAAC
Source organism: Melangyna quadrimaculata (assembly GCA_949320155.1). Classification (NCBI taxonomy): domain Eukaryota; kingdom Metazoa; phylum Arthropoda; class Insecta; order Diptera; family Syrphidae; genus Melangyna; species Melangyna quadrimaculata. The sequence continues at coordinate 74,356,408 of OX439484.1, forward strand.
ACTATTCAAAACTATTTTTCAACTCAAATACTATTTTTACCAAAAATATATATCTACCTACTAATACCATCTATGTGTTTTGTAATTTTGATATTTTTAAAACCACCCTTTTAAAACATAAAAATCAAGATATTGCAAAAAAATTTTTACAAAATGTTGTAATTCGAAAAATTCTTACAATCAAAATCATTTCAAAATTTGGCATCTTACACTTATTTTGTCTTTTTATATTCTTTGTACCCATGTAGTTTTTTTTTTTTGAAGTACACTCTCCCGATTTCAAGCATTTTTGTTTTGCCAATAGTCTGTTTTGAAATAATTGGCTTAAATAATAATACAAGTTAGTGCATTTTATTTTGCACATGTTTGGGGGCTGCTGTAGCCACTTTAATTTACGTTAAACCAGCTGACTTCAACTTAGTTTCACTATGACCTCGAAATAACGACATCAATATTAGCTTTGTTGGGATATGTCATGGGCTCTTGGACTATTGGGTTGGAGCGAATTTTTACAAAACTTTACTGAAATGAAAAAAAAAAAAAAAATAGAAAATGAAAAACAACGGCAACACTTACTAGATAGATAGATAGTTTATTCATCGTTTATGTCTTACAATATATAAATATTTATGTAACCAACATTGAATACAAAAAATAAAGGCATGACATTGATGTCGTCTGCCTGGGTGGAAAATACCTACTATTATTTTTAGATTTTAAAATTAAGTGATAATTTCATTTTACATTTCGTTATTCAATTAATATTGTTTGGGTTTTGTGAAATTTTTGATTTAGTTTACATATCATATTAAACATGTTTGAAACTTTTAGTTTAGTTAAAACAAAATAGTAAATAAGTGTCACTTTCAGTTTAGTTAAAACAAAATAGCAAATAAATGTAATTTTTAGTTTGATTACCAACAAAATAGCAAATAATTATGTAACTTTTAGATTAGTTAAAACAAATTATCAAATAAATTTAACTTTTAGTTTAGTTCAAACGAAATAGCAGATAAGTGTAACTTTAAGTTTAGTTAGAAACAAAATAGCAAATAATTAAGTAACTTTTAGTTTAGTTAAAACAAAATAGCAAATAGTTTTGGAACTTTTCGTATAGTGAAAGCAAACTAGCCGGCAAGATCTTTGGAATTTTTAAAAACTTTCTCTGTGGATTTTGTCTCTGTAGTTCATCGCTTCTATGGTAAATTTGTAGAGCAGCATCCAATTCGCACCATTCAAATAGTTGAAAAATTCTTCTTGTGTAAGATTAGTTTTCCCAAAGTGATTTCGCCTAATCTCCTTTAGTACAGGGCAAGTTGCCAAAAAGTGTAATATGTCTTCCCTCTCTCGTAAATTGCAAAGATCGCATGTTTCAGCTCTCTCTGTTCGATGTGGTAAGTAATTTAATTTTATCAGCTATCTTCTAATTTTAAAAATTGTGCCTATCATTAGACAAGAGTAGGTATTGTTGAAATAGTTCCGCTCGTTCAGATTATATAAACTCTTGGCATAGAATTTTCTCTCAGTAGACAATTTCGCCTTTTCGATGAATGAGTATCTCTCATCTCCGTCTGTTAACGATATCTCCTCGTACAAAGACCTTTTCCAGTTGTCGGCATTTATATCCACCAAATTCATCGTAATACCGCAGTTGGCCGCGAGATTAATTTAATCTTTACTAAATAGCTTTTTATTGAGAACTGCATATTGGAGAATAAGTTTAGGCAGCCTATTTTCATCCATTTTTAAGACTTTTAGCAAATAATCTGCATTTAGTTTCAGTGTTGAAATGAAAAGCGTTGGGAGGCCTGTTTCCATGTAGTACATATACTTTAGCGTACTAATAGGGAGGTAGACAATTTTTCTGAGAAAAAATCTTAGGACATATTCCACTTGTTCAAATTTATGCACGCCCCAAACTTGGGCACCGTAAAATAAGACAGATTTTGCTGTTGCATTAAAAACTCTATACTTGGTGTCGACAGATATAAGATTATTACTGAAGATTCTACTCCAATTTGCACAAATCGCCGATTTTGCTTTGTTCAGCTTTGTTTTAAGATGCGAATCTATATTTTAATTGAATGTTATCTCCATTCCCAGGTAGTTGTACTTCTTAACCACTTCCAGATCTTTCCCGTTGTACTTCCATTTTTCATTAGAAGCCACTCTTCCTGAACCCTTTTTAAATATCAGAACTTTTGATTTATCAGTATTTACTTCCAGTCGCCACAGATTGCATTATTCAGCAAGTTTGTTGATCATAAGTTGAAGTGACGATGGAGGTTCAGCTAAAATGACAATGTCATCCGCATACAAAATTGTCTTTACACTTAAACTACCAATTTTTATTCCGCAAGTGAGCCAATCAGTAAGGATCACCGAGAAAGAGTGCAAAAAGCAATGGGCTTAAGTTACAACCCAGCCTTACCCCTCTTAGAATCTGAAATTTACCTGAAACATCACTTCCATTATAAATTCTTGCTTCTGTATTTTGATACAGCTTTTGAATCGCTCGGATGAAGATGGCTGAAACTCCTAGGTTATGTAGCTTGTATAATAGTGTATTTCTGTTAATAGAATCGAACGCCGCTCTGAAGTCAACAAAAAATGCGTATAGTTTTTTATTTTGGTCCAGCTTCCATTGAGCAACCGAACTGAGAAGAAATAAATTATCTATAGTGGAATAGTCTTTCTTGAATCCAGATTGAAATTCACTTAATTTCTTGTGAGCTTGAACCCGTCTGTCTAGTCTGTTATAAAGCAGAGAAGAATAAATGTTTAATGTTGCATTTAAGAAAGATATCGCACGATAATTTGCTGGATCTTCAAAGTATATTCTATACCTTGTTTTTTGAAAGGTTGTTATTAATATAAAAATGTTATAATGTATCTTCCATCACTGGACTTGATTGGATTTTCAGAATGGAAAATATTTATAGGTTAGGTATAGGTAAACTCATATCAGGTAATGATGAAAGCTTCGAAGTTTGAAAACTCAAATACGTCTACGCAATGCGCAGCCTTTGATGGTTGCTGAGAAAACAAAAAGGGAACTAAACAATTTGGTATCGAATCCCTAAACCAATATAGAAAATTGAAAAACTTCTTCCAGCATAACTTTTCTATATGAAATTTCACTCCCGAATGTAGATACCTACATATATTATTTATGGCAGGTGAGTGAAGAAGTGTGGATATACATACATACCCATACATAAATTCAACTTTGCTTCATAGTCAACATTTTTCCTGGCAACATAATGCGATACACATATACACACATATAAGGTGCGTGTAATAAGCCTGATAAGCTCCATCCACCTTCCTCCATCACTTCAATCTAAAGGCAAAACCAAGCAAAAGGATAAGGCAGCGAAAAATAAACGAAATGATCAGAGAAGACACATCATTTATTCCCTTCAATTCTGACAGATACTATAGGATGCACGTGTGTTAACCGAAGCCCAATCCAGTTACCATGACAATAAAACACCTTCATTGTACTGAAATTCTATTACCACCCCTGAAGCCACACGTATAACCATTGAAATAGATTTCTGTCGAAAAAAAAAAAATATAAGGACGAAAAAGGAAAATGTTTATCTTAGGCTCTTTTGCACATCCTCACTCACAAAAATGGCACAAATGAAAAGGGGGCTGCCGAAATCCACAAAAAACCGGCACATAAAGAATCTACAACATTATGGCCGTGCAAAAGGAAGGGTGGTATGGGCCGGATGGGCATAGCATAACCAAACGCAAAAGTAAAAGAAAAAAAAAGCAATTGGCAAATACTTTGCATATATAATATATTCAAATGTACGTATAAGCCACCCAATTTTGCCCGACCACCTTCTGGGCGGATAAACATAGGAACACCACACCACGCGAAGATAAAAGATACGTTTTTGCAAACCAACTGAGCCTGAGACTAGATTGTTTATAGTATCTTCGCTTCAGAGCAAAGCAAAGCAAAGCATCAGTGGCTGTGCCATTGCTATGTGGAGAGAACACATACAAGACACAACTTGAGGCGCCCGTCCACCCGCTTCCGAGCGGCACTAAAATAAAAAATGATTATCCGGCTGTAGACGTCAGGGTCTTGAAAATTCTATATAACGTAGAGGGGGCCATCAGGTCTGGCATGGAAAAGTTTTTCCTCGACTTCCTCGGTTTATATATCTATCTGTATACCCGATGGAAGTTCATCCCGTTTGGAACTGTTATGTGAACGGTAATCGGGCATATGGAGCACAGATATGACAAAAATGTCCTCTAGTGCGAATGGTTGCTAAGCTTAATCAAAATGGCACCCTATGGCTATGTGTGGGCTGTGATGTGTATTGGATATCCTGGATGTAGATATTGTAGAGATATACCCCACAGCCCACACTCCTTCCATTAATTTTTGTTTGTTTGTTTGTAATTCATCCCTTCAAAATGTACATACATATACTCGTTCAAACATATAGTTGAAATATATGTTTTCTGTTTTCGGGAGGAAATTCATAATCTATAAAATCCCGGTGGATTGAAGGAGATGTGCGTTGTTACGCAATCTTGGCCCAAGGCAATATCATTTTTATCGCTATAATATACGAATATTATTCGAGAGCGGTATTATGCTGCTGGGCCTGTGATCACTTTCTATGGCTGAACATTAAAGGGCAATAAAGTGTAGTCACTTCACGCAGATATCTGGATTTACCACCATAAGTTGCGAACATGTAAAATTGAACATGAACATTGGGAAGCCTTATATGTAAACCAAATTTAAGATTCGCAATCGCACGCCATCAAATAAATATTGTTCCCGAATTTTTTCCCAATCAAATACAATGGGGCATATTCATAGTTGCAGATAGACCGAGGTTTAACTAAACTACAGTTTAGGACAATTTTGGCTCAATGAATACAGACCGATTTTAATAGCAAATTGTTGGTTTTATATTTTTATAAGATAATAACTTGGTATACTACACAAATAGCTTCAAATATTTTGAAATACTTACTTTACTTTACTTTTGATGGCGCTCACAGCCCAGGATAGGCTTCGGCCTCAACTAACAAGCCCCTCCAGCCAGCTCTGTCCCTAGCTAGCCGCTTCCAGTTGCGCACACCGAGAGCTTTGATGTCGTCATTCACTTGATTGCGCCACCTGTTACGGGTTCTTCCTCTGCTGCGTACCCCATCGGGGTTGGATTCGAAGACTCGTCGGGCAGGTGCGTTGCTGTCCATACGCTCCACGTGCCCCAACCATCTCAGCCGCTGTATTTTCAGCTTTTTGACCAGGTCAACGTCGCTGTATAGCCCGTATAGCTCGTCGTTGAATCTTCTCCTCCATACTCCTTCGATACACACCGGACCGAAAATCACACGAAGAATCTTCCTCTCAAAGCACCCTAGCAGATTTTTATCCGAATCTTTCAGTGTCCATGCTTCTGACCCATATAGCAGGACCGGGATGATTAGGGTTTTGTATAAAGTCTCCTTGGTTCTCTGAGAGAGGGCTTTACTACTTAAATGCCTTCTTAGACCGAAGAAACAGCGGTTGGCAAGAGTAATTCTTCGCTTGATCTCTGCACTGATGTCATTTTGCGAGGTAATAATGGAGCCCAGGTAAACAAAGTCCTTGACAACTTCGAAGTTATATCTGTCCATCGTGATATTTTGCCCGAGTCGACGATGTTGAGATTCCTCTCTCGATGACAGCATATACTTCGTTTTGTCCTCATTAACCGCCAATCCCATTTTAGCCGCCTCCGATTCAATGCTCGCAAATGCCCCTGCCACAGCTCGCTTCGTTCGTATTTTGAAATGATAACATTAAAAAAATAGAATCAACGTCCGAAAATTCAACCAAAGCTATGTTTAACTTAGACCCAGGTCTAAAATGACTATGAATATGCCCCAAAGAAACTAAAAAACATAAATGTTACATAGGTATCTCCCTACCTATATTACATTCATTATTCCAATAGGTAAGTAAAATAATGAACAAATTGTTTGATGATTGGACGAAGGCCTAAGCTTTATGATAGCTTAGCCGTTATTTTAAAGACCAAGAATCACGATGATTGCAACCATTTAACCGTTCTACAAGAGTCCTATACTTAAAACTTTAGGTAAATGTGTTAATGATGTATCACTTTTAGTTATTATTTAATTATTACACTTGATAAAACCTTCCAAGAACGTTTGCAACCGGAATAGGTCTTAACTAAGTGTAAATAATGCCTTTTATGCCCTCAACACCCCTCAGACTTAATAATAATTATTATTATCTACTTATTTTCTTTAGATATATTTTAACACTTTTGTCATATTTTACAACCCTCAGTTTTAGGTTCAAACTTGATTGAACACTCAAGAAAATAAATTTAGTTGGTTTTTCGCTCAGTAAAGTGTTGATGTGGTATGTGGTTGTGTAAAATGTATTAATAATGAGGCTGCGAGTATTAAAAAGTGTTTATCCGTATAGGTATTTTGTTTCAATTTTGGGCAACAAAAAGTTTTTTTTTATGAAAGGAGAATGGGCAAATTTGTATGGAAATTGGGTGCGAGCGGGCAAGAATGGTTTTATTATTTTCGGATGTGGTTTGGTCCTACAAGTACGGTGTAGAAGTTTTTTCGTTGTGGTAAACTTCAAACTGGTATAAAATGCATTTTTGTGTTTAACACTTTAATAGAGTTTTAGTTAGTATTGTGGCTAATGTGAATGGAAAAATAGAAAATGAAAGTGAAATAACAGCTAAAGACATGAGTTTCGGAGATATGTGTTAGACAAAGCACATACATCATCAAATACCAAACCACGCACATAATGTGCGCGCATCATCCGACTTTGCGCCTTCCACTCAGACAGTAACAGTAATAGTGTGTAATAGCTGCTCTCACATTCCTTTCTTCGGCCAATCCAAATGACGAATAATAATTCCTAGAAAATAGAGCTTAACATGTCTAGGCTGCATTCTCGGATACGCAGCAACCAAATGTCTTTCTCTTGGATATATTGCTTACTTACTCGTTGTTCTAACATGTGATTTAAAACTCTATTCAAATAGTCTTGCAGTACTTTCTTAGGTTCCGAAGCCATTGAGAACCGTTCTGACCTGCGCTGCGTCATCAACCAAAAAAAGCATGTTTTAGCCTTACATTCGTGTAAAGAGGGCAATCTTAGATATGTCATTTGATACTCCATTCTTATAGAAATCCCTAGTGAACTAGGTATATTTAGACCAAAATGCAATAGGAAAAGTGCATTTTCTCACCGAAACAGCCTAAATAAGCATGTCCTACCTCCGCTACCGGTTTTCTTAACGATTTGACTAAAAGTATCGGTTGGTTTCCTCCTTTTAAAAACCTGGGATGAAATAAGTAATATCTTATTGTTGCCTGCTGAACTCGTATATGGGACCAGTAAAATAACCGCGGGCTATCTTGACCTGCTACGTATTGTGTCACTCGACATTTTGAAATGAGGATAACGCATAAGATAGTTTTTGAAAATGCCATCTCCCCAAAATATGCATTTGAAAAATGCATTTGCAAAAGTCTTCATATCTCTTTTCCTTAATGCAGTGCAACGAAATGCCCATACTGAAAGTTAGTCCCTTGTAGCAGACCTTTCATTTGACACTAATTTCATTTGTGGCCGCTCGCACCCAAAAATGCCCATTCTCCTTTGTTGCTACTTTTAAGGAGCTTGTATTGCCTCACTCACGGCTCACCAATTCAATTATGATCTGTTGACTTATTTGTACCTGTATGCTGTAAAAATTAGAATTTGTATCTACATCTACAGCTACATCTACATCAGTGGTGGATCCAGGGGGTGGCTATAGGGGCTAAAGCCCTCCCCCACAGCCGATTGCTAAAATAATTTGAAATATAGAAAGCAATACATTACAACGTGTGAAGTTTTATATTCGTCTAAAATATTGTTAAGATGAGAATTTTGATGGACAAAATAACGTGGATGGGGCTGAACAATTTACATGTTCTGCAACTTCTTTTCTAAGCCCTTAGGTTGGGGTTAAAGCCTATGAAGTGAATTGAAAAAAAAAACAATCTAGGGCTTTGAAAAATGGACATGTTTCATGCAACGGCAGTTTCCCCTTAAAACAAAACCCAGACAATTGAAAAAAAAAAAAAAACAACTTGGGACTAATAAGGTCTGAGAATATTGGACAAAAACGTAGTCAGGGTTAAACAACTAACTCCCTAAAAACTAACCTTATTCCAGAGAGCTTTTGGGGCATAGGTCTAAGGATTTTCAAAGTCCGAAGTTGGAACTAAAGCTTGAAGATATAATTTTAAAAAAACGTGGTCGGGGCTTAACATTTACATGTCAAAAGCAACAACTGTTTACCTACACTAAAAACTTAGCTAATTTAACGAAAGAAACGCAATTGAGGCTAATTGAGAACACCGGGGTGTAAAGCTTAGTGTAAATGTTTAATACAACAGGAATTGTTTCTTACAGTCTTGGCTGGGTTAAGATCATTTTGGGGCTTAGTTTTTAAAATTTCAAAGGTCCAATGCAATACATACAAAACATTTTTGGACTAAGCAATTCAAGACAAATTCTCTAGTCGAGGAGCCGAATTCCAAAAGCGTGAGAAACTCTGTGAACTCAGAAAAATCTTGCAGGTGGACATGAATATTTACAATCTCTATAGACTCTTGAGTGGCTTAAAAATTTATCGACACATTTTTTGAGCAGGAATAGAAAGTGTATGTAGGTGCAGTGTAAACGAAAATTCATTGACACTTGCAGAATTGAGCCGTGCAGCTTATTTCTTAGAGCAGCTGTTTCTTATGCCCGACTAAAAGTCTTGAAATTTTGATATTTTATTTTTCGACCCACAAATTCTTATTTTCGTGCTTTCCAGTGACAATTTGAAGAAAACAGGTAGGTTCGTTGCTTTGACTAATTAAAGAAAATGAGATCTCAGAGGACTGATACTGTGAAAACACATATGAGCTTTTGTCAGAAAGACCATTTAAATATCATTTTTCTGAACTAGCATTACAAACAGTTTTTAAATTTTGTTAAAAAGGTGACGTTCAAAGCATACCTTCAGCTAATTTAAACAAACACTTACATAATGTAGAAAGGTGGGCACTTGATACCTTATCAATTATTAAGCAATATTACTTTAAATAAATGAATTTGTTCGTGTGGTAACGTGGATAGAACTTAAAGTTATAAAATTAGTTATACTACCATGTTTTGCTGAGCCTTAATATTGGCTTTTAAAAAAAATTCCCATGGTTAACACATCAATCCACAAATACTTCTTATTGTGCTTCGTTTTGAAAAAAATTATAAAGCGCGATAGGAGCGGACATAAAGGCACAAAAAACACGGCTATTATTAAAGGAAAAGTGATGTCAAAATTCGTTTTCTGTTATACATATAACTTCAAATTTACAAATTGGATTTCCAAACTCCAAGCCCCCCCCACAGCCAAATCCTAGATCCGCTACTGATCTACATCTATAAATAAATAGCCTTAACAAAAATTTGTGGTACCATTTGCTCAGAAAATATCCAACCAATTTTGATAAATTTTATATGGTTGGAAAGCCATAGGTGCGGAGATGTGCAGAATATACATGAGACACGAATTTACACACTGAACAAATTTATAGAACAAAATTTTCAATTGTGTTAATTGTTTTCATTATAGTCAATTTTTGTTATATTAGGTCCGTTCCTTTACTTTAAATTTCTGTGATTTTCTGTGCATTTGTGTGATTTTCAGTCCAAAGCCGTTCCCGTACTCAATAATTTGACAGTTTTTTACAAAAAACAACGCTCACGAGAGAGTAAATAATTTCCCCTACCTGTGATTTTCAGTCCGAGAAATTTCTTCGGACTGAAAATCACAGCACAGCAAAATGTCAATTTGAGAGCAAAAGAATGAAAGCCAAACATCGTGGCTTACTTGTCCAGCACATTAGGTAATACGGATTTTGGTTGAATTTGCGTTCCCGTACTTTGGCACAGTTATGATATTTTTGAGAATATATCAACGTTGCTCTCTAAGATCTGACAATTTGTGATTTTCTGTGCACAAAGTAAAGGATCGGACCTATTGTTTGTTTTATATTTAAATAATTAATATCTTAGGTAATATACGTAATATACTTATTTAATGTATTTATTTTATTAAAATGCTAATTTATGTTAGTTTATAGACCCTGAAGATACGGATTATCCTTGAAATACATTGGTTAAACCTAATAGAATAGCATTTTTATATTAAATGAACTGAAGAAAGCAAGACATAGAATAAAACTAAATAGAGAACAAAATTTGTTTTTGTATGATTTAATTTTCGAACTTATTGTTTGACTCTAGAGAAAAGTTTCTTTCAAGTGTCAATAGTTTTTGAGTGAGTTTTTGGTCGAATTTCGGCCTAATATACTCGTATATATTAATACGCTTAGCTTAACCTAAGCAAAACATAACGGTACACTTTTCTCTGTAAATACTCAACGGAACTACATCAAATATATAACGTTGGAAAGGTTTTTTCCCCACAGATGTGCAGAAACCAAAAATTATCTCTGTATACAGCTGTTAAAGCATTTAATGGACATTTGAATTTTTCCAGTTAAATGATTTTTATCATTTTAAGGGTTGGGCTTAGAAGTCTGAAATATTGGGAGGTGATGACCATTATTGATTTGGATTTTTTGGTGGAAAATTTCGAATCCCTATCTTAGCGTAAAGCACAGAAAGTAACATTCTTACATATGTATATATTTTTGACCAAAATAAACTTACATAGAAAAAACATAAATGTTGATGTTGAAGTATAGAAGACTAACAGCCATATTATTGACTTGATTCAAAACTAGTTTTACGGCAATACTAGTTCAATAGAAGTTTCAAGTCCCAATATTTGGACAAATCGGTATTATTAACTAAAGTTTTGGTATTTTAAACTCAAAATATTGAAACTGGGATACCAAAACTTTCATTAATAATACCAATATGTATAAAATTTGCAATTTGAAATTTCCATAAAACTAGTTTTGCTTTTAAACTAGTTTTGAAAAACTCAATAATATGGCTGTACGCTTTAAGATCAAAAAATAAATATTTTGTATGTACGACACGTATATACATACATACATACAAACACACATGATATTTTTGACAGTATTTGAAAAAAAGTAAGTGTGTGAAATAAAATTTTATTTTTTATCGTACTTCTCAATATAAACCAGTTTTTATATCTTTATTTTCCAGGGCCACGGGGTACACGTAATGTTGCAAGATTACCCCCCTTCATAGAAGTAAACATTCAAAATCAATTTTACTATTAATGTACATTTTTGCTAAACTTTGATATATCATTTCTGAAAGCAAACATCAACACTTCTAAAAGAGTAACATTTATAAATAGACCTTGAGTGTGGCAGTGATTCAAGCTGTTTATTATTATAAACATTATTTGAAACTCGATCGAGAAGATCGAGAGACAAAAATGTTATTGTAAAACTCCAAAATAAGTACATTTTATAATTCACCAGTAGAGTTCTTCCAGTAACATTGATAAATGTCTGAAATGTAATGTTTTCAGAATTCATTTTGAACGTTTTACAACATTTTTTTTAGGGCAAGCTTAGGACTGCAGCAAAAAAAATTCGAGATAATAATTTTCCCTTACATTACGATAATAGAGAAGGCGAAAAAAGTGGGACTCGCAATTCTGTCTGTCTGTACCTCGAACTGCAGCCTAAACGGCTGAAGCGATTTTCTTCAAACTTTGGACTTCCCGAGAGGGGAAATTGAAATTTGTTTTTTAAGCTCAAAAAATACAGTTCCTGCCATACAACCAATATACAAAAATTGATTTATGTATTTCAAAACCGGCTCTAACGATTTTGAAAAAAAAAACCAGCTACTATAATCACTACAAAAATCCAAAAATTATTCCAAAAAATAATTTTTGGATTTTTAAAAAAATATTGAAATTTTTTTTTTTTGAAAATCCAATATCTTGAAAACTGGTTGATGATTTTTTTTTTTAATTTAGTGAAAAATTGTATTTTATTAAATACTAAAAGTTGGCATACCAAATTTGATTTTTTTAAATTTTCAAGAATTTTTATATATAAAAAATATTTAAAAAAAACCGCTCTAACGATTTTTGAATTTTCTTTTTTCATAAAATCATATCAAACAAATTATATAGAATACTTGTTTTGGAGCTCTATCTGTTTTAGCTATAAAAAAAAAATGTATACTTATTTAGTAATAATTTATATTTTAAATTGTTTTTATTTTTTTTTAATGTTATCATAATGTTATAGAGGTCCGTCAAGCTGCGTCGTCCACAACGGAAATTCCAAATTCTAGTGATGCAAGAATTAAGAGCTTTTTTGGAGCTAATTTAGTACCCCAATCCGGGCGGAGCACTAAAATGCCTTCCCACTGCAACCCGTGGACGACGCAGCTTGACGTCATCTGAAATTATATTAGGTCATCTGAAAATATATCAAGTTTTGTCTATCTACTCCCACTGGTTTGGTTTTAACAGGGTAAAAACCTTTTTTTTTTTTGATGACGTCACTCTTCCCATGCTGGGTCCAGATGACCTAATTCTACGTCTAACAAGATTTTTTTTTATTTTGTCTATTGTCAAATACAACAAAGCTCCAATTTATAGCACCTTCGGTACCTATTTTCAAGGTGAAATCGTGGAATACTGAGCTTAAGATTGCGATAATGTATGAGCTCCAAAAAAGCTCTTAATTCCTGCATCGTTAGAATTTTGAATTTGTTTGTATTTATAGGTCTGGACGACGCAGCTTGACGTCAAGCTGCGTCGTCCACGGGTTTCAGTGGGAAGGCATTTAGGTGCTCCGCCCGGATTGGGGTATTGTATGAGCTCCAAAAAAGCTCTTAATTCCTGCATCATTAGAATTTTGAATTTTTGTGTTTTAAAGGTGTGGACGACGCAGCTTGATGTCAAGCTGCGTCGTTCACGGGTTTCAGTGGGAAGGCATTTTAGTGCTCCGCCCGGATTGGGGTACTAAATTCGCTCTTAGCACTATATATGCACATTGTAAATTTTAAGTTACGTTCAAGTTGTAAGCTACGAGAGCAAGCTTGTGCGATCCAGTCGTGCACATTTTTTTTTGGGGCATCAGTACCTTGGGTGGCCCGCTTCACAGGTTCCGAGGATTTGAACTAGAGCTTAAAATCAGTTCCGGATCCTCAAACTATCTAGATATCCGAAATATCCGGATACTTTGAAGCACTAATTTTAACTCCTTTTATGTGTCCTCTCTGTCTCGTTCTCGCAACTCTTTTTAAGCATTAAAAAGACCAATAGTTGTTTGAATTTTTGGTTTTGCTTAAATTAAGGGTAATGTTAACTTGAGTATTTTAAAAAGGCAAATATTGGGTGAATTAAATCCGTCCATTTTGAACTCACTTAGCGGGAGCACATTTTCATATTTTTTTTTTTAAAGCTATACAGTTGGGCACTTATCAATTTACAAATTTAAAAAAGTACGTATACGCCAGGGTGTACGGAATTTTTATATTTCCATAATTTAAGAAGAACAAAATTTGGTTTAACTAAGAAAATAAAGTATAGTGTAATATGTGCTTTATAGATCAATTAAGGTTTACTATTGAATAGTAAATGAACAGAATATTTAAAAAATAAGTACCAACATTATTTTTTTTGTTTTTAAGTTCTAGACATAATTTGAACGAATGCTATAGGAATGTACATACGTACCTGTCCGTAAATTTAATAAGCTTTACTTTTCTTAATAGTACAGTAACTATTTACTTTCACGTGTGCGTCAAATCTGGTATTTCTGATTTTTTGCTGCGTTGTTCAGGATATTAGCCTAGATTGGGCCAAAAGAATAGGACAATCATACCGGAAGGGTGGTCTTTAAACCCCCCTCAAGATGGGAGGGGCAATTATTTAAAAAAATGACTTAAGGTAGAAATAACACTATTGAAAAACAATGGTAGCACCCACAATATTCTCCTATAGCTTATCTTAAGCCCAGAAACCCATTCTTGATTTTTCTTTTTCAATAAAGTTATTTTTTAATCGATACTTTTTGAGAAATCAATTTCCAAACTCAAAACATTGAAATGATGAATGATGATTGTCCTATTCTTTTGGCCCAATCTACACGCTCCAGTGCTTTGATGCATTTATGTCAACCATTCTTTATTTTCCATTATACTGTGTGATAACACTACTTTTTATATTAAATTTTGTATCGCTAAATTTTGAAGTGCTGTATTTTGGAAACCATTGGGTCTACAGAGTTGGCTTTGGTCTCAAGTTGAAGCAAATTAAGTTACTTTGAATTCGTTGAACAATGCTTTTATTTAAAATTGATTATTTGGGAATAAAATTACCAATAACTAAAAAAAGCGCGAAAAAAACGCAGTTTTTCTGATTTTTGACCATGAAGCGGTCGCCGCTCGAGGTCGAAAAATTAGGTTTTTACTAGGCTAATATTCTGAACAACGCAGCAAAAAGTCAGAAATACCAGATTTTACGCTAACGGTGTCTTCCATACAAACGACAAGGTTACTGGACTATAAGTTTTCAAAATTGTCATGAATCTTATATAAAGTAGTAAGAAGATAATCTATGACGTATCCATGAATTTGGTGTTTGTTTCGCTGGCCGAATATTTGGCCATTGGCGATACTAGTCATTTTTATTGGTTCTAATAAAATTAAAAAGAAAATAGAGAGTAATACTCCCTTATATTTAATATAAAACTTACCAAAATATTTCTGATATTTTTTTTTATTTTCCATGCTTCAAGGAATATCCTCAGGTACCTATGAATAAAGTAAACTTAATTTAGAGCCGATTTTGTAGTCATCAGTTAAACTATCAGATGAACAAATCCTATAGAAATAGGAACAAATTTGTGTTTTATTCAAAGTATACGTACCTCTTCTATCTGCCGTTTGACTGATTATTGAAAAATTGGCATTCATAAGTAGTCTGTGTTTAAGTTAAGTGTAGGCAAATTTTCTTTGAAAGTGTTTTTTTTTTATTTGCATCGTGTATACATAAATGTATGCGTGTATTGAAAATTGAAGAAAGGACTTCTTAAATTTGTACTTGATATTTCTTCTGAGTGTGCTGATTTTTTCTTGGCACTTAAGCTTATAACGAAGGGTAGTATTTGGTATATCTTTATTAAACAAAATATTAAAGTTCATTTTGACATGACAATGACTTCTATAAGAAAATTAACAATTTTTTTAATAAAATGTTATATAGATAACTGAATTTTTAATTAATCTATTAGTATTTAGCTACACGAACAATATTACTCTTTTCAAATTTAAAAACAAAAAAAAATAACAGCTGTTCTAAGAAATAGAGAATTAAATTTTTGAGTGTCAATTACTAAATTTAGCCAAATGTGTGTATCTGTATTTTATTGTTATCTTTTGTCTCTCATGTGAATTTTGTATAAAATGTTTCTATTCGGTATTCAAAAAGCTAACCCTTTTTTGGCAACACATGCGTGGTAAAATTCCCACAATTCATTAGATGGAAATATTCCAACACTCAAGCTTTACATTATGTACATAAGTTTAGTTATATCCATTTATTATATACACTATCTCAAAATTCAATATGTGTAAACCAAACATCCATATGGGGTTTTTGGGGTTGAATAATGGAGGTCCATCTGAACACACAATGTTCTTTTGTCAAAAACTTTAAAATGGGTTCCGTATTTTCATGGAGGTATGTAATGATGTAAGTATTTTATACAAAATTCATATATTTTGAATGTTTTGTTTGTCTTGTAATTAATTCCCAACAAAAGGATAGAGTAATTAAATAAAAACACCACAGCATACGTTGTGTGCCTGGCGCCTTGGGGGTGTGTTTTCCTATATGCGGTGGGGGAGCATAAACATTTATTTATTTCTTACTCCTTTCTAACTCTTGCATACTCGTATATGGGTTTTTGGATGAAAATACAAGAACAAAATTGCGTGGGTAGGTATTATATTAAAAGCTAAGGTAATAGCGTATCCTTCCAAAATGTACGAAGGTAGAGGAAGAGGATTAGAAGACGATATATGCAATACTGTTTAATTTCCTGTCAGGGTTACAATCAAACAAAAGTCTAATGATTTTATAATTCAAATTCAAGAATAGCAGGCTGATATTTAATAAACTTCTACTCGATTTTATTTTGTGGGGGAATAAGATGGTGAGGGTGTCGTATTCTTCAAATTTAAATCAATAAGAGGAAGAAAACTATTGCTCATAAAAATACGCTAGATATATACCTAGGGGTTTTGTTATGTTATGTTATGTTTTTCTTGAGAAACTTTATTTTATTAAAAGATAATTTTGTCTAATTGTGCTTGTTACACATGCTTATCCAACATAATTACATAGTATATCTTCATCTAACTGTATGCCATGAGTTTGTAAGAAGTATATGAATCAAGATTATGCGATTTTTCCGAACCGGGGCAAGAACTTAATTTTGGCGCCTCTCCATCTTTTGAGAAAAATTATAAACAAACAAAACAGGTGTTTATGCACTTGGTTGAATTTTGTGTAACTGGTAGAAAATAAATAAAATAAATAAATAAATTGGGTGGCACAACGGGTCGTGAAGAACCAGGGCCTAGTGACAAACAACTCGCAACCATTCCTGTGTGCGCCGGTCAACAGGAATGGAACGGACCTACAATTTTATGCCGAATCCGGTTGTTCCGAATGGCTAGACGAGAAGCACTTATTCGTGACAAGTGATACTCTTGAAGGATTTGCCAATTCCTTGCAAGAGGCAGTAGCCCTGAAAAAAACTTTTTCGTTTTTAGGTGGACGAGGCTGGGAAGCGAACCCAGACCTCCAGCGTGACAGTCAAACGCACTAACCATTACGCTATGGGCTGCTACGAAGATGAATCAAAATTTTTAGAGTAATTTAAACAAAAAGAAAATTGAAAAATAGCTTTACCCGTTCTATGAGTTCTCGAGCATTCTTTTCACAAAACCAATACAAAAAGATACTGTGAATTTTATTATTCTAGGGGAATTTGTTTAAATTCGTGCACCTATTTCAATATTTTAATATTTAAATTTCTTCATCTTCGTATTATAAAAAACCTGACCACGGGTATTTATTTTCTAGGTGCACGAATTTAAACAAATTCCCCTAGAATAATAAAATTCACAGTATCTTTTTGCTGTGATTTTTATAAGAGTCGGTAAACATCGACCAAAATTTGTGTCTTAGTAGGGTATAACAGACTGACTGAAGAGCCCACTGTTATACCTTGGGCGAAACACAATAATTTCTGGAGTTGAGGTCACTTGTACTTTTTAATTGAATTTTATTCATTCACTCCACTTAAAACAGAAGTAATTTCAATATTTTAATATTTAAATTTCTTCATCTTCGTATTATAAAAAACCTGACCACGGGTATTTATTTTCTAGGTGCACGAATTTAAACAAATTCCCCTAGAATAATAAAATTCACAGTATCTTTTTGCTGTGATTTTTATAAGAGTCGGTAAACATCGACCAACATTTGTGTCTTAGTAGGGTATAACAGACTGACTGAAGAGCCCACTGTTATACCTTGGGCGAAACACAATCATTTCTGGAGTTGAGGTCACTTGTACTTTTTAATTGAATTTTATTCATTCACTCCACTTAAAACAGAAGTAATTTCAATATTTTAATATTTAAATTTCTTCATCTTCGTATTATAAAAAACCTGACCACGGGTATTTATTTTCTAGGTGCACGAATTTAAACAAATTCCCCTAGAATAATAAAATTCACAGTATCTTTTTGCTGTGATTTTTATAAGAGTCGGTAAACATCGACCAACATTTGTGTCTTAGTAGGGTATAACAGACTGACTGAAGAGCCCACTGTTATACCTTGGGCGAAACACAATAATTTCTGGAGTTGAGGTCACTTGTACTTTTTGATACTTAAAATCTCTCAATGGCTGCTTTCGCATCGTCTTGTTTTAGGCTGAACACTGAACATGTGTCGACATTTTTTTGTCCAGATTATGAAAGTCGATCATATAAAAGTCGATATTTTAAAAGTCGGCATTTCGTACAATTTTTTTGAGAACAAATGTCGACAAGGCGATATTTTGCTCGACTTTTTTCAACGCAATCGACATTTTGTCAATTTGAGATTTCATAATGCCGACATTAATAAAAAAAATAATAAAAAATAAGGTAGCGAGACTTTGAGACAACTTATCGACGACCATTCAAATTGTGTCCAAAATATGGGACTCAATTTGTCTGCAGAGTTCAGAGTCATGTTTTTTGTTATTTTCCTATATATAACTTTGGAAATATGCAACTAAGGAAAAAAAAACATCAACACAAAATTTGTTTGTTTCTCCACAAGATGTTCGTAATTTCACAAAAAATGGTGGCATTATTCGCGCATATCTCGTTAGCAGCCAAAATTAAATCGTTATAATTTTGGACACAAGTTGTTCTTATGAGTAGGTTAAAAAAAAATAAATCGGGTGGCACAACGGCTCATGAAGAACCAGGGCATAGTGACTAACAACTCGTAACCATTCCTGTGTGCGCCTTTCGACAGGAATGGAAGGGACCTACAATTTTATGCCGAATCCGAACGGCTAGACGAGAAGCACTTATTCGTGACAAGTGATACTCTTGGAGGATTTGTCAATTCCTCGCAAGAGGCAGTAGATCTGAAAAAAAACTTTTTAGTTTTTTAGGTGGACGAGGCTGGGAAGCGATCCCAGTTCCCAGACCTCCAGCGTGACAGTCGAACGCACTAACCATTACGCTACGGGCTACTACATGAGTAGGTTAAGAATTACAAAAAAAAAGATTGGTGTATTGAAACACAAAGCATTGACGTTTTTTGATCAAAAATTGGTTTAATATATATTTCAGTAGTGATGACTTACTGAACGGTAGTTCTTATGAAAAAAGTTTATTACATTTTTCCTAAATTACCTAGCTATCAAAATTTTGCTATTCAATTTTGTTCAGGTGGACAAAGAGCGAAGTTGTACCCACTTGTTTCCCATACACTAATAATAATTTAATAGTTATTTTGACTATATATTTTGAGTTAATTTTTTTACCGACTATTTTTGAAGCCACAAGCAACAAATTTTTCATTGTTATCATCAAAATCAAAGCAACTTCCCGAAATTTGACCACCCTAACAAAGGTTCATGTTAGTTGAACTGTCGGATTGAAAGCTTTTAGGATTATTAAAAATTATGAAACCAACTTTGTAATGAAAATAAAATCAAAGTGTCTTAAAAAAAATTTGAGGTATTTTTTGATCCACCAATTTCTTCAATTTATATATTTAAAACGACATTTTAATACATTAAATATATTTAAGCAGCGCACTTTATTTTATAACTTGCACAGACCATTTGAAATAAAATACACAAACAAAAAAATATGGCAGTGCTTCCGCCCTATCGACCACTTGCCAATGTTATTTTCCATCACAACTTCCGGTGCAACCCACAGTTATGAGAAAAAATAAAAATACAAAATACAAATCGAATAACGAGCTAACAACCATCATATAGGATGCACAGAAAACTCACCAGCAAAAGGATACAAGCACAAAAAAAAATGTTGCTGCTTATTATACTTTATACACTCTCTTTACAGGACACAAAATAGAAAAATATAAAAATAATATAAAAAAAAACGTTCTTCTGTGCCACTTCCCTAGCGGTGGTGCTTCCTTTTCAGAGGAGGAACAAGAAACCAACAACGCTCAGACGAACATCCTGCGGATTTTCTCAAATTTAATTTATTCAAACATTTTGCACACATACACACATACACACAAACACACATTTATGAGTACCTATACCTTCTCTGGGCAGATGCTGGCAACCGGAGTCGTATTGATTTGTGTCGACTCAACTCAGGCTCATTTCTATATAAGCGCTCCCCTCAAGCAAGATGATATTCCAATCCAGTATGCATTCAATTCAATGACGTGCATTCAATATTTAAATTAAAAACGAAGGAAAAAAATTTAATAACCTCTCAGTCAGCAATCCAATTATAAACAATTAGAAAATTGAAATGGTATCAGCAGGTGGGCCATCCAGCCAATGCCAAATCCTTTTTGCATTGTTTTAACGACGAAATTCAATGGAAATTGCTTATGTTGATTGATGCCCAGCCGCATCCAACCGACACATGATATGTCAATCAAAATAACTATTGTTTTAAAAGTCAGATTTAGTTAGGTGGTGGATTTGATGTTTTTTTTTTTGAATGAACAAAAAAAAACGAAATCGTCAACTCTTTAACCCTCATTTATTTATCAGGTCAAACACGTTGAGATATATTTCTTTTGAATCTATTGTTCTGTAAGTTCAAAAGGTCGAAGTGCATTTTTATAAGAACACTTTCTCTTTGAAGTTAAGAAACCAAAACTACCTTCGATACGCTTGATGGGTTAAAATTATTGTTTGCTCGTATTTTTATGATAATTTTTGTAGCGAACATATCGTAACCTATGGAACTGGTTTATTTAATAAGAAAAATTGACAGGGGTGTCGGTGCGTCTTGATCATAGAATTCAGACGTCATACAAATTTCCTGAATCAATTCTTCTGATCGTCGCCGTTTTAACAACAAAAATAGACAAGATAATTTTAAAAATTCAATTCACTGGAAATATACATGTTTATGTATGTACCTTACTTACTTAAGTCAATTCTGTTTTTATTTAATACAGATAGGTACTTCTTGAAATTTATAAATTACTAGCTGACCCGGCAAACGTTGTTGTGCCATATAAATAAGTTCTAGTAAATATTTTGGTTATTAAATAAGGAATAAAGAATGTATCGTAAGTGTGTTTAGATTTTTTAACGATCAATAAAATAGATCGTTAATCGATGAAATAGAACGAATGAAGATGAACCCAACTAACAATTTAACTTCTGTAAGGGTCGATCGAGGCTATTTCCTAATCAGCAAATTTGTCTCTATAAGGCCTTAGAGAAACACATTTGGCCCACATTGAGAAGCTCGAAAGGCTTTTAAGCAATCATTTACAGGTTTGTTGGAAGTACTCAATTTATTTCGCTAATGCCTTATACAACAAAACAACACTCAAATATTGCAAATGTAGTAGTGTAGTTTTGTTCAAGTGTTTCGATAGGCACATCTAAAACCTTTATAAAAGGCTTGTCGAGGCCTAGGAGAAGCCTTTTCGAAGCAAAATGCAAAACAAAATAAAAATAAGTTCTTTATTTTTATTTCTACATTTTCTCCTTTTATTTTGATGCAAGTAATTTTCTTCTAGAACTTAATGCACAATTATTATTTATATCTGAAAAAAACATATTACTTACTTGATGGATTTTGCGAGATTTGAACCGAGGATGGTTGGGTTGAGAGTCGGGCACCTTACGTATTGAGCTAGCCTGGCATATGAAAAATGAGTGCCAAATTGGAACCATTTGAAACTGAAATTAGCCTCCTAAAAACTTCCTTGGGACTTCCTGATGAATTGAAGTAATTTAAAAAATACAGGTGACCATTCGTCTGTTGCTTGCAAGGGAGTTTTTTTACTTAATGTTATTTTTTTTTTAATTTTGAATGTTTCCATGATTACGCATCAGAGAAAATATGGAAGTGGTCACACAAACATACATTTTGTGAGACAACAATTTAAATATATGTCCTTTTTCATTGAAGTCGATTGATTTTAAGAATGAAAGGCTTTGATTTGAGAAAAAATATAAAAACTTTTTTATGCTCTATAAAATATGTACTTTTCATTTTGTACACAAACCATTTACTGATAATTTTAATTTGTATCTTTTTTAAAAACACTAATTTGCCAAAATAAAAAACATAAACCATAACGACCATCATTAAGTTTTTTCAACTGAAAGTAACGATGTAGTATAGATATTAAAAAAAGTTTAAAATGTAATACAAAAAAATACTGAGAAATGAGAGCTTCATACTAAGATAATTTTTGAAAACATTCGAATTTCTTAACGTGACAATATTTTTTAACAATGAAACAGAAACTATACTATGGTCACCTCGTTTGTGAATAATTCAGCCAGCAGTAGCTTATTTTCACATCAATACTACTTTCCAAGCGAAGTACCAGCTTTTAATGCTTTCATGTTGAGTATGCAAAACTTCGCTAGGACCAAATAATCGGAATTATTACTTCCCGCGCATGCGCCTGAGAGGATGATTAAAATTATGTTTGCATAACGAACTCTTCACAGGTCTTATAGAAACAAATAAGGCTGACATCACTTCGCTGAGGCAAATTCATCGAAATAAATGCTTCTCGCGCATGCGTCTGACAGAGTTCACACAATTATTACGCTTGTGTCGGGCTTGTGTTTGATGGGTAATAGAACCAAAATTGGATGTCATGCTTAATCAGAGTTACCATTGCAATCAAATTTAATTCTGAGGAAATCATTTTTATTGGTGGGATCCGGGGTATTATTTTTTTTATAGAAATTAAAAAAAGAAAACAAACAACGAATATGAATAAAGTTTATCTGTTTTTGTTAAATCATTTCTAATAAAAAATGATTAAATAATTTATATTTGTACTGCAATTCTGAATATAAATTACATAATTATAGTTCCATGTAAAAAACATAAATATATTTTTTTTCTTCAAGTGCATTTAAATAAATTGTTTTCTTTTCCCATATTTATCTCAATGCAGAAAATAAATGTTTGTTCCGTGTTTGTTTTGCAAAATTTAAAAGCTTTACCTATACTCAATGAATCGGTTTAATTTAAATTCTTAAAATGATACAAATTTACCTATTTTTATTTTCATAGATAATTTGACCTGTGGTAACCCTCTCTCGGCAGTGGAAACATACATGTGCCGAACAGTTCACAAGATAATGCTTGTATTGGGCTTTTCCTCAGGGGGCTTAAAGAAATAAAATAAATTGACATAATTTCACTAACAATTATGCTCCCATTAGACTATTGTACACATAATAGCTTGTTTCAGGCCTTTGTAAGCAGGCCCTTCTATAGCTCTTGTCAATGCTTCCTAATGAAAGTTTTTTCTTTGCTTTTATTTCGCATGCCTCTCAAAACTAATTTCTGGGAAGCCTTACGAAAACTATAACCAAATTGTTAATATTCAGGCTTGCAGAAAATTAAAGATTCTGCTTGTAATAGATTTGTAGGAAGCTGTTTTCAAAAATATAGCTTCGAAAATTTGCAACTTCCATGTCCAAACTGAATACTAGCCTTGTAGAAATAATAACTTATAGAAATTAAAAAAATGAACCTTATAGAGGAAAAATTGTTAGTTGGGAATCGGTTAAATTCGTATCACTTACAAAATATTTGTGTAAAATGTTGTCAATACCCACTTAATACAAAATTTATATTTACATTAAATGCAACACAGTTATCCACTTAATCAATGTAAAGCTTTCTGATGTTATTATGGCTGTCCGCTCCAATCCGGTCCAATGCCATTTTGAACATTTTGACTAAGTCATTGTTCTGATGAAAAAACGTTTGCAGTTCTTGGACAATGGTTCCCTTCACTGTTGGATTATGAGCACAACGCCTATCAACTTCCGCATCTTGATTGCCCATAAGATGAATTTGCAAGAATTGATGACCCGCATCTGGCAGTGGTAGCAGCGATCCCAGTAGGTGATGAATTTGTTCTTGTTTCTTCAATTGTATATGATCGTTTTAAATTATTTGTTTTATCAAAAACAATTATGGTATACTACCTTGAAAGTGGCCATGAAATTTTCTTGTACAATATGCGTTGCGCCAAACGACGTCATTTGAAAGCAATTGTTATATTTTTGGATGTTGACCAAGAAATGTTTAAAGTAATTTTCCACCCCAGAAACTAATTTGCGTAATTGATGAGGTGGTTGCACCAATTGTGGCAATTTTACTTTACCACCAGTACAACATAATCCATTAGATTCACCGCTGTATTTTAACTCTTTACAATATTGACACGTGGTTGTTATTTCCCCAATTGTTAAGGATTGGTCGACACAATAATCTATTTCCGGGTCGTAGTGGAATGCTTCTCGTTCCAGGTTTACATGACCACTGCGTCTGCGGAATCGCTCTATTTGATTGTGTCGTGCTGGCTGTTGTTGTGTTTGGTTTGCCCGCACTCGTTCTATTCTAAGCCTATCTACTTCATTATTATTGCCTGTGGAACGCAATTCTGCCATACCAATACGAAAGTTATCATTATCTGTCTCTCGCTGGTTGCCAATGCAGTTTGTACGTGACGTTCGCACATCTGATTGGTTTTGACGACATAAGTCAGGTCGTCTTCTCCTTGACATTTTAAAACAATAACAATAACACTGATGATAATAGATCGTCTCAAATTTTATTTATTTATTTTATTTTTTTCGACAGTCAATTGACACTTTTACACTTTTACATTTTTTTTTATTTGAAACAGTCTTGTATACCAACAAATCAGACCAAAGATATTGGTCGTGTTTCTCACCGTTTAAACCTTCCCTGAACTTCCACAATTATTTAAAGGTCAAAATTAGCCAAATCGGTGCAGCCATTCTCGAGTTTTAGCGAGACAAACGAATACCAATTAATTTTGTTATGTGTTCGTTCATATATGAATAGATAAAAAAGCCAAGTGCAAGTGCCAATAACTAGAGGTACCAAAGATTGAGCTGTTTACCTATTGAAAGTCTAGTTGTGGATTTTTGTTCGACTGTTTTTTTTTCGCAATGATCATTTCGCAAATTTTTTTTCTCGCAGTTTAATCTTTTCGCATTTTATTTGTTTGGCAATTTTTATTTCGCTAAATTATTGTTTCGCAAAATCTTCATATGCGCATATTTCACATCGGATTTCGCAATTTTTTGACTTACATTTCATTACTTCGCATTATATTATTTCGCAAATAATTATTTTATACTTCATTGTTTTCTATTTTATTAATTGGCAAAATATTATTTCGCACTTTATTATTTCCTATTTTATTACTTCGCAAATTATTAAATCGCAATTAATTATTTTATACATAATCACCCTTATGGTGAAGATCAACCAACAATAAAAGGCTCTCCCAAACAAAAGCCAACATACGCCGACGGCAGTTTTTGTTGTTGTTAAGCATTGTTTTTTTGTCATTTTTGTTACCATTGTGAATGATTCGCTTTGCATAGCGAATATTCCGCGTTGGTTTGGGAGAGCCTTAATAATTGAAATTTATCAATCAATTAAATTAAATGGTATTGTGAGCGTCAAATGTCAATTAATTGTTGATACATTTTGAATTTGTATCAATAATATATTTTGAATGAAAAAAATTGGTATTGCGAAAAAAATATTTCATCAACTTCACAGACAACTAGCAATTTTTCATTCAATCGTAAATTTGTAGTTGATGAGAGCTTGTTAAAAAAAAATAACAAAAAACTTGTAATTTCGAATTATAAAATTGTTAATTTTTCAATAAGTAACAAGAAATAGTTGAGCAGTTTAGTCTAATTGGTGGAAGAAAACTTTGAACACGCCAAGGGATTTGCACTTAAGCTGGAGCACATTCAAAGTGGGAAAGAATTGTAAATTGAAAGAATTGGTTTTCTATGACATCAAGGACTTCTCTTAGGACAAGCGATGCAGTTGATAGTGCGTTACCCAAGGTTGAAGTGATTTCTCAAACTTGTAGTTACCATATACACTAGGGTGGTCCTTATAAAAGTCATTGTCTTATTTTGAATGACGCACCTACCTTATCTCTTCCTGTAAAATTTAAGCTCATTATATTAATGATAAACCGGCTCCCAAGACGTCTGATGTTTTATATGTGAAATCCCATGTATTTTTGTAAATCCAAATTTGAAAAATCTTCATTTTGGTAATGATTGATACAAAAAATTGAATTTTGACTGTATCTGAAAAAAAATTAACAACGGTTATTTCCTTACTTATAGGGTTGCCATGCGTCCTCTAACTCTAACGGAACGTCCTCCAACTTTTTTAGAAATTGTCCTCTTTTTTCACCTAACAAGTAATTTAAAAGAAGAACAGAGCCAATACAAATGTGATAGAAAACATAAAATGAAACACATCTTATTTTGACTCCGGTGTGTCAACCATGTAAATTTAGTTGAAACGAGCCCATTTTTTCAGCTGCATTGTAATTTATTTTGTTGTTCCCCCTTTCATCAAGAAAATAAATGAATATTTTATTTCATTCGGTAAAGACTTAATTACATGGACCTACTTTCTGCAAAAAGTACAAAAGTGCGAAATAAAGCCTTAAGTTGCAAAAAATCAAACTTTATTTTATTTGGTGGTTCAAATTATTTTCTTTAATAATTTTAGCAAGAAGATTTTAAAATGAATGGCAAATATTTTTAGAAAAGGAAGAAATGATTCCGAAGCAGATTACACAGTTTTAAACTCCAAGATTTCCATTGCAATCAAAGGAAAATAGGCGATCGAGGACCCCATATCATCTCAAATGTACTTAAATAACAGAAGAAATTACTCGGGTACATCAAGAGTCTTGAAAACTTTCATTTTGAACAAGTCAACACAAAAACATATTCAGGCTACCGAGGCAACAATATCGTTTGACACTGTATGTCATCACTTCATCAGCAATCGTTTAATTCTCTTAATTTGACCACTAACCCAAACAAACATTTGTGTTCGAATCTCATGCGCCAGGACATAGGCCACTGCAATAGTTACCAGTGTAATCGCTCCGCTGTCTATCTCTAAATCAGTGGTGGATCCAGAGGGAGGATCATAGGGGTCAAACGCCAGAGAGAAAGATAAAAACATTCAAACTACAAGAAAACAAATTCTTTTAAAGTAGATAGACATAATCTTAAAAGAAAAAAAAAATCTATAGAAGTTGATTTTTCTATTCAAATAGTGGATGTCCAAATGGATTCTCATTACCAAATTGCAAAGTGTTCATTCAAAAAAAAAAAAAAAAAACCAATTGTGTGTTCAACTTAAAAACATTTTCCGCCCAACCAGAACCTCACGAATTTTGCATTTAAACATTAGAAACTATAATTTTGAAAAATTAAATTTTAATTTTAGAGGTAAGATCATTGTTAAAAATAACCGGAATTAAATAATTCAAATTTCAATTTAGAAAAAATCTTACGATAAATATAAGATAAAGATAAGATCTTAAGATAAATATAAAAAGTACTTTTTAAAATGTTGCTTTAAAATATAAGTTATTAATTTTTTGTATTTTAATTTATGTTATTTTAAAATTGAAATACATTTTAGTTTAAGTTCATGGACTTAGTTTTTGTTATCATTTTGTCCTTTTTTTTAAGGTAGATGATGTCCTCCTGTAGTAGCGAAATGGTTAGTGTGATGGACTGTCACGCTGGAGGTCTGGGTTCACTTCCCAGCCTCGTCCACCTAAAAAATAAAAATATTTTTTCAGGGCTACTGCCTCTTGCGAGGAAGTGACAAATCCTCCAAGAGTATAACTTGTCACGAATAAGTGCTTCTCGTCTAGCCGTTCGGATTCGGCATAAAATTGTAGGTCCCTTCCATTCCTGTCGACACACGCACACAAGTATGGTTGCGAGTTGTTAGTCACAAGGCCCTGATTGTTCACGAGCCGTTGCGCCACCCAATTTATTTAATTTTTTTGATGTCCTCCAAAGTCTGGGATTTTAAAACTTTTTGTCCTATAGGTTAGCTTAGACAGCCATGGCAACCCTATTACTTATAGCCATTTTAACAAAAAACATTAGTGCAAAATTTTAGACGATTTAGTACGACGTTAAATCATTTTTAGTATGATACTAGGTTAAAAATTGTGTTTTGCTAATTTTAAACGAGTTTAGCATCGTACTATCACCTTACATTTTACTCAAGTTAAAATCACCAACTGGCTACTTTAACTTTTTAGTATCGTACTAAATCCATATGAGAAGACCCGAATGTTCCAGGTTCGAGTCCTGCTGGTACCCAACTTTTTTTTCTTTTTTTTTTGTTAATAATGAAGTTAAAATGATAAAAATATAAATATCGAATATTTATTTCAAGCACATGATTGGTTTCCATCAACATATAATTAATTTACAACGCATAAAAACAATAATTGTTTTTATCAAATTCAAACCCTACAAATGCAATTAACTAGTTAGCAAAACGTTTAAAACTTTGGAATAATTAGTAAATTGCTAAATACTTAGCAAATTGTAAACTAGTAAAATGTTAAGCCCTTAACAATAAGTTGTTTAAAATTTTGCGCCATTTTTTTTATTTAATTTTAATTAATTAATAAAATTTTTTTTAATACATTTTTTAAACTTGACAAAAGTTACTAAATGTGTGCAAATATTCAATTTTCTTTATCAATCATTATAAAAGTTATGAGCTTTTAAAGTTAGATGTACAAAAATACATGAGATTTCCCATATAAAACTTCAGGCATCTTTGGGGCCTGGTTAACGTTAATAAAATGTGCTAAAATCTTACTGTTTTTTTTTTTGAAATTATTTAGAACAAATTAGGGGGATGCGTCATTCAAAATAAGACGATGACCTTTATAAGGACCACCCTAATGTACATAGAAGCTTTGTACTGTTGCTAGATTTAAAATGTTTGGCACGGCTGGAATGTTTTATCAAGGCTTGAATTTGTCCTCTATTTCATGGAAACAATCAACAAATTGGATAGCCGGATGTTTTTTTTTAAACTGGAAACGGGGCACAGGAAAAGATTAATTTATTTGTGTCTGAAAACTGAAACCTACATATATACTTATACATTTGACTTTCCAATTCCAAAGGATTGCATGTATCCCTCAAACTCCTTCGCATTCTTGCCATTTCAATAAATTATTTAAATCCTCATCTTCATCAAAAAAAAACAATTCAATGTCATATTTCGTATGTTGTTTTTAATTTGTATTATTATTTGCTTTGAAAGCTTCTGTCAGACGCAAACCCCCATTCAGAATGGGTAGGTTCAGAGAACTTAGGGGTCTTGCAAGTAAGGCAGATTTCTAGAATGTGATTGGCCAGCTGTCAAAGGTTCCTTTCATTTGAAACAATTTTTCGACAGCTGACCAATCACAGTCTAGAAATGTGCCTTACTTGCTGTTTTGGCACTGAGTGAAACCCAGATAGGTGAAAATTCTGATCATTCGGAATTTAATTTATTTGGGTATAATTTAGTGCCATTATTCTTTCCACACCATGGTCTTGCCGTTTATATAAGGAATGATGTTGCGTACCAACTTCAACCACAATATGGTTTGTGTTCTAACACAAACTTTAATTTCATGTGGTTAAAATTTACGGTAAATAAGCACATCATAGACACATGTTTCGTTTATCGAAGCCCTAATTTGGACAGAAATTCAACTTTTAACGAGTTTGATGCTCTGTCCGACTCCATTCAAAGAATTGTTGCCCATTATCCTCACACTGAAATCGTCATTGCGGGCGATTTCAATGTACACAATTCGCTTCGCTTTTCGGGTCAGACAACACCCGAAGGAAGGTTTGTTGAGGTCTTTGCTGAGTTAAACCACCTGACTCAGCTTGTTGACGAGCCAACTCGAATCCCTGACGTTCCAGGTCAATCCGCCAACACTCTGGACTTGTTCCTTACCTCTGACCCTGATAAATACACTATTAGTGTATTATCGCCTCTAGGCACATCAGACCATTGTGTCATATCTGCGAATTTCTCGTGCCACCAAAACTCAGTTAAAGAAAAAACTCCCAAGAGAACCGTTTAGCAGTACGAGAAAGCCAACTGGGACGGTCTCAATGCTTTCTTCAGGAACTTTAACTGGTCACTATGCTTCCTCGATAGTGACGTAGATGCCAGTGCAGATATGATCACAAATTTAATTCTTTGTGGAATGAGAAATTTTATCCCGAATAGGGTTAAATCTTTCAAACCCAAAGAAAACTCGTGGTTTGATTCGAGCTGTAAAGAGGCTATTAGGGTTAGAGAAGTAAGTTTCCGTAGTTACAAAGCCAACCCTACTGAGGAAAACCGGAAAAAGTTTCAACAAGCCAGAAAGACCTGTAATGGTCATATTAGAAGAACCAAATTTTTGCATGACCAAAAATTAAGGCAAAAAATATTACAATGTCCCAATAGTAGTAAAAATTTTTGGTCATTTGCAAAAAACATTCGAAACACTTCTTCGTCTGCGGTTCCAACGCTCGTCTTCAACGACACACCTGCTGTCAGCTCGCAAGATAAAGCCAATTTGCTCGCAGCACAGTTTGCTGTTAATTCGACGCTGTCAGTAAGTGATAGAACTCCGCCTGTAATTGAGAGAGTAAACGATATTAGGGGGCAAATCTTCTTTCGCACTCGTGCAGTTGCTAGAGTTCTAAAAGATCTCGACATTCACAAATCCGCTGGCCCGGATAGTATCCCTCCCATTGTTCTGAATAGGTGTTCTTCAACGCTGGCAAAACCACTGCGTAAGCTTTTCCATCTGTCCTACTCTACTGGTCTCTTTCCGAGTGGATGGAAAACAGCATTTGTCCAGCCTGTCCCTAAAAAAGGCGTATCTTCTTCACCCTCAAACTATCGTTCGATTGCACTTACGTCCCTTCTTTCCAAGGTCATGGAAACGCTGATCAATTTTCAGCTCAAGAAATATCTCGAAGAACGAAGGCTTCTTAATGACCGGCAGTACGGCTTTCGTAGCAATAGGTCCACTGGTGATCTGATGGTATATCTCACCGAACAGTGGAACAAATCTTTGCATCGTTTTGGAGAAAGTAAGATTATTGCACTTGATATTTCAAAAGCGTTTGATAGAGTTTGGCATCAAGCTCTCTTATCGAAAATGCGCGCATTTGGTTTCGATGAATCTCTTCTTCGTTGGATTAGAAATTACCTTTCGGACCGTTCAATACAAGTTGTATTAGACGGTTTCAAGTCTGAAATCCACAAAATAAATGCTGGTGTGCCCCAGGGCTCCGTTTTGTCTCCGACTCTCTTCCTAATTTTTAAAAATGATCTTTTGTCTGAAACTTCTAATCCATTAAACTGTTTCGCTGACGACAGTACCCTCAGCTTCTCATATTCGTTTACAGATTCTCATCCATGTCCTTCGGATGTGGAACTTGAACGGCAGCGTATGATAAGCTCATTAAATTCTGATCTTGACAGCATTGTCCAATGGGGAATCAAAAATCGCGTAGAATTTAATGCTTCAAAAACTCAATGCTGTCTAGTGTCGTCAAAACGAAACCCACCCCTCATGCCACTATCCATGAGTGGTTCGTGCATTGAGGAAACCGAAAAGCTTTCAGTCCTCGGTATGTGTATCACAGACCACCTTCTGTGGAACGATCACATATTTGATGTTGCCAAAAATGCTGCTAAATGTTTAGGTTTTCTTCGGCGATGCAAAAATTTTTTCACCCCTTCTGATCTGGCTGTTATCTATAAAGCCTTTATTCGTCCAAAACTCGAGTACAATTCTCATGTTTGGGCAGGTGCTCCAATAACTCACCTGAGTCTATTGAATAGAATTCAAAGAAGAGCTATGAAAATGATAGGTGATAGAAATATAACAGAAGCATTTGCACCTCTTGAACACCGACGCAATTTTTCATGTCTTTCGTTATTTTATCGTTATTTTCATAACCAGTGCTCTAGCGAAATAGCCAGTTGCATTCCTCCCCTAAAACAATTCAACCGTAATACTCGTATTTCTAGGAATGCACATCAGTTTACCCTTGAGCCCAACTTCGGACGTACTGTTAAGTATAGAGATTTTTTCTTTAGTCGCACTACAAGAATGTGGAATGCTTTACCCGGCACTATTTTTCCCTGCCATTTTGATATTCAAAGGTTCAAAACCAATGTGCACCGGCATCTCCTCTTAAATCCTTTCCTATTTTCCTAACGCTCGCACTGTGTTTAAACAATTTAAGGGTAGTAAGAACCCCTTTAGTGCGCGCTTAATTTAAAAAAAAAAAAAAGTCGTCTAAGTTCTCTGAACCTACCCAATAGTAAAATAATTTTGAAGGCATTCACAATATTTCATCAATTCATTTTCACAATACCGATTTCGATTTCAATTGATATATTCTATCAATCTTTAATCGGTTGATAGTTGATCTTCGCAATAAGGTTGTATATTATTAAGCTTTTAAATTATTTGCCTTAGAATATTTTAGGTATCAACATGTTAATGAATTTCGCTCTTAAAAAATTAACACAGGCATCCACACATTTTTCTCTGGGAATTGTTTGCGCTGTGTGCATTTTCCATTGTGGAGTACATAACCAAGCAACATAATATGTCAATCAAAATGTTGATTGTTTTTAAAGTCAGAATCAATTAGATTGTTTGATTTGATGGCTTTTTTTCATTTCATTCAAAAGAACAAATACAACCCCTTCCTTAACCCTTTTTGTCAGGTAAAATATTTTTAAATATAATGTACTTCTTTATTCTTTTATAATTCTTTTTCATATAGAATAGGGTTGGAGTGCATTTTTTTTGTATAAAAAGACTTTCTTTGAAATTCAAGAGAAATTCAAGATTGAAGAACTGAAAAAAAAGCTGACACATAGGTATGTTTGTATTAATAGTTTTATACATAGGTTTTCTTACAATTGTATGTAAAATTTTGTAATGGAAACGACTTGACGTTTTATAAGAATTAGTTTTACAGAGGTCAATAGTAGCGCGTGGTGTAACTTGGAAGGAATCATTTTGAAATCAAGTTCTATATCAATAGGGTTAGATAATATGTTCACGTAAAAAAAGTTATCTTTAACTTTTATAAAAAGTAATGGTTAAAAACGGAAGACTGTCTCTAAGACGGAGCTCGGCTCTTACCATAAAAACATCTTAGGTCCAAGTAGTAGCGGATCCAGGGGTTTGGCTATAGGGGCTAAAGCCCCCCCACATCCGAATCATAAAATAATTTGAAATATAGAAAGCAATACATTACAACGTGTAGAATTTTATATTCCGTCTAAAATATTGTTAAGATATGAAATTTGGTGGACAAAATAATGTGGTTGGGGCTGAACTATTTGCAAACATGTTATGTAATATTTTTTCTAAGCCCTAAGATTGGGGCTTAAGACTGAAGCGAATTGGACAAAAACTAAGTTGGGGGCTATGAATATGGATATTTTTAATGCAACGACAATCATTCCCTAAAAATTAAACCCAGAAAATTTGAACAAAAAAAAAAAAAACAGCTTTGGCGCAATAAGGTCTGAGAATATTGGACAAAAACCTTGCCAGGGTTAAGCAACTTACTTCCTAAAAACTTACCTTATTCCAGAGAGTTTTGGGGGCTCAAGTCTAGGGACAACAGGAATTGTTTCTTACGTCCTTGGCTGGGCTTAGAAACTTTCGGGGCTACGTTTTCAAAATTTCAAATGTCCAAGGCAATTGTACATACAAAACATAGAAATTCTCTAGTCAAGGAGACAAATTCCAAAAGCGTGAGTTTTCTCTGTGCGCGCTCAGAAAATCATGCTCTAGAGTGACGTGCAAATTTGTCGACATATTTTTTTAGCATGAATACCTATAAAGAGTATGCAGCGTATACACGAAAACTCATTCACGCTGGCAGAATTGGGCCGCGGCTTATTTCTTAGAGCAGCTTTGTCTTATGTCGTAAAGTGTCAGTTTCAACAAAATAATTTCTCCTTGATTTGGATAATTCAGGAAAAATAATATCTTAGAGGAATAATACCGTGTCAAAGCACATATATGAGCTTTTGCCAGTACGAACACTTAAATATAATTTTCCTGAACTAGCCAATTAAAAACAGTTTTCAAATCTTGTCAAAAATGGGAAGTTCAAAACATACCCACAGCTTATTTAAAAATATAACTACATAATGTAGGTACCTAATCAATTTTTAAATAATATAAATAAACGAATTTGTACGCGTGGTTCAAGCATATATGGCTAAACATTATTGTGCGCCTTTAAATTTGCTTCTATCTCCGCTACAGCAATTTTGAATAATTGTAATTGTACTTTGTATTGAAAACATTTTAAAGCGCAACAGGAGCGGATTTAAAGGCACACAAAAAACGGATATCATTAAAGGAAAAGGAAAAAAAACTTGAGCCTTAAAGGTTAGACCGCACTCGCCGGAACAGCACTGCATCGGAACTACACTTCACACGAATTCGTATGAATTTGTATGAAGTTCAGTTGCCGCTTAGTGCGATATAGCTCCTTAAATTTCATAAAAAATAATGTTTTGCCACGTTGTCGTGAAGTTTAGTTCGACTAAAATTGAGTACGGTCTTGCATTAAACCTAAACTGATCTCTATTATTTGTTATAAATTATAAAATTTATCTTGGGACAAGCAAATTTTATTACTTAAGGTCTCAAAATGGAACTCCAAACTGCAAGCCCCCCCCACAGCCAAATCCTAGATCCGCTAGTGGGTCCAAGGTCCCTAAAATCATGTGTCATACGCTTCGATTGAAGTAAAATAAATATTTCAGCTTGATAAACTCCCAATCTCCTCCCCCGTTCCCCCTATTTAAATGCGTCTGTAAAAAAATGCAATGCGGGGATTTAGGGGAACTTTTAATATGATGTTTAGGATAAAATTCTGCTTCGATACCAGCAATAAAATTTCATAAATTAATTTTTGCCCGATTAGATCATAATCTTTCTAAGCCTATTGTTAATCATTGAAGTTTTTTTTTTTATTTTCGTTCTTCAAAATCAGTAAGTTATAGGTGAGAGAAAATTGGATTCATATGAAAGCTAGTACATACAATGAGACACCAATGCTATTAATGCTGATAACAGCAGTATCACATCGAACCTCTTTTCTCTCATCTGGATGGACTGTTAACAGTCTGAAATACATATATGTTACAGGTACGTGTTTTTAGGTTGAAAAGCGTTACGGATTTCTACAGAAACGAAAATGTGTAAACATATAGGTGTTATTTTGTTAACGCGTTTATATGTAGTTTACGGTTTTCACGACATCTGTATGGCGCTTAAATCAGGAGCATATAACACAATACATAATATGCTTGTTGAACAAGTGAAATTCAACAGCTTTATAACATTTGTGTACCACGAACAACAAGTCTAGGACTATAACAATTGTTTTGGCTTCTTTCAACAGGAAATTTCACAATTTCACCGTTTCTGTAACTGGAAACAACAAGAGTTAATAAAAATGAGAATAAACTTGTTGAATAGTTGATAAATTTCAACCGACGCGACGCACAGTTTCGGACAAGTTCGAAGTCAGCAAGTTAGACCGAAAACTTTCACTTGAAGTATTGTTAATCAAGTGATAGTATCGGAAGGATCGTTCAGAATATATTTAGTACAATGGTCAAGAGTTTTTTTTTAAAAAATGCTTTTTTTTGATTCAAAGGACAGACGAAAGTTTTAAAGAAAAAATTAATTTCGAAATGAAATCAAATGTTTATTTAAAAATTTCGTGTGCCCGTAGAAGTTGTTGATTATCTTACCGAAAGTCTCTCCCACAAATTATGTTCCCCCACCTATAAAATTAAAGCACTTAGTGAATGGCAGAAAATATTGATAGCTTTGCATTGATTTGGAACTGGATCTCAATACCATACGTGACGTTCATGGTGTTCATAAAATGACTGTTTGTCAATGTCTAAAAGAAATTAAATTAGCAATAAATGAAATTGAATTCAAAAAAAAAAAAAGTGTTGGCCTGAGACTGAAAGAGTTAATGGATTAACTTGTTCAACTAATTCAACAAGTGAAGGGACATTTTTTCTATTGATATCTGTTACTGTTTTATTGTGTTATAGAAACAATTTTCACTTGTTTTACAAACATAATTAAAAAAGCAATTGTTGACTAGTTGACTAGTTCTCTGTTATGGGTCCCATGTTGTTACTCCACTAGTCCACTAGTAAGCATGCTCAAACCGACAAAAATAAGAAACGAGTTGTCTGACGTTGTAAACTTCGTATGGACACAAGATGATGCAAACTCAGTACAACAAGTTTCAAATTGCCTTCCATGCATTCCTATTGAAAGTGCATCAACAAGATCGCCCAGGTACAACTTAAGAATAAGAGAACAATTTAGATTTGTTGGGAAACTTGACTTTAATTTCATTGCAGCTTTCATTCGTCCAAAATTGATTCCGGGGAAGATGCACGGTAGTAGAACAAATTTCGTGGTGGGTGGGGAAGTGGTAAAATATTTAGTAGAACATAACATTACCATCTATAATAATGATATATGCAATTTGTTTATTTTAACCATGCAAATACAAAACAAAAAATTTGCGATCAGTGAGACAGTGTAATATGCCGTTTTCACTGGGCCAAATGAGGTAATTTCGTTGCAAATTTCCAAATGAGATCCGAAATTACCTCATTTCCCATAGAAAATCACATTTCGAAATGAGGTAATTCAACCTCATTTGCACGAAATTAAGTTGGAAATTAGGTGAATGCATCCAGCGGGAATCAGTTTCAAAAGCTCTTAAAAGCTTTTGTATGAAAATATCAATACACTATACTCAACAACATAAAACAGAAAGAGAAAACAACAAAAATAAATGGCAAACTGCCATTCCAAATTCAAAATGAACTGAGATGTCAAATGAAATTAGCAAATTTGATAATGAAAACACTTTTTTGCCAAATTTTGAAATTACCTCATTTCGATTCTAATGAAAATGTAGTATAAGGCTAACAGTGAGAGGAAAAAAAAATAAAAGCACAAAACGAAAATAACAGCCCTATTCTATCGTTGTGAGGCTCACAGGTCACAATTTTTTGTGAGTTTGTTTTCTTATAAGCCGGTCATAATTTCGTTTTCTATGGAAGCCCTCATAATAAACCTCCATGGTGTCCGCTAAACTGGAAAGTCAGGGAACAAAATATGGTCAGGGAAGGTCAGGGAATTCGGGAAGCGGTCAGGGAAAATTTTGTCCATATCAATTTTTAAAAATTCACTGAACTCCTTTTTCACTTTCTCTCATAAGAAACTTTTTTCTGATCGAACATTTCGTTTTGATTACATCTATGTTTAAAATTATTCATTTCGTATCTTTTGCCATACCTGTGAATATGTCAAAAAAATGAGTGAAACGCAACTAACTGCACTTTGTGTTATTTCGTACAGTAATGGCCGCGATCGGAATGCTATGTAGAGCTACCAAGATAGGTTCGTGTTGTTGGAATCCAGTGTGAAAAACAGCTGCTGACAAAACAGCTTTTGCTGTTGGATAGCTATCCGTGCTATATGAAATATTTTGGTAGATATCCGTTATTCGTTCGAAAACCTATATATATGGATACGAAACTATCTTAAGATCGATTTACAATGCGACGAAAAAAAATAGTTATTTCAGCTCCCGTGTTTAAGAAAACTACACCATGGAATAAGAATTTTGTGGACTCAAATTAAAGGCAATTGCTTACCGGAATTGCTTGAGTCCGGAACATTCTAATTCCTTGGTGAAGTTTTCCTAAACACGGAAGCTTATATAACTATTTTTTCTTTATAAATAAGGGGGACAGTTCATAATATTTAAATTATAATTACATACATAATATGTATTTAAATAATAAAAGTAAGTTTGATTTTTTTAAGTTTTGATTTTTTCATTATTTTGAACGCACACTGTTCAGCAAGAAGAAAAAGAATAAATAATTTTACGCTACCAAAAAACTAATCGTCAAGAAACTCGTCGCATTGTGAATTGGGAAACGATTTTATAACTAGAAAAAAATGACAGCGAATCCAGTCACGCTCTCGTCGCGTTTAATCGTTCCATTGTGAATCGACCTTTAGATGGGCTTTCGCATAGGTTTCCGATCGCGGCCAATGAGAGGCAAAAAATAAAAAACTAATTGTTAAAGGACAATGGGCAAAGATGTATGGAGGGTGTCCCCATTACAATAAGAACGGCCTTCATATCGTATATAGGTACATGGTTATGCATTATCCGTTAACCGTTTGTCCAAATTCGCTGTGAATTATTTAATTTTGAATAAAATGAGTTTTAGAGTCACAATTATTTTATTATATTATATTATTTTTGTGTATTTTTCGCTCGATTTAAGCCATTTTTTGGAATTAAGTTCTTTGAGCCCATGGCACACTACCTGAAATTTTTCAGATTTTTAAAATTATGTTTCAATTTTATGCAAAAAGCATTTTTTGGAGTATTTAATTTGTTAAAAATACAAATATTGGCTTTTAAATAATAGGTTTATGTCAAAATCATCGCTGGAAAACAACAAACAAGCATCAATTTGTATCTCATTTAACGTTATAAAAATGGGTCTTATTTTCAAGGTTTTAAATTGCAATTCGTAATAATTGGACAACACAACCCAGAAACCACCCTTATTTATACTATTATGGGTTCAATTTTGTTTAACTTATTCCTTATTTAGTAACGAAGAAAATGGTTGTACATTTTTTACGGAATGATTCTTAATAGATCAAACAAAAAAATTTACAAGAAAATAGAATATTTGTTTTCCTTTTTATGGTAGGTACTAAAATATTTTTATCTCAGTCAGTTTTTTACCGATTTTAAGTTCCTTTGTGGTTTTTCATAGAAAAATAACATTTCAGCAAACGAACATTTTTTGCTCAAGCTACAAAATCAAGTACAAGTTTAACAGTTTATCTAAAATAACGCTAATGAAAACGAAGATTTAGTGCAAACATGGTTTTTTTTTGTCTACTCGTTCAAAAACGATGACCTGGCTTTGATATTGGACTATTAAGAGCCAATTTTTCAATCATCGGTTAGACTATTAGAGGAATAAACACTATAGCAACAGGAACAAATTTGTGTTTTATTCGAAGAATAAGTACTATCTGAGGTTTAACTGACTATTGAAAAATTGGCCCTAAGTGATTTTTGTGTAAAACAAGGACCTGGATTTGTGATTTTCGTATGATAAAAAAGAAACTTACTTAAAAGTAACTTAAAATAGGTAAGGAACTAACTGAAAATATTTTAGTAGGTACCAAACGAACAAAATATTACATTTTTTGTTTATATTTTTTTTTATATTTTGTGCCCATCAGCCCGCTATAAATGTAATACCAATTTTTTCGTTTCTAAATAAGGAATAAGCTAAATATATTTCAGCCCCTTATAATAATATATAATGGTGGTTTTGAGGGTCGTTTTGTAAGTTGTTTTGTCTAACGTGTACGTATTGCAAAAGATTAAGAACAATACCTATTTTTATTCTGGTAAATGAGGCAAAAATTGATATTTTTCGATTTTTTCCAGAGATGGTTTTGACACCAAAAATATTAATTAAGAACTAATATTTGTTTTTTTTACAAATTAAATGCTCCAAAAACTGCTTTATGCATAAAATTGATGCTTATTGGTGCTGGGCCCAATTTGCCCATTGTCCTTTGACTGTGAGGTTCAACCAACGCGTTCAAGTTTATATTTCAAGTACGATTATTTCTTTTTACTTATTTCTTCATACTGTTTCTGCATACCTGAATTAATACATTTTGAATTATTTAAACAAAATAAACTTAAATTTTAACATCGCAAAGATATATACATATTATTTAACAGCATTTTATTTAAATGGTCATTCGTTACTATGAACTACATTGCATAGGTATAGTCTTCCCTTTTGTTAAGCAAAGCAATTTTTTTTT
This sequence comes from Melangyna quadrimaculata, assembly GCA_949320155.1. Lineage (NCBI taxonomy): Eukaryota > Metazoa > Arthropoda > Insecta > Diptera > Syrphidae > Melangyna > Melangyna quadrimaculata. The sequence continues at coordinate 74,396,132 of OX439484.1, forward strand.
TAATTCATGCAGTTATTATTTTTCACTTTGAATGCAATCCGTTATGTATTTGTATACCTTCAGATAGATCTTTGAAAAATACAAGGCGAGTTCTTTTTGCCTAAGGTTTAATTAACTCCATTCAAATACGTATATTTTCTACCACTTTGTGCAATATTAATACGTACCTACTCCTGAAATTTTTTTTTTTTTATTTTTTGGTCAAGGAAAATTTTGAAATTGGTCAGGGAAAGTCAGGGAAATTTATTTTGAAAAATAGTGGACACCATGCCTCACAAGAATAACGTGAGTTGTGATCTGCCAAGGAGCAGATCATAATTTTTAAGTTTTTATGAGGTGAGCTCACCACGAGTTGTGAGGTTATTGTGACTTGTGAGGCATCAGTGAGGGTGCCAGAATAAGGCTATAAACAAGCCTTAAATTACCTAATAATTAGTATTTTATTAAATAAATTATGTAACATTAATATATTTCAAAGTAAATCACATTGAGATCATTTTAAATTCACAGATATGGTATCGAATAAAAAAAATAATCACTTTAGCAATAACAAAGCCTGTTAAGGAGAAAAAAAACATCACAAATCAACCGCGCTATCAGGAACACCATAATTGCAGACCATTTGTTTCAGTTAAGCGAAGTTTTCAGCTAACCGAATTTCGTATAATTGAAACTCGGTTCAAATAAGCGGAGTTTTGTCAAAACGAATTAAATTTCATTTAACCTGAAAATAAAAAAAAAAATGATTTTTTGTATTGTGTCAAAATAGTTATTTTTCCATATGAAACAATTCAAACAACAAAGCAAAACAAAACAAAATAAAACAACAAAGCTATTTAAATTTTTAATCACAAAACGAATATGACTACAACATTAAAAAAAAAAAAAAACGGTCGTTGCACTTATGCGGAGTTGAATAAGTGAAAAATGTTCATTTGAGCCAAACAATTTTGTTTCAATTACCCGGAGTTTGCAATTAAGCGGAGTTCAGTTACGCCAGTTTGTGTGAAAAAATCTCAAAAAGGCTCCGGAATAAATTTCTTGTTTCAGATAACCGATGTTTTCGGTTAAGCGGAGTTGACTGTCTATAATAAAGGTTTGTTAATAAACACACAAATGTAAGCCCAAAATTGCAGTTTTAATGTAACTTAATTAATTTTTGGTTTCCAAATAATTATTTTTTTTCGGCAACAGATGAATTTGACCAAAATATATATATATTTGACCCTAAATATAAAAAGTCCTTTTTTTTCGGACCTTAATTGCTGCAGTTATTATAGGCTACCAATAAACTACACCTTATTTTTATTAATTTCGTGCATATACCTAGATCAATACAAAATACATACAAAAATATATCCACACCACCATGTGTATTTCAGCATTGCAATTCAACTCACGTATTTATTTGTGACTCAACTAAATATGTAGGCACCTATAGGTATGTAAAAGTTTCAAGCACCAAAAGTCAGATCCTTTGAAACTATACACAACTACAAAAGGAGATACATTATAAATGCATATAAGCACATCCTTTTGTTGTCCCGAGCGGGTGGCTGCTGATGCTGAAGCTGATGTATGTATAGTCCTTGTTCGTCGCTGGCTGGGATATGCTACTTGTCTTTTGTTAGATTTTTTTTTTATGTTCGCCTCCTCTTGTGTATCTTATATATTTGCCGGTGCACAATCATAATGCCCCACGGTTGTATGCAAGTTGGCAAATAAACTAAGCACAGGCTCTGATGGCTCGGCTCTCTCTCTATACACTAGTCCGCTCTTTGATATGCTAATCCTTGGTCTTTATCTATACGTATTATGTACTTGACATTATTGTTGACTAACTCGCTTCTCAGATGGTAATTAGACAGAATAAGATAATTTAGAGTACAAGAATGAGTATGCCTTGTCTATGCAAACATAAGATAGTTACGGATACTCTCCTCGATGTGGAGCAACGTCTGGGTCGCTAACTACCCTCGTTGCATTAAAGTTGCTTTGGCGTTGTTCCGGAAAGAACTAGCTTTACCTAGATGATTATGAAAAGCTGCAGTACTTACCTACCTACCTACTCTGCTGCAGCATCAAATGAAACCTTAATCTCCCCAAAAGTACATAAAACAAAGGGTTACTCTTTGAGTGCTAATAATTCATAGACTGATCTGACCATGTTGTGACCGGAAGTCCAAAAACAGAATATTTTTCAGCGGGCAGTTGTACAAATTGTCCTTCGGGAATCGACCAACGACCCGGACTGCGGACTTTTCATAATTCTTTGATTTATGGATTTATAATGGAGACGACTCCTATGACCGACCATCATCGGCCATTAAACTCACTCCCATGGCACGCGCTCCTCGAAGTGTATACACACATCACTAATTATTGTACGCCACTGACCATTGGCCAGTGATGGTTCACGTTCACGCAGAGGGGTTAACGTTTGGCTTGGCCTCGTTCCGCTAGTCGAATCCTGTTTTCCGTACAAAATCTGGACATGAGTCATAAACAAGGATCTGGGATGTAACTGTGTTGACGACCAAGCGGTGAAAACAAAAGTAAATTCTGGAAAAAAAAAATGTTTAGAAAAAAATGGGGTGGCTTTTGCCTAGAAATCACAGCTGGATGAAAAATATCCTTTTTTTTTTGTGTATTTTTTTAAGGATGAAAGGTCAGCGTGCGAACTATTCGTACTCAATTGACCCTTAGTTCGAACGGTTGGTAATGTTTATTTGATAATGCGGCGTGGCAGGGAGTGCGTTTTGCATAAGAAATTTTCCTTACGACAGAAGCGACTCTTGACCATCGGTCATTATGCGCACACGCACATGACATCGAATGGAATCAAGGGGAATAAGTTAGTTAGATGATGGATTTTTTTTTTAAACAATCTTTTCTGGCTCATAAATTTATTTAACACATCAGTTGTTTAGGGGGGATTAGTAAGTCTTTTTTTCCAGTCTATTGGGCAGGCATGAGCAATAATTTAAGACCGATCATAATTTAATTAAATTTGATTTGAATAACTTACGAGTTAAAGAGAGAATAAGAACAATCAGTAAGTACAAAATGGCGTTTCAAAATGGAGATTCATAACAAAACTTATCAACACCTATGTATAAAAAGGAAAAATAGAATCTTTTGTTTTATACCTACGACGATTTCGGCTTTATAAAGTTTTCTCGAAAACGATTCTAACGATTTTGATTAAATTTCCTACATGTAATACGTAGAACTGTTTCTATAAATAAAGTTTTGAAGTTTTTGAGCAAATTACTTTTTTTTTGGATATTCCAAAATATTTTGTCATTGGCTTGGTTGGTTTTGTCATAATTTTACAATGCGGTACTTCTAAGATTCACAGATACTGTTGCATTTAGAAGAAGATGACGCAATTTTAATATAATAACTTTTTTTACACAGTGATTTGAAATGTGCTGTCCAGGTTACAATTGTAGTTTATACAAATACCTTTCCAACCACGTGCATCTCGTCTTTAATGATTGGACCAGCACATTTGTGCCTGCCTATACTACATATGTACCTACAAAAATATACATTTTCCATGGGAACGAGTCATTATTCTGTACCCACTCCAAAATTCTGTATGACCAAAATTCTGTAAATGACTCAAAAATTCTGTGTGTGACTATAATTCTGTATTCCATTGTTCTGTAAATTTAAAATTCTGCATTAAAAAATTCTGTATTTTCAGAATTCTGTATTTCAAAATTCTGTAAATCCAAAATTCTGTTTTGAAATTATGGAAAATTTAAAATACTGTATTGCAATGCTGTACACACTTTAATCAACAAAATAACAAAAAAAAATGTTTGGAAAGTGTTGGCAAATCTTGCATACCTTATAAAATATAGGACCGTTGAAGCGATTAATATGTATCTTTTATTTTCCAATCCAATTATAAATTGCAACAAAAAACATTGTTTGAAAATTGATTTAGAATTGATGGTGAGTGCGAAATACAAAAAAAGGGTGGGCACTTTTTGTAATTAATTATCTAGTAGAAAGTTTTCTTTACAGCTAATAGAATCGTTCAAACTGACACAAATTCATTTCTCTTAACACTAAGGGCCAGTTTCACAGTGAACACTTACCGGAATAAGTTGCATTATTATGTTTTAATACTTTTTTGTAATTTTAACAGTCTAATCAGTAAGTGTGCACTACCAAAATTAGCATTTTGTATCCTACATTGCACATTTAAGTGACACTCCTTTGACTGTAAAACTGGCCCTAAACGATATAATTTGAATAAACATTATGTTATGTGTTTTCAAGAAAGTGCCTGGGGTTTAAATAAGGCAAAAAAGATTAACAGATCTTATTTAAACACAATTTAACAGATTATTTTCAAAAAGAACTTTTTCACCAATTTTAGAAATTAGTTCAATTCAATTCTAATAAAATCGTTGTTGGTTTGAAATGTTTTCCGTAGGTTTTCTAAATCTAATACAAAATTCTGCATTTCAAAATTCTGTAAATAATAACAAAATGGTTTAATTAAAAATTGTTTAACTGTGCGCACTTTTTTTCATTATCAAAACTATTTTTGTTTACATTTATAAAATTTTGAAATACAGAATTTTATAAAATGCAGGATTATCGAAAAACAGAATATTGGATTTCCAGAATTTAAGATTTACAGAATTTTGGAAACTGAATTTTGGCACATACAGAATTATGACCCCAACCATTTTCTATACTAAAATTCACCACATAACAATTTTAATTAGCGAATAACTTTTTTCATACAGGGATATTTGAAGTAAGCTGTCAAAGTAGATACTTATTGTAGTACCTACATGAAAAGACCTTTTCAGAAATATATTTTTCGTTTTTGTTGGTAAGGACATTGCATTATTGCCTATAGTATAGGCATTATATGTTTAAATAATATGCACCAAATTACAATCTTTGTTGACCAATATCTTTTTTCACACAGCGATTTGGAATGAGCTGCCATAGTAAGTAGTAGCCCGTAGCGTAATGGTTAGTGCGTTCAACTGTCACGCTGGAGGTCTGGGTTCGCTTCCCAGCCTCGTCCACCTAAAAACTAAAAAGTTTTTTTCAGGGCTACTGCCTCTTGCGAGAAATTGACAAATCCTTCAAGAGTATCACTTGTCACGAATAAGTGCTTCTCGTCTAGCCGTTCGGATTCGGCATAAAATTGTAGGTCCCTTCCATTCCTGTCGATAGGCGCACACTGGAATGGTTGCGAGTTGTTAGTCACTAGGCCCTGGTTCTTCATGAGCCGTTGTGCCACCCGATTTATTTATTTTTTAATTTTTATTTATGCCATAGTAAGTATTAATTTACATACAAATACTTTTTTTTTACCGATATATGTCGCGTTGTTATTGGTTATGTAGACCGTTTTGTCCGGTTCGCCTTTGTATGAATAATATTTTTAACGAACATTTTTATTATCTCTCATTTGACACCTCATTTGTGAAGATGGACAAAGAATTCCCGAAATTAGGTGCTATTTGCGGAATTATTTAATTAATTTTCAACGAAAAGAGTTTAAGATATTTTTTTTTTTTTCTTTTTTTTTGTAATAAGGTTGTTGAACCTTTTATGTGAAACAGGGTATTGATGCAACGTTGTTTACAAAGGGTTTTCCAATAGGGACGGGTTGATTTTGACAGCTCGTGGCGGCCATATTGTTTCTTTTACTTTCTGACAAAATATTGTCTTTTAATCAGTTACTAAAGGCAAATCATCATGGTAAGTTACAGCGTCGAGCAACACGTGCAAATGATAAAACTTTATTATCAAAATGGGTGTTCTCTAGTAGCAACGATGCGCGCATTGCGCCCTTTTTATAGGGCATATGATTGCCGTCCTTCAAAGTCGACTTTTCAACGTTTGGTGGCGCCAAGGCGACGTGAATTGGCCAACAAGATCGTGTGATATAACCCCTTTTGACTTTTTCTTGTGGGGCTTTCAAGTCGCAGGTATATGCGAATAAGCCGCAAACCACCGCGGCCCTCAAAGACAACATAATCGATGCCATCGGTCAAATTCAGCCTTATTTATGCGCCAAAGTCATCAAAAATTGGACCTTTCGAATCCGCGCCACCCAGCGAAGCCGCGGCGGCCATTTGAGCGATGTTATATTTCACGCATAATGTCATTGATAAAACTTTATTGATATCTCATATAATATTATACAACTTGTTTTATTCAATTTTAAAATCGACCCGCCCTTAATGGAAAATACACGCTCACGCTAGTGGTCGGACGGAAATGCACCCATAATGTCGGTTTCTTGATTTTTGTTAACTATTGCTTTCGCTAGTGAAGAGTGCCCCCGAGTGCACCTCATGGAAGTGAAACTTACATTTTTGTTGAGGCAGGAACGAAAAAAGAAATACAGTCAATTATGGCTCAATTCTGATTTTGGTTCTTCAGAAAGCTACTTTTCACTGGTTTATGACACCTGCTGCTGAAAGCAACAGCTTCCATCTATTAAGGATCACCCAAACCAATGCGAATCATTCGGTGACGAAGAAGAAAACAACAATAAAAACACGTTGTTGATGTTGTTCGGTCATCGTCAACGAATGGTTCGCATTGGTTGGAAACAACCTTTATAATTCTAACTTAATAATTTACGAAGAGCAGCTTTCCTAATCGTTGATTAAATTAAGACGTCGTAATTATTTTTTCTTGCCTAAACAACGTTTGAACTCATTTTTATAGCCAACTTACCGCGATTCGATAGTTATAGAACACGGTCAGAATTTTTTTTTTTGTTCTCTGATTGAGATATCATATTATGTAAATCATATTTCTAAACGCACCTAGTTCTAAAAGTCACAATGACGTTTGGCTAAGTTTAACGAAATAAATTTGGTAAATTTTCCCCATCAAAATCCTTGGATAACTTTAACCGAATCGTGTAAACCATTTCCCATACTAGGTTTGACAGTTCATTTACCAATTGATAAATTTAACCAAATCGTAAACTTATCTCGTGTTTTACGACATTGCATACCCTTATAGAAAATGTTTGATGCACCAATAAACGCGAGGTAAACATATATTTTATGGACATTTTTTTAAATAAAATATAAGGTTGCCTGACACTGTTTTAATAAAATGCACAACTGAATCGCACGAACTTTCTCTTGTAGTCAACAGCTAAAATGTTGTTAGTCATTGACGAAGTATGTTTTAGTTTAATAATGTAGTGTTTAATGAATTAAAAATTTGATAAAAAAAAAATCTGTAGATACAAGTAGATACATTATCTAAAAACATCCATCTTAGGTGCCAGTTATAGCTATCATTGAAAACCATAATTGAAAAAGTTAGCTGTTGATTTTGAGACCCTTCGAAAGTTTATTCATTGAATACTTCAATGCAGAAATATAGCTTACGACTTCAAAATTATTTCTCCTCCAAAAAAACATTCATTTGGACCCATATCTTCCCCAAAACGCAACTTTTAATTTTTTCAATGATCATTGGTAAGGTAGTTCATCATTGAAAAAATAAAAGTCATTTTATGAGAAAAATTGTGCCAAATTAATTTTTGTTTCACCTAGAAATAATTATTAAGTCAATAAGCTTTACTTCGGCATCAAAATAATCATTTATTTTTTCTTCAAAACCTCTCAAAATTGACAATAAAATTTTCAATGATGGTTTTCAAAGATAGTTATAACTGGCCCCTAAAACAAAATTCAATTTGTCACAACTTTTCTCATAAAATTACTTTTAATTTTTCAATGACGAACTAACTTACCAATGATCATTGAAAAAATTAAAAGTTACGTTATGGGGAAGATATGGGTCAAAATGAATTTTTTTGGAGAAGAAATAATTCTGAAGTCGTATATTTCAGCATTAAAATATTCAATGATTAAACTTTCAACGGGTCTCAAAATCAACAGCTAAATTTTTCAATGATGGTTTTCAATGATAGCTATAACTGGCCCCTTAGAAAGATGTTCAAAATTTTTTTAATGGCTTAAATTCCTTAGCTATAGTAGTTTCAGCTAAGCAAAACGGTGGCAATTGATTTCTTGAACTAATTTGATTTTATGAAACAAAAAATTTAAAAATCGTTGGAGTGGTTTTTTTAAAAATTAATTCTTACATTTAAAGTAATTATTTGTATACACATTGGTAAATTTAATTTTAAAAAATTTCATCGCCTAGTTTTTGAAAAATCTATTTTCAAAAAAAAAAAAAAATACAAAAATATTTTTTTTTTTTTAAATCAGAAAAACATTTTAACATTGTTCGGAAAATTCCGATGTGAATTATTTTTCATATTTTCTTAGGAGTATCTGCATAAAAAAATTATTTTAAACGGTTTATCTAGTAATGAGAAAGAAGAAAATATGAAAAATGGTTCTATGGGAAGTACTGTTAATAAGAACGCAAAACAAAATATTTTCAAATTTAAAAAAAAAAATCAAAATGTTTGAATTTTTTTCAACGGTTTTTGAGCATTTGTATGGAAAAATAGGTACTGTATTCGCCCAATAATGGAACGTAAAAAATATAAAAATCTGCATTATGGCAGATCCAAATAAAAAAGAAATTGATTTTTTCTACCAATGGAAAACACAATTAATAACTTAAATGTCACAAAAAAATTTTGAATTTTAACACATAGCTCGAAAAAATAAGTTTTCAAAATTTGTCTTTGAAAAGGCTTTCATAAATTGTTCAAAAACAACTCCGGTTCAAAAAAGTTCTCCATGTGAACTGGACAAAAATTAAAACGCTACCTTGCCTTTTAGGACCTTATTGCGAGGTCTAATCCGAACATATCTATTCGACAAAAGTCTATCAGAAATTCTTGATCGAATTTATTTTTCTATCAAATAGAAAAATTCATATAAATTTATAGTAATCTGACAGAAAAATATTAACGAAGCGATTTTGGAAATTGATAGTAGACTTTAAGCCTATTCGACTTTTGAATAGACTCTCGCAGTAAGCCCTTATCTACTTGTTGTATAATTATTATTATCGCAAAATAACTAACGAATCAAACGGGAACCTCCATTAAATTTTAGTGATTCAAATTTAGAAAAATTGCGAGTTCCGAATCGCAAAAAATCTCTTTTTGGTATGAACACCCACACACAACCCCCCTCCCCCAAGTAGCAACGCTGTATACGCCCCTGGTACTAGAGCAGTGTTCTTGAAACACTTTGTTAGTAAAAATATTCCCACCCAAAGAAAAAAATTGTAAAATCGTGGTACAAATTAACTTAGTCCTAGTGCCGTTTTTAACCTGGGGTGGAATCGGCTAAGGTGATAGTCATTATCGACACATTCCGTCTACGTAAGGTGACTGTCACCAGTGATAATCACATTTGTGTGACTATTTTTGGTGACAGCTATTTAGCTATCACTTTCATGTTAAACTATAAATGTATGCTATATTTTCTGAATTTTCAAGTCAAAGTACCTTATATTTTAAATAAATTTATATTCAATGAATATCAACTAGTTTTTTTTATTTCTAACAGGGCATTAAAATACAATTTGTCATGAAAAAAACATTAAGTGCATATTATTAACATACATACGAGTATGTACGTACGAATAGTTTTATTATATTATTATGTCCAATGAGGATCATATCTCCTAAAAAATCTATTTAAAAGTGCATTAAATGGTCACGTCTTTCTATTAAGTATTAAAATGAATTGATTTCAGTAAAAAGTTGCTAAAATTAATACAAACAATTGTGATTTTATTCCATAAAAAAAAATTAATTTCCAATAATGGATACAGGGAACTCGAAGCGCGGGTTTCTTTAAATCTGCAGAGAAAAAAATCCACGACGGTTTCTTTTAATCACTTGAACTCGAAACACATTTATATTTTTATATTTCAATATGTACAATCTAACCACCTCACAATTTTGTTTAATTAACTTGCAACTATTCACTAAAATTGTTCAATTTCAACACTTCAATAAATTTGGTGACCACAATAAAGAAAATCTTCAAACCGACTTGTGAGAAATGTCAAATCTTGCTACATTTGTCAAAATCAATATTTTCTCCCAAAGTGATACCAAATTTCCACTATTTTTTGGTGATCACTTTACGCAGATGGAAAATCAAATCCTATCACCTGTGACTGTCACAAATGTGATGATCACAAATCACCTTACGCGATTCCACCCCTGGTAAGTTGTTAGGTACCTTTCGTTAGATTCCTTAGAAATTAGTATACCTAGATAAAATTTGACTTATTTTTGATAAACATAAGCTAGTTTGTCTATGGCAATTTATCCATTATCTTGGTTGTATTCCTTCTAAGGTAAAAAAAGATTTAGAGCAAATTTATTCACTATTGCTCAACTTGATAAAAACCTTAAAGTTGGCCAACTTACAAGTTGACTTCAAATCCGTAGTTGAACTGAAAGTTGAAAAATGCTTTTATTCACTACTTCGAATCTGAACTCCAGAGTTGAAATTCAAAAGTTGACCAACCTGCAGTTTCTTAAATATCCTTGGGATATTTGTGACATATGACGCACAAGACGTCATTTTCAACTTTTGTTTTGCATTAGAATAAATTTTGCATTTTGAATAATTTTTCATTCCATGTGAAGCGCGGAATCAAAAAAATACCAAGCTTAATTGAAAGCTATACAAAACGGATTAGGTACAAATTTTATTTTTAAAGCAAATAATTAACACATATCTAGCGATAAGATGTGACTTTCCACACACTATAATTTGTTCTTATAACTATTTTGTTTTCCTAAAATGAAATTATAAAGGAAGAAAACAGAGAAGAATAATGTAGGGTCAAACAGGAAAAGCGAAACAAAGATCAGCAACTCCATGAAACGTAAAAACTGTTGTTGTGAAATGGAATCATGAATGGATCGATGTTCATGAGTATGTTTTTACACTTGTCCGGCGAAATCGTCGCCCACTAAACTTAAACATCACAAGACCAGCAAATCATTCCATATACAACATGAAACACAAACACAATACTGAAGTTTATTGAAATTGTACACTTGTTCTATTTTTTGGTGGGGAAAAGGCACCATTTTTATAAACAAATTTAAATTATAAAAATATAAAAGAAAAAAATATGAAACCAAAAAAAAAATCATGCGGTCCATCATCTTAGTACTAACTCACCCGGCGATGCTTGATTTCGGTGATCGGTCGATAACTGAATAGCATGAATGAATGGACAGAAATGAAGAAGAATCCCAAGTTTGGTCGCTAACTTCTACTATTTCGGGGAGTTGAGAAAATCCAAAGTTGATCAACTCTAGATTTTAAAATAAATAGTTGAAAACGTCAACTTTGAGTGAATACAAACTATTTCTTAAGTGGACTGTTAAAATCCCAGAGTTATGTTAAACTTTGACTGAATAAATTAGGCCTTAATTTGTTTTGCCTAGGCCAATTTTGCCTACATACTTATGCATATTTCAACCTAGTGCTTGTGTTGAGTTGACCTAGTATTTAACATATATTTTACCTTATGGGATCACTGGTCCTTCTATTTTTTATTGTAGATACGTATTTATGTTTTTATTTTGTTATTTGTGAAATACAGGTATATAATTTTCAAAGTGCTAACAAACCGAAAGCTTTGAGGTTTGTTAATCTTTTGTACCTACCTATTCTTTTTTTTTTAAGTTCAACCACATCAAACATCCAGAGGAGTAAAATATTTTGTATACCTAAGTCTAAGTCATTTGTATAACCTACCCAGCAGCCACAATGAATCTTCTTTAGAAATTTAGGATTTAGAAAAATGTCGTTCTTCAAACATACTCGTATCATCAGAATCTGAAGGACCCACAGTGAAAATAAAAAATCACAGAATAGCGGGTGGTTTCCTTATAAGAACATATAATATATTATCCTCTGCGCTCATATATGTACCTTGTTCCTCCTTAAACCTGACAAACCCGGCAGTAGCAGAATTGCCATTTTAAGTGAGTGTACTTAGCGTATCTCATTCGTAATTTTTTTTTCATTATAAATCATCCTATCCAACATGTTTCCCAGGAGATAAGAGAAAACTTCAAAGTAAGAACAGAACAACATGAACCCAGGGATAAGAAAATATACATAGGTACTTATACACATGTTGTACACACCATACAAAGGTACATAATATGTCCATTATGTAGGTAAGGAATTCGCGTTGCCATGCATTTACAAATGCATGCTGGGCTGGATGGTGCGGGAAAGAAGGACCTCCAAATTCATTTTCCACTGTAAACTAAGATTTATCTACCTATTATATTCTCACTCGCACCCATTTCTGCCATCGACATCGTGGGATGGTTTAATTATCCCTTTTCATTCCACATGTCACTTATACGACACCGATATTGTGCAAGAGAGTACGTTTAAATATATCAAACTCTACCTAGAAACGTCAAGAGCTTAATATACGCCAACACACCAGGTACATTTTCTCTATAATACATCACAACGAGCAAGCGAGAGAGTAAGAGTAGAAGTAGATAGATGTTCTGATTATGGTCCTGGTCCTGGCTGGATTCCACGAATCAAGGTAAATACCTACTTTTTCTGTAATTTTGTCCTCCTATACATCTTTTCTAATTTTCCATTTCATTTGAATACAGAAATAATCCTATCTTAACTTTAAATGGTAGCATCTTTATCTGCGCCCGCCGCGCCATATCAAGGATATAGCTGTGTGCTTGCATGGAGAGGAGAAGCTATTAAAAGTTGGTATCCTTGTACAAGATTTGGTTTTGGGGTTTTGTCAATCGTATACCTTATACGTGAATGGCTGTAACAGTTTTCTTCCGTTCTTGTTTGAATTGTTTGGGATTTGGGAAAGATGATGGGGTACAACTATGTATGTATATATGGGAATGGCTCTGCTGATGATGGTTTTCTTTGCTATAAAGGAAAGGTAAATCCAAATCCCTGCTTGAGAAATAATAGTGGGATGAATTCATTCACCCACGTTCCTATTCACTTCTTAAATAAATGGTTTGGCCCGGGGCTTATCACATATAAGTTGGTTTACTTTAGGAGCTTATGTTTATATAAAAGCAAACTGTATAGATAGCAACTTGTGTATACTGTACCTTATCTACATTTTGAAGGCTTTTATCTGACGAAGAATATGAGATTTTCAAAGGAAAAACTATCTATAAAGCTTACACGTTTAGTATGTATATTTTCTTGTGAATGTGTTTATGTTTGTAGGATATATGAGCTTAGAATCTATCCTTCGGCATACTAGGCCCAGACCACCTAGGGCATCACCGCAGATGGGGCACCACAAATAACAAAAAAAAAAAAAAAAAACAAATCAAATTGAATTCCCAGTTTCACATAGAGGGGTTTTAATGCTCTCATTTGCGCATTTAAATATAAATATGTTTAAATTATAATAATTTATACAATTATGAGATATTAAAGAATATGAGTGGTTGGGAAAATAAAAAAAAAATATTTAAAAGTAGATTGCGCTTATGTATAAGAGAAAACCCACTTTTTTATCAAAATTGTTGGACCTGTTTTTAAAAGGGTTTCCAACATTTGTTTGGAAGGTATCGTCATTTTTGGTTAAAGGAATGTTTAAAAATCACCTAACTAAGTTTCAAAATTGTTTGAAATCTGAAAGTGCTCAAGTTCTGGACGCCATACCCCATACCATTTAGCTGAAAAATTTTTAAGATCAAAGTTGGAAATTCAATTATCTTTTAATTTAATTTGTTTTTCTTTTTTTTTTATTCCATATTAGGTTTTCGAGGTTACGATTTTTTTTTCATTTGTTTTATTTTACTGTTTCGCATTTTGATCGTTCCCTTAGAAACTTATACGTAAATTATTCTTGATATACAAATTGAAAAGCACAAGTTTTGAAACATTTTGATATATTTTTGAGGATTATACGATATTCTACTCCAAAATTACCTATCGATGAGTTTAGCAAATTGGATGCTTAAACAGTTAAGATCCTTATACAAACCTGCCGTTAAACTTGTTGCTTCCATATTTGGATGTTTTTGGAATAAAAATAATTTTTGACTAAATATATAAAAAATACTCAGTCCAGCCAAAAGTTAGCGATTATTTTCAAAATCATAAAATAAACAACTAAAATGAAATTCATAAATTAGCATGAAGACGTTCCGAATGTTGTCTTACTGCATTTTCTTAAAAATTATAAAAGCGGTTTTTGCAAAAAAAAAACAATAATTTCCATTTTTACGAAAAAAAAAAGATATAAGACAGTTGAAAAAAAATATATGGGGAGAGTGGGCCAAGAAGGACCTCGGGGCAAAAAGAACCAAACCGATTTTTGGCGTGGTTCTTAGCTCCATCTTATATTCAATAATGAGAACTTATGAAAAACCTACTTTTCCAACAACATACCTTAGTTTCATTGAAAAACTGAAGTTAGTTGTGGTTTAAATTAAGAAAGTTTGAAAACGGGCCATCCGTTAAAAAAACCACCACTTTGCAAAACCGATCCAAGACGACAGGTTGAACTTTTCCAAAACTTAGTGCAGGTCTCCATGGTTGGGTGGGTTTAGGCCACACTGCGCTAACATCAGCAGTGCCCTTGGTGTGATGATTGTTGGTCCGCTGTTTTTGAAACTAGTCCGCAAGATTTTATTTTCTAGTTTAATTCTCTAGGCCTGATTTATGTTTTTGTTGCTGGTGAGGTTAAGTTTCGGGGCAAGATCCCCCCCGCCCGACGAGTTCAAGCTGAGCATCGCAAGCAGGCCGCGTCCCCAGGAACTTAGCATTAAACCCCTTCTTTCCAAACACTTCCTATCCTATTTTCCTATCCTTTCCTTTTTTCCTGCCCTACCATTTTCCAACTCTTTCCTCTGCTCTTGCTCGCAACAAAATTGTTGGTGATCGTTTGTGTTCTTTAAAAATACTGGAAATGAAGGTAAATAAATAATATTACAAAAAATAAAAATATTTCTTTAAAAAACTCCTTGTGGGGTAAATGGTACCAGTACGTCGGGGGGCGAAACGGACTACCAGTTCGTTTTGCCCCACGAGCGACGGACTGGTTCCAATTTCAAAGTAAAACAACTACAGTAAAACCCGCTTAAGAGAAACGGCAATATGTCACAGTCTTTCTTTCACTTAAGCGGGTTTTTCACTGAAACGAACCCCGCTTAAGTGAAAAAAAAATTTCACTTAAACGGAGTCCGGATAAGTGAAAATAAAAATTTCACTTAAGCGGATTTAATAATACCACCAAGCGGAGATTTTTCGCTAGAAAAAATTGTATTTATCTTTTGGAGTTGCCTGGCAAAAATATAAATGAAATAGTTTCAATATCCAACAATTATTATATTAGCTCTAGTTCATTATCATTATTTTTTCACTTAAGAGAGTTTTTTTTCGATGAAAAATATAATATTTAACTAAAAATATGTTTCAGTTTTCCGGGTTTTTCACTTAAGCGAGTTTCGCTTAAGCGGAGTGTTTTAAAGGTAATTGGTCGACAAATACTCGGGGATGAAAAAAGTGTTTCAGATAAGCGGGTTTTTCTCTTAAGCGGGTTTCTCTTAAGCGGGTTTTACTGTACTACCTAAGATACGTCTGTTTTGCTCATTGACATTCACGAAGATGAAGAAGATCTACTTAGTTTCTTATTTAACAAATTGACGAGTTTTTCTATTATGAAAATTGTCCGCAATAAGAAAATAGAAAACTGACTAGTCATTTCAATGAATTTATTTTATGTTGTTTGTTATTTTTGTTCTTGTTATTTTTGTTATAGTTCTTAAACTGATATAAATTTGTTTTTAGTCTGAGCCCACAGCAATTATTGGGTGTGAACGATAACAAATATTTCATTTGTTTTAAGATATATCCCTACTATTTATATGCAAGTATGAAAGTCTGGCATGTCGGCGTTGGGTCCTTTGTATGCAATACTGCATTAAAAATGCAGTGTAAGAACTTCAAAATCATATTTAATTAAAGAGCTGAGTGTCCTAGACATGGCTATGGAGTCCAAAATATTTTCCGAAGAGCTAAATGGCTGCAGACATTTTTGGACCCACAGAAAAGGTCTTGAGCCCCATATTCATATCTAGGGCGCTCAGCTCTTAAATTAAATACAATTTTGAAGTTCGTACCCTTGGTAACTGGGCTTTATGAAAGAAATGCATTTTCAATGCAGAATTACGTACAAAGGCCCCAACCCCGACATGCCACAGACTTTCCTATTTGCATATAAATAGTAGGGACATAATCTTAAAACCAAAGCAATTGCTGCTATCGTTTAGACCCAAAAATTGCTGTGGGCTCTCGATCTATATTGCTTCGTTTTAAATTTCCTTTTCATTTATATATTTTTCTACGCTTCCTTTGTTAATTTATTCTTTGTATCCTTCCAAGAAGGAATTTAAGTTTTTAATACTTTGAATGAAATATAAGTGTTTTTAATACCGATTGTTTTTTATATAATTGTTATATGAAATCAGTGGTTCATTCTGCCCCTTTCAAAGGTCCCTTTTGCCCCGCTAGTGGGGCAAAACGGACTTTTTAAGTAAGGTTGTATGTTTGTGTACATCTCTATATATGTATCCTTGTTTAACTCTTCTGATTGCTTACATTTGCTTCTCATTTATGAATAGAAAAAAAAAAAAACAAGGAGCGTCTTAAGCTTAAGTGGTGCTTCTTGCCCCACTCTCCTACACTAAACCAAAAAACATTTGGTAGCCAGTTTAAAGAAAATAGCCATTTAGGCTGTGAAACGACAAACAGACAGACGGAATTGCAAGACCCTATAAATAAAATGTTTCTTTATTGATTTTTTTTTTGTATAAACACAAGAGAACTTAGTTAATTTTACCCACATTGCAAAATTTTGTATGCGGATCCAGGAATTTACTATAAAACCAATTTGTGTGGCATTTTTATACCGTTTTTTGACTTTGTTATCATGTTTTTTTTTTCAACAAAAACACGTTAATAAGTAACATTTTTTTCATTTTTTATATGAAATCCCAATTCGTTCTCTTAAAATACTTAATCTTTTTTTAGCAAAAAAATATATTTAAAATTATTAAAAATTCATCCACCCCAAACTCACATTCACAGACTCTAGACTCTAAATACAAACTATTTGTTTGAAAATTAAATCACAACATATTTTTTTAGTTTTTAGGTTTATTTTTGAATACACAGTGATCGGCAGTGCAAAACCAAAAATGGCCCACAGTGTGTTAATGCGTGTCTCAGGTATATTCTGCACATCTCCTCACCTATGGCTATCCAACACTATACAATTTATCGAAATCGGTTGGATACTTTTTGAGCAAATGGTACCACAAACTTTTCTTAAGGCCATTTATATATAGATAAATACACTTATTATTTCTTTAAATAAATTTATGTTTTGTTGTTAAAAATAAGAATTAAAATAATGTCGCATAAAAACATAATTAAAGGGTTGGGTACGATTTGCCGATTTCTAAAACGTCGATTTAAAAAAATCGACTATCATAATGTCGACTTTCAAAATGTCAATCGTAAAAAAATGCCGACTGATCAAAATGTCACCTCTTACAAAGTCGATTTTGAAATATCGACTGATAAAAGATCGACAGTGGCACAGTGAATGATGTTCACATGCATGCGGCGCGCGCCAAACATCATTCACTTTGCCACTGTCAATAAACAAGCCACTCTCGGATAACTGCGATTCAAATTGCCAAGAACTCAAAACACCTTAGAAGCTTTTCATAGGCGGTTGAAAGTTCTTGTGGGAGCATCACACGTTGGTATATACAAATTGATTGCAAAGTTGGCAAAGGAGTACCTGTTGTCAAACAGACTGTTGGCAAAGTTAAGAAAGGAGAGAGAGGAGAGCCCAAAAAGTCGATTTTAAAACAGGAGAAACAACTGTCAAATATCTTAAATGATAAAAATAATTATAATAAAATCATTTTCTTATATAGTATTGCAGTTCATTTAACGATGTTTTGTGTGTGTGTATCTACACAATATGTATGTTTTTGTATAAGGACATTTTGAATTTTGAAAGAGATCATTCTTCTTTTATTTTACTGTATTTTGGATAGCAGTCGACATTTTTACCGACAAACTTACAATCGACATTAAGATAGTCTGCATTTAAAATGTCAACTTTTTTTTTGTCGGTCAAACTTCAGTCGACATTTTTTTTGTCGAACATTTGTACGCTTCCCGTAATAAAAAAGATGGCTTACTTTGAGCGACCGTATATTGGTTGATTTTTTCTGAAAAAAAAAACTTTTTAAATAAAATTTTATTATCTTTCTTTTATGTGGACTAATGCCTATACATATCTCAGCTGGAAAAGAGTTATAGGCAAATATGTAAAAAAAAAACAACAAAAATATCGATTTTTTTAGAACATTAAAAAACGTATTTAAATTTGTTTGAATAGGCCAATTCTATAGTAAATTGTATTTTCTACAAAAAAGATTTCCGGAATTTTCTCGAAACTTAGCTTGGGTTTCAAGTTATATGCACGAAACCAAAAAAGTTGCAGTTACTCCCCCTCCCCAAAATTGCACCCTCTCATTTAAAAATGCTCCTCAGTTTACTCATTTTCAATGAACCATTGAATGATTCTTAAAATAAAAACCCTTGAACGTCTTAGCTCCGTTCTATACGACATAACATAAGCAATAGGCTATTAGTGGCTTCCCTTAGTATGACATTTAATTTCATGGCACCCTAGCTGCTGATTTTGTTTGCCAATTTAAGAGATGAAGGTAGCAAACTTGTAGACTTAATGTTGTTTAAGCAGAAGTTTAGGTTTTTACAATGACAAGCAAATTTTTGAGTTACAAACAAAAATCTTAACAGAGAACTGTGTTTTCCAAAAAGTAAAACATTTTGGACTTTTTTCACTGTACTCTAGTGGCCGAATCGTTCATTCTACAAAAAAAAAATAGTTAAGTTTTTTGTAGGAAATTTTATGTCTTATAAAGTATAGAAGGTAATTTTATCCGAAAAGAGTAAATTTTGCTGACTATTTGTCAAAAAACTGAAGAAAGGTCAAAACAAAATTGAATCGCCCGAGGATGGAGTAAAGCTCCGAAGCGCGTCGCATAACTTTAATTAAAATAAAAAAAGTTGTGATAATAAGTGTTTAATATACAAAATTGAAATTAAATTAAAACATAAATTTGTATTTGTATTTAATTTATTTTAAAAATATAATTGATTTATGTAGGGATGTGGACGTATAATAAACCGATATATATTTTGCTAGGAAATATAAACAAAAATACAAAGGAGATTTTCTTTAATTTGACTTTTTTCTTTAACTTGACTTTGAATTTACTTGACTTTGACTTTACTTTAACACACTTTTTAAGCAAATGCCTCTTAATTACATAAGATAGCATTTTTATAGGGTTTAAGTTTGTACATAAAGTCTTTTTCTTATATGAAATTAATTGAAATGCAATGAAATAGGGTACATTCTTTAATAATCAGTTTTAATTTACTATGGTTTTTATGATGGTGTAAAATGTTGTGATCCTACATTCATTTTTATTAAACGATGATTTTTAGTGAAACAATCATAACATTACCAAGTTCAACCGGTATGTCTCATTTGACATAAGACACAAGAATCAAAAGAGTCCATTGAGTGAAAGGGAAAAGTTGAAAACTATTACCAGTCCCAAAAATGTTACGTTTATGAAAATTTGTACTCATGTTTAATTTTTTATTTTTACCAAGAATCAAAACAAACCATGCTAATAACTATGGTCTAAGGGTGTTTTTATTTGGGGGGGGGGGGGGCGAAGGAAAATATTTCTTGTTAAACCCAAAACATTATTTTCTTGTAATCGAGGTACATACTTACATACATGCATGTATGAAATATGGTAAAAAGTTTAAAAGTATTTTTCTACGCTGGATCTAATAAAAGCAAAATTCAGACGATACAAGCACTCTTAAAAATGTTATCGACGTTTAGAGGAAAAATAAATCTATTTTCTGAATAAAGGAGATAAAATATTTCCCACCAAACAACCACCCTGACATCATAGATATTTGTATGGTCTGTTTTTATTCTTGGTTCTTATGGAAAATCAGACATTTTTACCAATTTTCATCAATTTTAAAAATATCTCAAGAACGATACATTGTACAAAAAAATTTGCATTATTCTGATAGGATACAAAATTATTTGTATTTCCTTTGTAAAAAAATTCTTGTCGGATTTATACTTTCAGAGCTTAAGCGTCGAAAAGTTACGATTTTTCAGTTTTCGCCATATGCTTCTCTTACAGGTGTTACAATAAATATAAATAAGAATAATTAAATAAACACACTTCTTGGTACTTGAACTATGAAAGTATAAATCCTACACAAAAATTGTGTATGAAGAAAAGAAATATAATTTTGTTTTCTATTCGTATATATGTAAAAAATTATACGATGTATTGTTGTCGAGATATAAGTTAAAGGCGTTTTCAAAATGGCGCTCTAAAGCACAATACGTTGGAGTACCCGTATAAATTGCGCCAGTAAGAAAGTTGTAAGTTATTTACATGTAAGATTGTTTTTTATTAATTTCGTCTAGCAATTTAGTAATAAGAAAAATAAAAAATTAAAATTTCAAGACAAAAATTACTTTCAGTTGACTAGAAAATACATCTGTGAAGTTGGCTGGGCAACTTTCACATAGAGTAACGGGACCAACGCAGTAATTTGCAGTTTTGTTTGCATTTATTTCGCATTTCTATTCCTGATCTTGCAGTTCACCAAATAGTGGGTGTAATCGAGTGACCTGCTTACTTCACAGTGAAGTTTGCAGGTCACATAGTAAATCTCGAGAATCAAGCATTCTAGAGACTTGAAGTAAGGCTCTAAATTTGCAGTTTATTTTGCATTTCAAGAAATTGGGGGTCCAAATTTTGTAGTCCTTTATTTGAAAAATAATCCATACTGTCCTGCTAACTTCACAGTGAAGTTAGCAGTTCAGAGGATATCTCGAGAACTAAGCATGCTAGAGACTTGAAGTAAGGCTATAGTTAAAAATTTTGAAGTTCTAAATTTGAAAAAAAAATCATATTGCCCTTCTAACTTCAGTGTGAAGTTAGCAGGTCATATTAGTGTATCTTGAGAACTAAGCATGCTAGGAATTTGCAGTAAGGGTCAAAATTTTTCAATATTTTGCATTTCAAGAAATCTTAGGTCCAAATTTTAAAGGACAAATAAAGGACTACAAAATTTGGAACTAGAATTTCTTGAAATGCAAAATAAACTACAAATTTGGACCCTTACTGAAAATTCCTAGCATGCTTAGTTCTCGAGATAAACAACTTGACTTTACTAATTTAATATTGAAGTCATTTTTTTTTAATTTCCTAAAAAAAAGGACTTCAAAATTTTGACCTAACATTTCTTGAAATGCAAAATAAACTTCAAATTTTGACCTTTACTGCAAATTCCTAGTATGCTTAGTTCTCAAGATACACTTATATGAACTGCTAACTTCACGCTGAAGTTAGTAGGGCAGCATGAATTTTTTTTTCAAATTTATGACTTCAAAATTTTTAACTATAATTTCTTGAAATGCATAATAAACTTCAAATTCGGAGCCTTACTTTAAGTCTCTAGCATGCTTAGTTCTCGAGATACCCTCTGACCTGCAAAATTCACTGTAAAGTTAGCAGGTCACTCGATTACACCCACTATTTGGTGAACTGCAAAATCAGGATTAGAAATGCAAAATAAATGCGAAAAAACTGCAAATTACTGCGTTGGTCCCGTTACTCTATGTGAAAGTTGCCCAGCCAACTTCACAGACGTCTTGAAAATGAGAGTTTAAGTTCTAAAACCGTTCTTTATCTTTTCATATGACAATAATATAAATATCATGTAAGACATCATCATGAAATTGAATTTCGGAAGACAAACATACTAGAGGAAAAAAACGAAGAGCAAAACCTTAAAGTTTTTAAAGTTAATATTCAAGCAGTGCCATCTCTTACAGTAACACAACATAAGTATAATAAATTGCCGTGTCTTCCTATAAGAAAACTACCAAAAATAAAACAACCCTCAGACTAATACCCTTATAATCCATATTCTAAAGTGCTACTTTTATTGAGGAAAAAAGTAAACATATAATTCTTAAAGGCATTCTCTCCATTTTATCTTTATTTGCCTTTCACTTACAAACATCAGCGTTGGTCAATTTTCAGAATAGAGCAGCGCACACAAATTTAAGAGCTCTGCAACCATCGGAATCGAAATGATGGAGAACTGGGCAAACCCCATTTTCAAGATGCTTTACCTAGGTCGATGTATAGAGAAGATTTAGAGAAATGGCATAAACGAAATTGGGAAAGTATCTATATATAGGTTTTATTGTCTATAAGAAAGGCACACATACACACACTATCACAGGGTGTGGTCAATGTAGGTGGTATTTTGCCCAAGAGAAAATACATTTTACCTAAGCCAAACACAACTGTATAGAAGTACATTTCAACAAACTACTTTTATACATCCCATTTTCATTTCAGGGTTTTCCCCTTACGCCAAATCCCCAACCCTCCTCCCTTTGGCAATCTCAGTCTCGTTTCGTTTCGTTGAATAGCCTGGCCAACTCAATGGACAGCCACGACTTTCAACATCAGCATCAGTGTGATGTTAACCACACCAACAAACCATCAATTCGAAGTACGAGTATACCTTCCTACCTCTAAATTGGGAATACCATAGGGAATAGGTTGTCTGAAAAGCACTCTCCAAAGGGTCGAGTGGTCTTTCTATCGATTAGAAAGCTTTACTTGCGGATTTTCGGAATGTTTATGTTCCAGCATAACTCTACCAGCCCAGCATCAGCACGAGAATTCCGTCCCCAACCCTAAATTTGTTTGGACTTGATGCCTTCCTTCGTTGCTTTCCACCCGTTAACAGTATTTCGCCTTGTTGTATCCTGTATCCGGGGATGATGATGTTTTCCTCGAGTCATATACCTATATTCTGCTTATTCTAATATAAAGGACTTCGGTACAGTGCCATATTCGAACGGGTCCAACACATGTAACTCACAGAGAGGGCTATATAAGTCAGGAAACATACCTACATACCTACATAACTACATCGAATCGCCCTCGATATCCAAAACCTACGTTGGTACAATCATGGATGCTCGTGCAAAAACCTCCTACGATTTACACGGAGACGGATTTATTTAATAAAAAATTGTGAGGCGTAGGATTTAGTCACTTAAAAAAAAAAAGAACAGCATTTTAGTTCAATAGCCACTGAGAAAAAAAGTCACGTAAAAGAAATCAGAAACAAACTAACCATATTATATTCTTAAAGTTCTTTTAAAAGAATTCGAACGAAATTAGGATTTAAATTGTGCGATTATTTTATGAACGAACCTATTTGGTCTTAAGCCACCATAATAATAATTGCATCTCATTTAGTTTGGTTATTTGAATATTTTGTGTAGTCCTCAATTCAAGCAATCTTCCAGGACCATTCGAAGAATAACATATGTATTGATTGTATTTATTTAACTGCTATACTTTTAAATAGAGGTCTTGATCCAATCAGGTGTTACAAGAGTTTCAGTACTATCATCAAAATTCAATGGAAAAGAATGATACACTATGGCGTATAGGTACGTACTTTTCTTGTTACATTTTTTTTTTTATTTTAAATAATTTTTGTGAAGACGTAGCAACAAGTCTAAATTTTGTTTTTCTGCTATAAGACACAGTTTTTCAGTTGTGAGTTATGACACAGTTAGTTAATTTTGAAAAAAATATTTTTCTACAGTTATATCAAGAAGCAGGGGGATTGAAAGCAGAAAGACTTAAAAAACAAGAAAGATAAAATATCAAAAGCATTTGTGGAGCTAATCCAGAGTTAACTCATCACATTTGGTAAATTAACTTTAACCCCCCACTGAAAAACTGGCCCTAAGAGTTATAAGCTCTAAGCAGTAACTTACAAATCATTCTGTTTTAAAAGTTCTTTCTGTATCTAAAAACTTTTGTTAACTTTTTTTTTGAAAATGGTTGTTTTTAATATTTCTAGTAGAAGCAGTTTTTTGATTTTTTTGAAAACAGCTTAATGGATTTTTGTTCCATATTTTTTTTTATGAAGATGCTTCTGAAAAGTTAAAATCTATTGTATACCAAATTTTTTTTTTAAATTTAAAATAAAATTTAAATTAAATTATTAGGTAGGTACGGTTTGTATTATTAATTATTTTGAATTTAAAAGAAAAAAGCTGGGCATATTAGCGGGTTTTACTGTAAAAGGATTTGAACTTTTATACTATAATAGCTGTCCAACAGACGATGCTCTGCCCTTTCCAGTAAGTAGCGCGATTATATGGATAGAAACATTTCAAACATTACCAACATAAACGCGTCGGTCATTCTTTTCACATTCTTACATATAGCCCTAAGAACATTTATAAGCACATTTCCTCCGAGTTTAACATTTAAAATAGACAAAATTGGATGTGTGGTTTCTGGGATAAATCTACTATTACAAATAAATGTTGAGCCATCGTCGTGCCTTTCTTCGCTTTGTTGCCACACTGTGGGCCAAAACAATGAAACGAATAAAAGAATTAAAAAAATATAATTCATTGATGTTCGATTGAATTATTTTCTTTTTTTTTAAGGATGTTTTCTAAAACAGCAGTATGTTCTATTATTGTCCGCGTTTAGCCGCATAGTTTTGTGAACCCTCCGAACCTTGCTGCATTAAAAAAAAAAAGAATAAAATAAGCCCTTTCTCAATAAATTTAGTTTTTTCCAACTGCAAAAATATAATTGCAATTGCAACTTCTACCAACTTTTTGTTAAACTTATGTTAGTCAATCTTATAAATAAAACTAAAATAACCATCCACTTTTCTGGAAAACAATGACTTTTCCCGGGCCATAAGAAATAATTGTACAAATAATGTTCAGGAAGTTGTTAGGAGGATATACAAATATATTTAATTTTTATTTATTTTGAGAGAAATTGCAACTGCAATTGCGTTCATCCTGCGAACCTTCATTCACCTTTTGAGAAATTCTTTGAAAGATATTTTTTATAAAAATACATTTTATTTTGTTTTCAAGTGCAACTGCAACAGTTATTGCAACTTTAATATCCACGTGATGCGTGCACTTTGCGAACCTTTGAAAATAAATTAATAGAACTTTTTCTCGCAATGCATTTTTTCAAATGCAAGTTCAACTTATACTGCAACTGTAATTGTTGATCGCCGATATTTTAATAGTTATTCTGCTATTCGGGGTCGAGACGAATCCAACAAATAAGAAATCATTAAAATCTGTCCAGCCGTTTTTGACGTTGTCCTGCAGATACCGCCTGCAGCGCCATCTACCGTTCTGATTTGTGAATCTAAACCATACAGGACGCCACCCAAACGCATACAAAAAAATTCATTCAAATCGGTCCAGCCGTTTAGGAGGAGTTCAGTGACATACTTACGTACAGTAGAATTATATATATATTAGGGTGGCGCTTATTTTGGCAAAGTTGGAACTTCTTTCGGCCCCTTCCCCCCCTAAAATTGATCAAGGTAATAAAATAAAAATCTGTGCAAATTTTTTTTTCAAATCGGTTGACGGTAACACGTGCCACCGAGCCCCTACTGGAGCTGGTCCTGGGACGGGGGACAATGCGAACGGCCAGTGGCCGGGAAACGATCGGCGACCCGGTCGGGGAATACAACAACCCGAACTACAGCCGGTAACACAAAGGAGCCAAAGAACACCTTCTGCTCCGCCTACCGAAAGTGCTGCACAGGGTCAACCTGAGCTCACTCAGGCAGGTCTGCCTAGAAGACGCATGCAATGGACTAGTTCCATGAATGAACATGTCGTGCGCAGCTACTATAAAGCAACTGAATTAGAAACGTTGCTCGTAGGCTACAGGCAGAAACTACATGAAGAATTTTTATTAAAATATCCTGAACTAGGCCACATTTTAGAGCAAAGAATTGCAGATGAATACCGAGCCATAAAGCGACGCAACTTGATACCAACAGCGAGGACTAATGAAATAAGAGAAGAAGTCCGACGGGGTATGGTCAATCAACAGATTCGGGAACCTGGATATGGAAATCAGCTAGAAACCAATACAACTGGAGTACAACAACAACAGGAAAACGAAATAGTTGAACTAGCGCTAAACTCAACAGAGCAGAATTTTACATCCTACCTAAACAGTCTAATGGAGACAGCCCTAACTGAATACGAAGAAACAAACCCAACCTATAGGCCAAGAGTCCCTCACGTTAACTCTTCAAAGAAAATGGTAGAAATAATTGATATACTAAACAGTAACATCTTATCAAATCACATCAGCAAAGCAACAAATCTGATAGAATTCCACCTGCTGCTTTACTGCAGCTTAGTTTTCGTAGTAAAAGCTTTAGGTTTGAAGCTCCTACACAATGGAGAAACCCCGCGACGAGAAAATAAGCAAACTCTCCCAAAATGGGAAATAAGACTAAATCGAAAAGTCGAAAGCTTAAGGCAGAATATAGGCAAGCTAACGGAATATGTAAGAGGTATAAGGTCTAAAAAACTGGAAAAATCAGTAAAACAACTTTTGCGAAGACATAAAATACATTCCAGATTTGATGAACCGAACACTGCAGCGGAAGAATGTCTTGATACAATGAAACAGAAGCTGTCAGTTATCTCAGCACGACTTCGAAAATATAAAACCAGCGCCCGACCGAAAATTGAAAGAAGACAATGCAAACACTTCCATAATATACCCATCTCAACAGGAAGTCCAGAGTTTTAGGGAAGATCAACTCTCTGTAGCGAGGGAGTTCAACCCGAATGGATGTTGGTTGCAGGATGAAATGCATAATATGCAACAAGTTGTGCAGCAACAGCAGGAAGGAATTTGTGTAGATGAAATAAGCACAATTATAAAAGCACTACAAAACTGGAAAGCTCCGGGACCGGATAATATACAAAACTTCTGGCTTAAAAGATTTACGTGCACATGGGTGAAACTTAGCCAACTCATTAACGATATAATGAAAGAGCCCCAAAAAATGCCAAATTTTCTTTCGCAAGGTGTGACATACTTGCTCCCAAAAGATGTAACAAATTCCCACGACCCAGCAAAATACAGACCCATTACGTGTCTTCCAACACTTTACAAAATAATATCGTCATGTATAGCTAAGAAAATAGGCGAACACTGTGAAAAAAATAATATTAAAGCCCCTCACCAGAACGGCTGCAGAAAAGGATCAAAAGGCTGCAAGGAACAGCTGATAATAGACTCAGTAGTTTGCAACCAAGCGGCTACAAGAAATCGTAATCTTTACACGGCGTATATAGATTATAAAAAAGCATTTGACTCAGTACCTCACGACTGGCTCTTGAAAGTGCTCGAAGTCTACAAAATCGACCCGAAATTTATAGCCTACCTTAAGCACACAATGGCAAACTGGACCACGGAAATATGCCTAAATACATCTAACGGAACAATAAAAACCACTAAAATAAAAATCAGAAGAGGAATTTTTCAAGGCGATTCATTGAGCCCACTGTGGTTCATCTTGGCGATGAACCCACTTTCCTCCAGCTTGAATTCAATAGGTTACGGGTTTTCTGTTAAAGAAGGACCCAGAGAACTGTACCGTCTGTCTCACCTATTATATATGGATGATATAAAAATCTATGCTGCGAAACCCTCACAGCTGGAAAATCTTACAAAGTGGTAGAAACATTCTCGAACGATATATGCATGAACTTTGGCTTAGATAAGTGCCGCACTTTAAGAACTGTAAGAAGTAAGCTGCAACCCGAAGAATTCTAGTTACAGGAGCCTATAAAAAGACAATGGAAGGTCAAGGAAGTAAGAAAAGTCCCCCTTATTGTATCAAGTACTGCAGTTATACCACACAATCTCTTTGAAGGACTAGATGGACTTGGTCTAGACTCAGATCTATACAAAGAGTTTCAAAAATCAGTGGTGATCGCAAATACAAGAATTGTACGCCGTTGCATGGATACCACTTAATTCTTCAACATTATTATAATAATACATGCTAACATAAGTACGAATAACATCTCGGGATAGGTGAATTTCCAGCAAGAACGCTGAGAAATGATGAAACTCGATAATAATAATAAAAAATAATAATAATAATAATAATAATAAAAATAATAATAATAATGATAATAATATAAGTGCAAAATTTGAATTGATGTAAAACCATTTTTAGTATGGTACTATATTAAAAAGACATTTTTGCCCCTTTTAGAGCAAGTTCTTTAACGCTGGATTAAAGTTAGACCCGGCTTAACTTATCAAGTTTGGTGAGTTAACTTTGGATTTACTCAAAAGTCGATTCTTCCTGCATGCATCGTCCACGAAAAAACTGTTTCTTGAATTAACTGATGTGTTATGCTGTTAATCTAAAAAAATGCTAAGTAGTGTCATTCTAATATCTTAATAGCAGGCTGTTCAAAATTGCGCCTTTGAATGTTAACTATATTAGAACTCCTTTTATATGAAGTAAATTCGACCCTGTGCTTACGTCTGTGTCCTTTTTTTGCCAACCGATCCCTTCGATTTGTATACCCTGCCTCCTTCGTCCTGACAGTAGAGTTTGTTGTTATTGGCCTTCCATGGCTGCTGAAGCTGATGTCGATTTCGCAAATGGCATTGTTGGTGGTAATGGCAATGGTGGTGGTGGTTGAAGGTGGCATTCACCGCTCTTCAGGCGACAGCAGGAAGGGCGAATGGTAATATCCATCAAATCCACCACCCCTGGTGAATGTGTTGTGTGCTTTGCTGGGAAGCTGTACAGTACTATCGGCTGATGCTGATGCTGAATGCTTGCTTGCAGGATTCGGTTCAATAATGTTGTATGCGTCCTTTATTGAGTTCGGTGGTGGGCAGTCGCCAGTTATGTGTTGGTTAGTGGTAGGTGTGCTATGCTATGTATAATATGTTGTTGCCTTAGCATTCAATACTCAGTTCTAGGTATATAGTATGTACAACAAACGCCATTCCCTTGAACAACTATGCTTAAGCTATTCATATATAGGTACTTCGATTGCTATATAATAATGTAATGCTGCTATGTATGTACGAATCCTTACATAAATTGTCCGTGCGTGATGGCAAAAACGATGCAGGGAGTTTGTGTACTGCTATAGCGAAATGGACTGGTCATGTTGTGAATTATTTATGTGGTGTTTCTGTTTGCCGGAGGGTGGAAATATATAAGGGCTGGGTCTATATGGCATTTAGAAAAGTCGCCATTTCATGTAAATATTTATGGGTGTTTGAAGACACTTTGTGATTTATTTTTGAATCCATTTTCGATGGCTTCTGAATAATATAGATGTTTTTCATAAAATTGGATTACTACTGTTTAGTTATGTATTTCTATATTTATCTTAAACTTACATCTACACAGGTATATTTTTTTATTTAATTACCGACTGAATCCTTCTCACGAAAAAGAAATCATTTCGATCTCGTTTTGTTCAGTAGTATATGCACTATGCAGCTCGATAGGGAAAATAGAAAATTGTAATAGATTATACTAAAGTCCGTACACAATTTGATGGCTTTAAAATTTTTTCTGGTGAAAAATTGATGTTTGTAGAATTCTTTTTTTCCATTGGAGATAATGTTAGTAAAATATTTTGAATTAAATTTTGTTCAAATCTTAGAAGAAGCATGCAATGACCCTGACCCCCACTATTCTGTGGTAGCCTAAACACCTGTACACCTAACCACGAAAAAGTCAATCCTAGGACGCTGCAGAAGCGAAAGCGTAATAACATTTTTATTTGGCCTCCAACAACAAATACTTACAGAAATAAATAAATAAATCGGGTGGCACAACGGCTCATGAAGAACCAGGGCCTGGTGACTAACAACTCGCAACCATTCCTGTGTGCGCCTTTCGACAGAAATGGAAGGGACCTACAATTTTATGCCGAATCCGAACGGCTAGACGAGAAGCACTTATTCGTGACAAGTGATACTCTTGAAGGATTTGTCAATTCCTCGCAAGAGGCAGTAGCCCTGAAAAAAAACTTACTTACGGAAAATACAGAGAAAAAATAAACACTGAAATTGTGATGAACTGAAAAATCGAACAAAGACAAGAAAAATCACAGAAATTGATTTTGTGTAAAAATAACGAGTGGAGACTTTTCTAAAATATCTACTGAGCAGGGTACTGCAAAATTAAAAACAGAAGAAAATAGTTCGTGGTATGATTTCGTTGTATTATTTTTGTTTGGGATTAAAAGCCTAGTAGGCATAGCCATTCACCTCTCTTGAAATGAAAACTGAACGCATTCCGCAATCTTCGAATGTTCAAATTTTAAACTTTTGAGTATAAGATAATTAAAGAAAACCCGTCTGCAGTGAAGGAAAATTATTTATTTTTATTATTAATCATCTTTATTTCAAACAAAACTTACAAAATATTTACAAGAATAACCAATTTTAAAACTATATAATTTTTGTTGAAATAGCTTAGTACAATCTGTTGCGGTAAGGCAAGAGGCGAATGTACATTACAGTTAAAAAAGTTAAAGAAGAACTATAATGATGGGAAAAAACGGATTGAATTAAATTTACATTATGTAGAAGTTCTTAATTTGATTATTATTATTTTTTTAATATTTTATATAATTGGAATTAACAAATTTTCTATATCTGAATGATTGAAAGAAAAAAGCCATTTTTTAACATCTAATAGAAATACTCTCTCTCTCTCACACACACCTAAGGTTTTCTGGAAGTGAGTTAAAAAAACGGGCAGCTGTGACAGAGTAAAATTTTGAAAAATGCGTTTTGTAAATAGTTGGTATAGTTACGAAATTCCTGGTGTTGCCTCGTAAATTAAAATTATCATTTACCCTTACATTATAGGACCCGGAATTTTCAAAAGATATTTTCAAAACTTTGTAACAGTACAGATGCCTTAAAGGGAGAATTTCAAGATTCTTGAACAAATCAAAGCTGGGTGTTGTCCGATTAAATTTACACATTAATCTAATAGCATGCTTTTGTTTTATTAAAATAGGTTCAATTTTATTAAAATATGCACCTCCCCAACAGGAGATACCATACTGCAACTTTGACTTAAGCAATCCATTATAGACCAGCATTAAGATTGGTAGATTGCAATAATGACTAAGATGATAAAGTTGCCTCACAACCGTATTCAAGTATTTTTTCAGGTACAGAGTGTGATCTGTCCACTTAAGATTCTGATCTAATATAACACCGAGATATTTAAAATTCTCTACACATTCTATTTTGAAACAGTTTTGACTACATGTATAATATTCTCTTGAAATGATGTTATTTCATCAGCTAAACAAAATCTTAAGCAGCTCGGTGAATGATAAAATAAGGGTAATTCTTCACAAGTTTTATCTTGGATTTTGTACACCATAAACTTAGTCTTATTACTTATAATCAGCTTATGTTGATTGAACCAACGTCTAAGTAGGTCTAAATCATGATTAACATCGGAATATAAGTCTATATAAATTTTACTAACATAGGAAAGGGCCGTATCATCAGCAAATGCTGTAACTTTGCACTTAAAGGGTTGAATAAATAAGGAGTTAACATAAACAAGGAACAATATCGGACCTAACACAGAGCCTTGGGGAACACCTAAATTTGTATAATTTTGTGAGCTTACGATATTATTGATTTTTACCACTTGCTTTCGATTACTTAAATAGGAAACAAACCAGTCATAAAAACAGCCCCTGAAACCAGCTTTTTAGAGTTTATCTAATAAAAGAGTATGGTTAACCATATCGAAAGCTTTTGTGATGTCAATAAATAAATATATCTTTTACAATCAATAAGCTTTGGTTTCAAATAAAATTTGGGGAATGTAAAGTTAAAAATTTCACGCCGATGATTTTGTATGAATATTTCATTTTCACTGAATTGTGTTGGAACGTCTTTGTAATTTTCTATTTTATTTTATTTTATTTTATTTTGACATGTGGTAGAAATCCCCATAAATATAATTTTGTGGCCTTTTAGTGTACGTTTTTGCTGTCGATTCGGAGACCACAAAATAAGTTCATTTCACTTCTGCTGCAAGTTCAAAGATTTGATTTTCTAATGAAACGTTAACGCCATATTTCCATTTAATATATTTTTGTACTGAAACCTGAAATTTAGTTTTCTTTTCACTCAGCTATACGAGTATAGGAGAAACACAGAGAAGTTTAACCAAAACCGATTAGGCTGTTTTTGAGAAATTTAAAACAAATCCGAAAACCATATTCTATGGCTAACTTTTTTCGTCCATAAAAATATCTGCAGTGCAAGGAAAAGTGTAGAAAATAAGGGTTTTTGATCGAAAAGGAGAATGGGCATTTTGGTCTACCTATTGCCCACGCATGAGATATATATCGTTGGAAAGCTTAGTCCTAGTACATCATTTTTTGTATGGACACAAAGCTGTAAGCCATGGGGTTGACGCAGTATATGGCAACAAAGAATGCAATTAGAGCAAATATTAATTGCAATAGTGTTCCATTGAAATGACAGTATTGGTCACTTTCGATTAACTGAATAGACCCCAAAATAAAGAAAATTTTATACCAATGGCTAATAATGGCGAATAATTTCATGGTTGGCGAACAATTTCATAGTATGAAATTACTACATTTTTGTATCCGATTTATAAATTAATGAATGGGAATAATTGTCCGTCTGGTGCCCACAATTGAGGTATACAACATTGGAAAGCTTAATTCAAAAGCATCATTTTTGTATATGGACACATAACTGTAAACCATGGATTTTACGCAGTATATTACAAAATATTAAACAATTCGTCTATGTTAATTCGAATTTGCAAAGTGTTTTTCTTACTTTTTTGGTCGCTTATTATAGCCAACTTCCATTGTTTATGACAACAAATAATACTCTCACATTTGTATACACTCCATAGTACCCAATCATTTTCATAGGTCTCGTTTCTGGGCATCAGGTAGACAAGGTACCATATATTTTTGCCCATTCTCCTTTATGTTTGTGTAATCGAAATTCGAAATACATATAAGAAATATATTAGATGATTTAAAGGTATTTTTAACGCTTAATCCGATCCGATACAAGCACCCCTAAATAAATTGTCATCATTTTAAAAAGATAATTTTTGAAGATGACTGTATTTTTTGTAGAAAATAAAAGACAATACACCAAACAAAAAAAAAAAAAAAAAACCCATCCACGATAGATATTTTTATGGAATCTTTTGTTTCTTAGTCCTCAATACAAATGGAACATTCTAACCATAGTTAACGAGAATATATTGCGGTACAAAGTTGGTTCCAAAATATTAAGCTTTGTTTTCGATTTTAATTAAAAAAACAGCTTTTCTTTTAGACCTCTGAGAAAAAAGACATTTTTCTTTTTGGATAAAAAATGTATTTTTGGTCCTTAAAACAATTGAAAAAATTGGCACGACTAGATCGCACAAACTCGATCTCGTGGCTTTCAACTTTAACGTAGCTAGAAATTGATGATGTAAAAGTACATAGCTATTGGTTCCAAAATATTATGATTGGATTAAAAAAAAAATTAAATAAATTATTACTATAAATTACTATAAATTTATTATTTTAATGGTAAGCCCTCATAATCAAGTATGCCATCTGATTTGTTTGATAAATATGAATGTATAAAAAAAAATTAAAAATCGTTGTAGCGGTTTTCTTAAAAATGAATTTTTTATGTATAAAATTTTTCGCTCATTTTCAAAGATAAAATCTAGTATGCCAACATTTAGTATTTAATAAAATACAATTTTTCACAAAATAAAAAAAAAAATCTTTAGCCCGTTTTCCAGATCAAACAAAAAATTCAATATTTTAAAAAATGATTGCAAAATTATTTGAATTGTGAAGGAGCTCTTCTGTAAAAATTTCGGTTGAAAACAAACAAATCAGTTCTATGACAGGTAACGTAATTAACCGTTATTGGTAAAATTTGTTTTCATCAAAATATTGACCATACCTTAACCCTTTCGGTACGGATGTGGTACAAGACAAAGATCATTTATATGGACTTGTACCACATCTGTACCGAAAGGGTTAAATAGTAAAAAATAGTTATTTTCTTAACGGTTTTTCAACATTTGTAAGGAAGGTACCGTTGTTTTTTAATTTAGATAGATAATTTTTTCAACTATTCTACAAAATAATAGGAAAATATTGACCAAGTCGTTTTGAAAATATTTGAATTTTTGAATTTTTTTAACAATTTTGAATTTTTTTAAACAAAATCCTCGGTCCCGTTTTTGAGAAAAATAGTATATTCCTTTTTGGCGAAAAAAATGGTATGGCAGGGACCGTTATTTTTGGTCCTAAAAAAATTAAAAAAACGTCTGGGCATATTAGTCAAAAAACACTATATACCAAGTTTGAAGAAAATCCTCCAGCCATTATGGCTGTTCGGGCGAGGACAGACAGACAGGCAGAATTGCGGGACTCACTTTTTTCGCGTTCTCTATCATCGTAATGTTCGGGAAAATTATTATTTCGAGTTCGATTTTTTATTTAAGTGGAAAGAAGAATAATTAAAACCGGCTAAAAGCTGATTTTATATTTTTTTTAATTAAACTCCTCCGATTTTTGTTTTGTGCACAGGTAGACTTAAGACATATCCAAATGAAAAGAAAAAGAGTCTCAAGCCTTTCATATGATGGATAAAAAAAAGATTTTGTTAAAAATTGGTGGAAATAGAACCATCTGGATATAACCATATGTTTTTATTTTTTTTTTAATTTTTGCGCCTAGGTAAGCCTAAATACTTTAAAAATGGGATACTAATTTTTTTTTTCTCTTTAAATATAATTAGTTTAATATGTTGTATACAAAATTGAAAACTTTATGTGTATAAATAAGACGGTATTATGAAAAGTGTTTGATACATAATATTTAAATATTTATTTTTATATATCGAAAACCAATATGTTAAGAAATCAATTATACCAAGTTTTAATAAAGTTGACAAAGTCGTTTTCAAAATATTCAGTTTTCAAAAAAAAATAAAAAAAATGTTTCTGTTATCATAAAAACAAGTTTTTTAAGAATAATTCCATTTAAAAATAATATAAAAGCGCATCTGAAATCAAAAACCAATAAAATGGGTTTTCTAGAATTTTGTAATTAAAATATTCTGGAGCCTTGAAAAAAAAAAAATGTTTTGACTAAAAGATTGTATGGAAAATAGCGTTATTTTCGTTCCTTAAGAAAATCGAAATAATGTGTGTTACTCAAAAAACACTTGGAAAGAAGTTTAAAAACATCACCGTTAAGGCTGCAGGTGTGCCAGACAGAATTGCAAAACCGAGATTTTTCGTCTTCCATATCATTGTTCGTCAAAGCAAGATTGATCAAATTTCGAATTCATTTTTTTTGTTGAATCCATGACCTGCCATATAGTCCCTTTATTTCGAAAGCCAAACTGAATATAAATTTCTGTTCTCCTTTAGCTCTTTTTGGTCACACGTTAAAATTCCAATGCGTCATAAACTGCTTAGTATGTTTGAAATACCAAAAATTAATATTAAATTAGCAAGGTATTGGAAATGATTCGTCTAGCTTCGAAAAAAATAGCGTGTGCCGCATTTTCGAATTGCAATGAAGCTAAAATATCATCTGAAGACAATTTTAAGAAGGTGATTTCATAGGGTCAAAATTCTGGATTTCAAAATTCTGTATGACCAAAATTCTGTTTGAAATTTTTTTGAAAATGCTGTATGACCAAAATTCTGTATTTCATAATTCTGTATTTACAAATTCTGTATGTCTATAATTCTGTATATCCAAAAGGCGCTATGTGCAAAATTCTGTTTTTCAAAATTCTGTGTATGCCCAATTTCAGTATTTTAAAGAAAATTTTCTTTTTTTATAATGTGATCTCTTTTTCTTGCCCTTGTCACCAGTGCGTTTGCGAAATCAGACCCATTTTTAAAATCACTTAATCATTTTCTGAAACTCGTATTCGACTACAGACATAAATGTTGGTATTCCAAAAGTCATACATCCATCTTCGCTTCTACTTTTATTGAGAAACGCACAACATCGCTCACGAGTGTTCATATTTTATTCCGAATCTAGTATTAATCCAAACTAATGTCGCATTTGTGATGTTTATTCGTCTTGTGAAATTGTTTTAAACGAGATCTATACATTTTCGATAAAAATAGACATCATTTTTTGCATGTTTGTAAATTTTTTACTATTGCTTCTACTTTATTTAATCAACCTGAGGGCAAGACCGCCATTCCATCTTCCAACCATCAGTACTGCTATGTAATTTTGCATCCTTTGAATGCTTCCGTTATTTTTTTTTTTAATTCTCAAAGATAAAACAAAACTCAGCTTGATGTCTTCCCATTAGGCATGTCATTTTTTTAAAACCAGGCTGCCAGTTTCAAAATTGTTTAATCTTCAAAATTACTACGAAAAGAAGTGTAGTATTGACTGATCTTACGGCACCAAAAAAAGCCAAGCTTTTTATCATAAAAAAACTTTAATTATTCTGTATTTAAGAAAAAATCGTTTTGATAATGTAAAAAAGGGCGCACTTTTTTACATTATCAAGACGATTTTTTTCTTTAATACAGAATTTTGAAATACAGAATTTTGTTCATACAGAATTTTGATCATACAGAATTTTAAAATACAGAATTTCGTTCATACAGAATTTTGTGTAACCAGAATTTTGAAAAACTATATTTTGAAATGCAGAATTTTGAAAACAGAATTTTTACCATACAGAATTTCGACCCCAACCCGATTTCATAGTAAATCCACTGGGTCACAGGAGAAAATTTTTTTGATTTGGTGGTATGCTCCTTAGTTATTTATATATATATATATATATATATATATATATATATATATATATATATAATATTTTTTTTTTGTCAGATATTCAAAATGGGTATCGTGGATCTTGTAGAGGATAATCACACAAGTATTTCTACGTCCCGGAAATTTTTTAAAATGGTACTTCCAGACCCCGCGGCCGTTTTGTATGTAAAAAACACGTTTTTTTTCAAAGTCAACAAATGATCAAGAATTTCGCGTATAAAACGTGGTTTCACCGACTTTAAAAGATTTCTTTTGACTCTCTAGGGATGCTTATAATAAAATAGCACAAGAACTGTCCCTTAAAATTTCAAAATATGCCCTTTTTACTCGATAAATGGCTGAAAACCCCCCAAAAATCGGTTGATTTTTAAGCTTTTCTCGATTTTAAAGACCTCCGTGGGTTCAGAAACGAGCAAGTAAGACTCGTATCATAGGCAATTTCGTGTGCTGAACTCAAATCCCCAAAAATTGGTTGATTTTTAAGCTTTTATCTATTTTAAAGACCTCCGTGGGTTCAGGAACGAGCAAGTTAGACTCGTATCATAGGCAGTTTTGTGTGTTGAACTCAAATCTATCATCCATTTTTCGCCATCAGCTCTAGTTTTTGAGATATTCCAGTCTGAAAATGGAATATAACCATTTTTCACCTATTTTTGAGATTCTGTAAAAATTGAAATTCTTTTTTTTTTTAATGCACCGATTCATACATGAACATGAGTCATAGTGCAGTATTTTGATGAATCGGTGCATTTGTTTTGAAAAAAAGCATTTCGAATTTTTATAAAATCTCAAAAACAGGTGAAAAAAAGGGTTATATTCCATTTTCAGACTGGAATATCTCAAACACTAGAGCTGAGGGCGAAAAATGGATGATAGATTTGAGTTCAACACACGAAACTGCCTATGATACGAGTCTAACTTGCTCGTTCCTGAACCCACGGAGGTCTTTAAAATAGATAAAAGCTTAAAAATCAACCAATTTTTGGGGGGTTTTCAGCCATTTATCGAGTAAAATGGGCATATTTTGAAATTTTAAGGGGCAGTTCTTGTGCTATTTTATTATAACCATCCCTAGAGAGTCAAAAGATATCTTTTTAAGTCGGTGAAACCACATTTGATACGCGAAATTCTTGATCATTTGTTGACTTTGAAAAAAACGTGTTTTTTACAAAAAAAACGGCCGCGGGGTCTGGAAGTACCATTTTAAAAAATTTCCGGGACGTAGAAATACTTGTGTGGGTATCCTCTGCAAGATCCACGATACCCATTTTGAATATCTGACAAAAAAATTATTAGACACCCCTAATGCTGCTGTATAGCTAATTGCCAACTCAGGTTTAAAATCAACGCATACATATAAATAAATAAATGGATATTCATATTACTTACGTCAATGATATAAATGTTTGTACATTAAATATCAGGAATATTGTCTTGACACAACGTTTACAAAACACAGTTTTGGTTTTCTTATCAGCTGAGGTGACCGATAAATTTAATCACTTATATCTAACTAATTGCAATAATCGTCTGAAAGTTGCTTCAATGTCTAAATCATTTACTTCTTCCTTAAAGAAGCAAAGGTTTTTAAGATTTTTTTAAAATAAACGCCGATCTTCTTAGCACAATTGTTGAAATATCACTGACTATAATTTTGAATGACTTTAGTAAATGGAATCTACTCTAGAGATGATGCCGGATGAAGAAAATCTCAATATTTTTTTTTTGTTTTTGTAAAAAAGGTCTACATAAAATGTTTTTGCACACCTCGTTCTTTTGATCGTGTGCACACTATTATATTGTGCCAAATAATAAAAGGGTCGTTTGTTGTGCACATCAAAATATAAGAATCGTGTTTTTATTCCCACCTTGAAATAAGATGAACCTGATGTCGCACGCAGTATACCTAACCTACCAAAGGTATTATTACACCGCACCGGTGGATGCTGTATAAGTATAACAGTCAATCTTTTTGTCGCAAGGGGTAACAAACCTATTAAGGTATGTATATCCGTCCCAAAATAAGGAAAATGCAATATGCAAATGAAAAATAGGTCACGAAATTCGGCAATGTGCGTAATTTGAATATTCAAATTAAAATCCCGAACAAAAGTTGGGAATCCTAAAAAAGGATTCGCGTTGCAATTTCTATTTATTTGCAAATTGATTTTAGGTCTATAGGTATAGAAAGGGTCAGGTAATATAATATTATGTCTGTAGGTATATTGAGAGTTACGGAAAATTGTGATTGAGTTGTGCATTGTTATTATGATTTCCGGCAATGCCAAATGCATATGCAGTATTATAGGCACCTTTTAATCCCTTTTTTCCTAATTTGCATGTTCATTGTGCATTATTTAAAATGAAACTATTTGCCAGTAGATATTTATTCAGTAAGAAAAAAAGTAAAAAAAATTGATTACACAGCGGATGCAACAATACAAACAAAATAATAGGTTGAAATCTGACAAATGTTATTAATTATTTACTTTGGAAAAATTATATGCAAACGGAAAGGTTTATGTACTGAAAAAAGAATGTGTGGAGACCATATGCAGTTTATAGCACATTTTTGAAAAATCTCCCGACCTCGAAAATGCGAATTATTCATAGAACTATTTAATAGAAAAACAACTATCATAAAGTAGGATGTTGGTAACAAAGAGACTTTGTGACATGGGTACCTTCAAAGTATGTTTGTCTTTGCTGAAATTAAAAGTAAAACCACATCTAATCAGTGTTGCATAATCTCAAATTTGATAATGCTAGATTTCAATATTATTTTCGTATTTTTCGATAAAAGTTGCCGTTTAAGGGATGTATCCGTACAATCAACTCAACTTAACTGTACTCCGCTTAATTGCAAACTGCGGGTAATTGAAACAAAATTGTTTGCCTCAAATGAAAATGTTTCACTTATTCAAATTCGCATAAGTGAAACGACCGTTAATTGCTGCCATAAAATTTTAAATCGAACACACCCTTTTAAATTGGAATTTCAAATCTGACATATTTATTTTTTTTTTTGGCTTTATGATAAACTAGCTGACCCGGCGAACTAATTGATTGTCAATTGTCATAGCAAAAGCGAGACGCACTGCAAATTGAAGACGCTTAAATACGAATGGCAAATCGTTCGGAATAAGCAGAATCCGTGGAATAAGAACATCTTTGCCTTTGAATTTTCCCCTCAAAATCGTGGCTTGGATATAATATTTGATTTGATGCACTTCACAATCAAACGCGTTCCGTTGCAAAGTCTTGGTGCATTGAAGTTGCGCAGCAAAATTATAACTGAGCCGACTTTCAATTTTGAATTGTGTGGTGAAAAGCACGAAACATCCAAAGAATTCAAAAATTCCGTGGGATAGTTGGTGGCTTCGTTTTCATCCTTTACGGACACCACGGATTTGAATAAATTAACTCACCGACGATTTGATTTTGAATGACGAAATTCAAATGATCGACATTCTTGTTTTTCGCAACCAAAATCGCGCGTGAACTCAGCCAATCATGGTTAACATAATTTTGAGGGAAATTCGGAAAAACATTCGCGATGAGCTCTTCCGGCGTTGTTGTAAAGTAGCAAAAATTCGGTGGAAATTCAATAAGGCCGATGACTAAGTCCACTGGTATCATTGCCATCGCCAATAAATTGACTGGAGAAATCTGGTCATTTCGTAAAGCGACTCACATCTTTGTGTTCAATTGCAATTTCTCCCCGTATTTCAATAAAGCCAATGCTCTCAGGGCCTTCCTGGGGCCATTACGAATTTATCAAGCCCTAAATCGTGAAATTCAAAGTAACCGTTCTCGAGTTTTGCACTAAAAACCGGATGTTCCCGGATTTTTAGGGGATTTTCTTCCAGTTTCCTATGCCCTTCCTTGAACTAATTGGAATTTATCAAGCCCTAAATCGTAAAAATCGAAGAAACCGTTCTCGAGTTATGCATTAAAAATCAAGCTCTTAATCGTGAAAATCGAAGGCACCGTTCTCGAGATATGCATTAAAAACTGGATGTTCTCTGTTTTCGAATTTTCCTCGAAATTTTCCGGGATTTTCCTACAGTATCCTATGTCCTTTCTTGCCCCAATACAAATCCATCAAGCTCTTTATCGTGAAAATCGAAGACACCGTTCTCGAGATATGCATTAAAAAGAGGATGATCCCTGATTTCCAATTTTCCTGAAAATTTGTCGGGATTTTTCTGCAGCATCCTATGTCCTTCCTTGGGTCAATACGAATTCATCAAGCCTACAATCGTGAAAATCGAACGATCCGTTCTCGAGTTATGGGCGCACACACGGACGACATTTCTCTTTTATTAAAAAAATAAAAGTCATTTTATGAGAAAAGTTGTGCCAAATTGAATTTTGTTTTACATAGAAATAATTATTAAGTCAAATAGCTGTACTTTGGCATCAAAGTAATCATTTATTTTTTCTTCAAAATCTCTCAAAATTGACAATTAATATTTTCAATGGTGGTTTTCAATGATAGCTATAACTAGCCCCTAATCCTCGAAAAATTTCGACAGAAAACGTATGGATGACGCAATATTTTGATGATTAAAAATGAAAATACCTTTGTTGTCTGAATCGTTTCATATGGAAATATGACTATTTTGACACAATACAAAAAATCAAACCTACATTTTTTTTTCATTTTCAGGCTAAATGAAATTTAATTTGTTTTGACAAAACTCCTCTTATTTGAAACAAGTTTCAGTTATCCGAAGTTTTGTTAACTGAAAACTCCGCTTAAGGGAAACAAATGTTCTGCAATTATAGTGTTCCAGTTAAAAGGAGACAGACGACTACAAAAAAACCTGTATTTTTGACATTATTTGTCCTATTGAAGTAGCAATATCTTGTGACTTTCATTTATGTGGAAAAAATTGTCATAATTTGTTTGTAGAGAATATTATGATTTACTTCGTCATTTAAAATAAAACGCAAAAAAAAACATACATTTAGAATTCTACGGCTGTTTTTAAAAAGAAAATAACTAATAACGTACAAACCTTGTTTTCAGATGTTTAAAAAAAAAAACCGTTTAGGAGTAACACGTAAGAACATTTTCATAACCTTAGGTTATTGAAATGTCAGTATCTTCTCACCGTGCGTCGTAGGAACAAAATTGTAACTTTTTTCACGAGGATGGCAATATCTACAAGATTTATGAAATACATTTTGATAGCCTTTATCTTTTCGTAGTTATAGGTGAAAAACTGATATTTTCCAAATTTATCCTTGAATAACTATTGACGCTTATATGATCTGGTTATAGACTTTCGCTTATACAAAATTAAAGATTATTGAGTTTGATGCGTTCTGCGTTCTGATGTAGGTTCAATAAACTAGAGTCTAAGGATTTAGAAGTCGGATTTATTTGCAATTTGGAGTGAAGCATTTTTGTGAGTTCCTAAAAATTTCTCTTTTAGGAACTCACAAAAATGCTTCACTCCAAATTGCAAATTTGTTTTTTTCCAACTCATATTGAAAGGTCTAACTTGTCATACAACAATTTCGGTTGTATTAAAGTATCTAAAACGGCTAGTACTATTTTGATCAAACTTCGTACATGTACCTTCTATATCAATTTCAATAATATGGCAAACCGCAGTTTTT
Organism: Melangyna quadrimaculata; assembly: GCA_949320155.1. Classification (NCBI taxonomy): domain Eukaryota; kingdom Metazoa; phylum Arthropoda; class Insecta; order Diptera; family Syrphidae; genus Melangyna; species Melangyna quadrimaculata. The sequence continues at coordinate 74,438,693 of OX439484.1, forward strand.
TTTTTTTTTTTTGCTAAAAATATGGAATAACGTAAGGTTACTTTGCTTTGGGGTTACTTTGCTCCACTTTTCGCACTATTTTTAGAAAACTTCTTAAAAATGGTAAAAATTTGTAGTAAATTAATTTTTGTTCTATCCCTAATTATGAACAAGACATGAAATATAACATAAATGATGTGATAACTTTTTAAATGATAACTTAAATGTCCTTTTTTGTGTGTCGAAAAGTGGGGAAAAGTTGTCCAAGGTACGGGGTTACTTTGTCCCATCTGAAATGTTTACTTATATTTTCTTTATCTGTAGAGCTGGAGCTGGGGCAAACATAATTATTGTATTTCATAAACATATGTGGCGCTAAGAATCAAAACGGACCTATCTCGACCTTTTTGAAAATGGAGAGTGTGATATTCCAAAATGTTCGTTTCAAAGAGAGCTACAAGATGACATCCTTTTTTTGTTTTAAATCGATCTATTTTAAAAGTTATAAGCACTTGAATTTTGAGTTTAGAATCAAAACAACCCTATCTATTTTTTTTTTTACTTGCGATATACGTAGTATTGGGCAAGTTTAGGATTCGTAAAAAAAAAAATTGGAGTTAAGAATTTTCCCTAACATTACGATGATAGAGAACGCGAAAAAAGTGGGTCTCGCAATTCTCTCTGTCTGTCTGTCTGTCCATCTGTCCGTCTGTCTGTACCTCGACCTGCAGCCTAAACGGCTGAAGCGATTTTCTTCAAACTTTGAACTTATGTGATTCCCTAGAAGGGAAATTGAAATTTTTTTTTAGCTCAAAAAATAACGGTACCTGTCATCAACCAATATACAAAAATTGATTTAACGGCTCTAACGATTTTCAAAAAAAAAATTACGAGGTACTAAAATTGCTAACATAAATATTTTGATAGAAAAAAATTTTTTTATAGCGGTTATTAAGGGTACCTGTCATACAACCGATTTTTTGGTTTTCAAATTTCTCGTTAACGACTGCACCGATTTCAACCAAATTTTGTATGCAAAAGGTCCCTTACAATCCTAACAAGTTTACATAAATTTTCGAAAAAATAATTTTTGAATTTTTAAAAAAATATTGAAATTTTTTTTTTTGAAAATTCAATATCTTGAAAACGGGCCAATGAATTTTTTTTTAATTTTGTGAAAAATTGTATTTTATTAAATACTAAAAGTTGGCGTACCAAATTTTATTTTAAAAAATGTTCAAAACTAGCATTACGATGATGGAGAAGTCCAAAAAAGTGATTTTCCTCAAGACGTCTCGAAAACGTCTCAAACAATTTTGATTATACTTTCTACATATCATCTGTAGACTAGTTCTAATAATACTGCATACCAAGTTTTTACCAAAAATTAAGAGTAATGGAAATAAAAATATTTTTTTTTATTGGTCTTTTTTTACACTTATTAATGTATATTCTCTCATATCTCTTACTTCTAAGTTATTCAACAAATATTGCATTTGAAATTTGTATAAATAATCTTTTTTTACGAAAAAATTAAATAAAAGATATGTTTTTTTTATTTTAAATAAAAAAAATCAAAATTTAAATTAAAAAAATATCAAAATTTCTATTTTAACATGGTTTTATTAATTATTCGTTAACGATATAAGAATATTTGTAAGCCATCACTATATCTACACTGTAGTTATTAACCTACGTTCTAGTTGTTAGGTACGAGATGAAGTTCGTGCGATCCAGTCGTGCATATCTTGTAAGTTAGTTAAATAAAAAAATTCAATTTTGGTTTTTAAATTTCTATGCATTTCAGAATCAAAACAGCACTATATTTTGGTATTTAGATTCAAAAAGGCTTATTTTTATTTTTCACGATCAAACAGGCCTTAAAAAAAATCTTTTTTTTTAGAAAGTCCTGAAGAGGTCCTTATATTTCATTTATTGTTTTATCTTATAAAAAATTCTAACAGATTTAAAAAAAAATTTACTTCGCATAATTATCTCCAATAGTTTAGAAGTTATAGGTTTTTTCCCTTTTAAACCACTTTCACTTCTAAATATATAGGTCCATTTTTTTTTGCCAACAAGAAACGAAAGAATATATTTTTTGCATTAAGAAAGCGTAATATAGCTATTACGAATTTAAAGAACAAGAAAAATAAAAAAAAAAAAAAAAATTAAACAAAACAAAAACTAATGGCGCAAAATTTTAGTCGATTTAGTACGATGTTAAATCGTTTTTAGTATAATACTAGGCTAAAAAGTGTATTTTGCTAATTTTAAACAAATTTAGCATCATACTATCTCCTTACATTTTACTAAAGTTAAAATCACCAAATGGCTATTTTATCTTTTTAGTATATCGTACTAAATCCATATGACACTTTGACGTTTAAAATTGTCAAAATCAGGGGTGTTTGTGAATTGTTTGCACGAGCTGTCACTTTTCTGGACGTGTTCAGCTGGATCTTATGAAGGAAATTAGTTAAGTATGATACTAGTTAAAAAGTATTTAAAATTTAGAAAATTTCAGTAAACTGTTAAAGAATTATTAAAATGTTAAGTAGTATCATACTAAATATTTAATAATAGGCTGTTTGAAATTTTGCGCCAATGTATTTTAAAAACAATGAAAATTTTACTCAATTATTGAGTTAAGCTCTTGTACAAAGAAAGTTCCTCCTTTTAAAAAGTTTTGGGGTGTTAATTGTGCCGGGGGAAAGTATCCTCAAAAATAAGATAAAACGACATGGTCACAAAAAAAATAATTTTATTTATTTAAGCAGATAAATTCCATGTGTAAAATAATAAAAAATATCGTATAGCATTACAACTTGAATGTAGCTAGACATTGACGGTGTAGATAAAGTGCCTACTGGTTTGATAATATTTGTATATTGTTTATGAGAAAATAATAAAAACATGTTAAAATAGCAGTTTTTAAATTTGTTGATTTAATACAAAAGAATTTGCTAAAAAAGTTAAAAATACAAATAAAAAAAAAATGATTTATCTTTGATTTTATTTTTTTGTAAAAAAAAAAATATTCATACAAATTTTAAATGCAATATTTTTTTGCTAACTTAAAAGTACCGAATTCTTAAATAATGATAAAATCAACAAATCCAATGATGAGATGTGCAGGAATATACCTAAACAGGTAAAAAAAGGCAATTTTTTTTTAACCCAATAATTTTATATCTATTATTCGAATTTGTTGGAAAAACGTGGTATGCAGTATTATTAAAATAAGTTTCAATCAAAATCATTAGAGCCGTTTTCGAAAAAAAAAACTTGATAAAACCGAAATATTTGTATAACAGCTACAGTGTTTCCAGACCACCTCGAAGACACACTCGACGCCGAACAAGCAGGTTTCCGCACTGGATCTTCCTGTGTGGATCACATCAACACCTTGCGGATCATCATCGAACAGTGCGTTGAATATCGATCACCACTTCACCTGCTGTTCATCGATTTTGAAAAGGCGTTCGACAGTATCAATAGAGAATTTATTTGGCTTGCTTTGCGCAGGAGGGGCATCCCAGATAAAGGCTACATATGATGGATCCAAGTGTCACGTTTTGCAAAAAGGTAGGCTGTCAGAGGAGTTTGAAATCCAAAGTGGAGTTAGGCAAGGCTGTATACTGTCACCAATACTGTTCCTGTTGGTGATAAGTGATGTACTGCACGCAGCTTTGTCAAATGGAAATGGAGGAATTCAGTGGACTCTGCAATCTCACCTCAAACATCTGGACTACGCGGACGACGTACGCTTACTCTCTCATAGGATCATGGATCTCCATCAAATGACAACAAGGGTGGAGAGAGAAGCAGAAATCGTAGGGCTTAAGATCAACTCGGCAAAAACTAAAAGGATCACCCTTGGAACTTCCTCATCAATCCAAGTAAATAATTCTGGACAACCGGTAGAGATCGTAGAGGATTTCAAATATCTTGGGAGTATTGTCTCTACGGGTGGCAGAACTGAACTGGACGTAAACAGCCGAATCGGAAAATCAAAGGCTGCGTTCGGAATACTGTCCAAAATATGGAGAAACAACTCTTTTAGCTTAAAGACCAAGCTACGACTGTTCCGCTCCAATGTTGAATCCGTTCTGCTTTACGGCTGCAGCACTTGGAAAGTCACTGACACTGTCACTAGAAAGCTGCAAGCCTTTGTTAATAGATGTCTACGAAACATCTTGAGTATTTTCTGGCCCAACCGTATCTCCAATGCCGAACTTCATGCGAGAATGGGTCAGGAGTCCATAGACTCCATTATACGAAGAAGAAAGTGGCAGTGGATTGGCCATACGCTTCGAAAAGGCGATCGGTGCATTGCATCTCAAGCAATGCAGTGGAACCCGCTCACACAGGAGGGAAGACAAGTGGGCCGGCCTAGAAGTACATGGCGAAGAACGGTCGAACACGAATTGGCACGACTGGGGAAAAGTTGGAGAGAGCTGAAATATATTTCAAGAAATCGTACACGATGGCGCGTAGGTGTAGTGGAGGCCCTATTTCCCGTAAGGGAAACAACACGAACGTAATAGGTCCGAGGACCTAAGTAAGTAAGTACAGTGTTTTCCAACCTTTTGTGTGCCATGCGGCTATGCCCCACATAACCTTTCCAACATCCTCATGCCTCCCTAATATTATATGAAGATACCTAAATAATTTTGAGCATCAAAAATCTAAAATATCCAGTGCAAAAATTGAATAGCTGACATAAGGAAGAAATCCATATAAAAATTAAATAAACAGTAAGTTTATTTTCAAAACATACGAGTATAATGTTATTTATTTATGTTATTTTATTTGTTGTATTATTTTTTTGTTTAATTCAGCTATAATCTTAAGTCTCCCCGTTTTTTTATATCCAGGCAATTTCATTATCATCAAATTATTTCTGTTATACTAAATACACATTTAGTTAAATACCAAAATGGAAAAGGTAATAAAACAGTTCCCTTGCATATTTCGTTGCATTGGGGTAGTTATTTGATTCCGGTTTAAAATCAACGTCAAAAACATAAGCTGCTTCATTTTTGTCGTCAAGTGTCATTAAGTGAAGTGAAGTTGGTACATACCCAGTTTACAAGCAGTATCGAAAGCTCTTGTTGGAATAGGGTCGGATTGTAGACCCACTTTCTCGTCACGTGAGTAGAGATCCCCATTTGAAGTTGCTTCAATATATTGGCTTCAATATATTTATTTCACACAAAAATAGTTAAAATCCATTAGACCGACTCTTCCAATCAAGTTTCTAATCAATAATTTCGACTCGACTCCGCTCCTGAAGTGGAATTGAGTCGGTTGAAGCTCATTTCAAATCAATGCATGTATACAAAGGGGCCAAGCGAGCTTGAAGCTCACTCGAATACTTACATCATGTAAACGGGGTAGTAATTGATTAAAGGCTCTCCCAAACCAATGCAAAATATTCGGAGCGGTGAAGAAACATTCGCAAGTCAAAATGAATTAACATGGTGATATATGAGAGTGCCAACACCAACGCGGCGAAGAAACATTCGCCTATCAAAATTTATTTACAGGATGATAAATGAGAGTGCCCACACCAACGGCAAATGTTTCTTCGCCGCACCGAATGTTTCGCATTTGTTTGGGAGAGCCGTAATACGGAAGCAGATCCTGGGTACGTTCCAAAATATATCTTGAAGGGTAGAAACACAACAAGTATAGATTTTTCGATGAGAAGTGTAATGCAGCATAACTTTAAATTGTCCCCTATAATATCAAATTGCCCCCATGTGGAGCGTTGGGTAACACTGGACTAAAACATTGAATTCTTTCTTTAATGAATTACATAAAGATGGTTCACATCAAATTTGAAGCAAATCCATCGAACTATTAAGGCTCTAGCTCGATGTACGGACGTCTTGACGAAAATCATTTTTTGTAGCTTCTCCATCATCGTAATGTTAGTATTGATTAAAACCTCGACATATTTTTTTACATGAAACCAAAACTTGCGCTAGATCAAGTAAAAAATAATTTTTATTTGATTTTTGATTTGTTACCACATTTGTTTGTATGCGTATTTTAATTAAATAATTCTAATTAATTTTAACATGTTTTAAATATTTTTCGAAAGCCAGTCAAAGTATTATTCAGTACGACATTTTTTTATTTTATTTTAGTAAAAACCTATCCAATCCTCAATTCATTTACAAATCCATCACCCCTACATGAAGTAGGTATATACCTACATTATGTGCTGCTTTGTTAATAACAAGTGCGTGTATTTCTCATAGTGATGGTATATAACTGCAGATTATTTTACCCTTATATCATTATGTTGAATTTCATCCCGAATGACCACACCCCTGAAACCTTAACTTATTATGTGTGACCCCTATATGCTATTTATATGCTATTGTGTTACTAAACAAAAACATACGTAGCTACCGCTCAACATAAAAACTCTAGTTAAGCCAACCAGACTTCTGTAAAATGTTTGTTTTCCCTTCAAAAATGAAGTTTTTTGTTCAAAAATGAAGGATAGGTAATAAAAGGTCCTTAAATACATAGGGAAGAATTTAAAAACTGGAAGAAAGATAAAAGTAACCTTCCTACAATGATATTAGTATGGAGGCGTTGTTGTATTTGGAATTATTTTTGCCAATATTTTCTGTTAATTCAAATTCGAACATAAAGGCTTATAAGATACCTTCATCGTACATGTAGTTGGTAAATTAAATTGGTACATAAGAACTTCTTCAAAAGAAAGAGTTAAAGATATTTGAGAAATCTTAGCTCTTTCTTTTGCAAAATCTTACAAGCTATATAGAGCAAACAATTTCCCACAGAGTTTAAGAAACTCTTGGCAAAATTGATGACCCTATAATCAAATTACAAGATTTGTCAAAAGAAAAAAATCTTCAATAAGAAAAGCCTTACACTTGGAATTTGCATTTCCCCATAGTATAATGCACAGCACCCTTTGCATTATGCAATTTAACATTTTAATTTCAGCAGATGCAGATGCGAATGAAAGGGATTAATTTTCTTGTGCTCTAAGAAATGTTCGCAAATAAAAAAATAATTGAAGAACGTGATCCTTTTTGCATATGCCTATTGCTAAATTTAAATGATCAATTTTCCATATCGTGGGAAAGCAACCCTTCTTCGATCTGTTGTTGATTAGTTTTTTTTTTTTTTAATAAATTTAAAGTTATCAACTGCACTTTAGAAAGGACTACCAAGGAAGGGTTCGATTTCAGAATTGGCAATAAAAGAGGATACATGAGAAAGAATTATGACCCATGCAAATTGTGACATTTGATGTTAATGTCATCTGTACCCTTGTTTTTTTTTTTTTTTTGTAAAGGGGGCTTATGTCTTCTAATGAGGACCTTTATATTTAGTTAACTTGTGCTAATAATAGTATGCCCTTTTAGTATTTTGTAGGAAAAGATCTTATAACATTTTTAACAAAAGTTTAAAATAACTTCACTTCTCCCTTCGGACCATAATTCCTATAGTCTTCATATTAAATAGATAATAATGTACTATGACATATTCTATTTGAATAAAAGATTACAAGTTTCAACCACTTATGGCCTTCTTGTAAGATGGTAACGCGTTCGGCTTTTATAATTTTCGGCCGATCTTTCGAACATTGCACATGAATAAAATTGGGCAAAGTCAGTAAGGTGATTTTCTAAAATTATGTTCTTGGTTTTATTTATTGAACTTTGTGGTACTCTTGTATTATTCTGATTTGATTTATTCTGATTATACAGGGTGCCCGGTAAGGAATGGATAAATATAGAATGTCTGATAGCAGACGTTATAACCAACCGAAAAACAGACACAAAAAAGCTATTTTACATTATTTGTGCCACCTATAGCGACGTGGCTTATCGTCGTTAATTCGTCAGCTATAAAGACTTTGAGTATAACGACCAGTTATTATAGAAAAAATAAATTGGATATCACAACGGCTCATGAAGAACCAGGACCCAGTAACAAACAACTCGCAACCATTCCTATGTGCGCGTATCGACAGGAATGGAAGGGACCTACAATTTTATACCGAATCCGAACGGCTAGGTGAGAAGCACTTATTCATGACAAGTGATACTCTTGGAGGATTTGTCAATTTCTCGCAAGAGGCAGTAATCCTGAAAAAAACTTTTTATTTTTAGGTTTAAGGTGGACGAGGCTTGGAAGTAAACCCAGACCTCGAGCGTGACAGTCTAACGCACTAACCATTACGCTACGGGCTACTACCTACAACGACCAGCATCAGACACAAAATTCTTCGCTCCGTCACTTAGAACGACGAAATAAGGAAAAATGCAAGAAAAAAGATTTAATTCGAATTCAAATATCAGCGTGTTCGAAAAGTCACAAATACCTTTTTTGGAAAAGAATCTTTATAGGTTCTTTATTATTCTGTTCAATAAATTTAAATGGGCTTACCTATAATCTTCTGCTCTTCCTTTCTAATTAATTTTTTGGGAAGTCGGATAAAACGTCCACCATGCCAGCTATTGCTATTCATTCTCAACAAACTTGGTACTCAACTTGGCAATAGAGACTTATTTTTCTCAAAAACGGCTCCAACGATGTTGTTAAACAAATTCAATTAATTATAAAAGGGATAAGCATTTTTTTTTTGTAAATGGTTATTTTTGGTACCTCTAGTTCAAATATTTTTTACTCTTAGAATTTTTCGAAAACGATTCTATTGGTATTTTTCATTTTGTTTATAGTGCAGCTTCTTAAAAGTTCAAAAAATTTTGTCATCCAAGATAAAAAACTATTTTTGTTAAATTTTTAAAACAAGGAAGGTATATTTTTTTTTTTTTTTGAAAACTCAATGTATTGAAACGACTTGGTCAATTTTTGAAGTATTTTTTTATTATCTTTTTCTAGAATTAAAAAAAAAGTCATTTTTCTAAAGTCACAAAACGCGGTACCTTACTCCCTTATAAATAATGAAAAACCGTTTGGAATAATTCCAAGAGTTTTAATAAAAATAATTGCGTTATGGTGATGTAATCTAAAACAAAATATTCTAGTTTATATAGAACCAATTTATTTTCGACTTTTTCATTATTTAAAAGGCCGATTAGAATTATTATTTTTAGACAGATGTTTCTAAAAAGTATAAATATCAAAGTTAAAAAAAAATGATTACCTATTTCATGATTTTTTTCTTTGAAACTTCGATTTTTCAAAAATGCGTAGGGTAGAGGTTGCACCCTCCGACACCTTAACAGAAAATTGAATAATTCTTTTACAAATTTATGATTTTATCAACATAATTTGTGGAGTTAAAGATTTATAAAATTTTGTTTACTATTTTTTTTTTGATAAAAAAAGTGTCGGGAGACCTCCGACAGAGACTGGGGCACCTACGACAATAGCTAAGAAATCTAGGTCGGAGCATCAATTCAATGAAAATTCATATTTTGTCTGAAAACAAATAGAAGTTTAAGTTGTAACAATATTTTGTTAAATACAATTATGCCATCCATTATTATTTTTTTAATAAGTATGTTTTATTAATTAAAAAAGAAATATCAATTAGTTCTTTTTGTATCACAGCCTTTTCCAAAGCTGGTTGAATTCCGTAGCGGATCTAGAATTTGGCTGTAGGGGGGGGGAGGGGGAAGACTTGGAGTTTGAAGATCCAGTTTGTACATTATAAAGTTATATTTTCTTTAAAAATAGCCGTGATTTTTGTGCCTTATGTGCGCTCCTTTCGCGCTTTAAAACGTTTTCAATATAAAGTACTATACCAGGTACCTACCTAACCTACACTATGTAAGTGTTTGTTTAAATTAGCTTTTTGACAAAATTTAAAAATTGTTTGTAATTGGCTAGTTCAGAAAAATGATATTTAAGTGGTCTTACTGGCAGAAGCTCATATGTGCTTTGACTATATCAGTCCTCTGAGATCTCATTTTCCTGAATTAGCCAAATCAACGAGTAGAGTCCCTACCTATTTTGTTCAAACTTGTCACTGAAAAGCACAGATAATATTTTACGGATAGAAAAATAAAATATCAAAACTTCAAGAATTTTAGTCGCGGCATAAGACACAGCTGCTCTAAAAAATAACCTGCGCCGCCCAATTCTCCAAGTGTGAATAAATTTTCTTGTACGCTGCATACCTACACTTTCTATTCCTGCTCAAAAAATGTGTCAAATAATTTGCAGGGAATGTAAATATTCATGTTCACCTGCAAGATATTACTGAGTTCACAGAGTTTCTCCCGCTTTTGGAATTTGTCCTCCAATTGTTTTAGCCTCAATTGCTTTTCTTTCGTTAATTTAGCTATGTTCTAAGTGTAAACAGTTGCTGCTTTTGACATGTTAAAGTTAAGCCCCAACCAGGTTTTTTTTTTGATTATATCTTCAAGCTTTAGCCCCAACTTCGTACTTTTACAGTCCTTAGACTTAAGACCCAAAAACTCTCTGGAATAAGGTTAGATTTTATGGAGTAAGTTGCTTAACCCTAACTACGTTTTTTGTCCAATATTCTCACTTCTCAGACCTTATTAGTACCAATTTTATGAGTTTTGTTTTGAGGGAAAATTGTCGTTTCATGAAACACGTCCATTATGCTTAGCCCCCACTTGGTTTTCTGTCCAATTCGCTTCAGGCCTAAGCCACAACCCTAGTGCTTAGAAAAAAAGTAACATAACATCTAAATTGTTCAGCCCCAACCACGTTATTTTGTCCATCTAATTTCACATCTTTACAATATTCTTGACGAATATAAAACTCTACACGTTGTAATGTATTGCTTTCTATATTTCAAATTAGTTAAGGAATCGGCTGTGGGGGAGGGCTTTAGCCCCTATAGCCACCCTCTGGATCCGCCACTGGTTGAATTGTTTTTTGTTTTTTATTATAAACGCAAACCGTTATCTACTACAAACAGTTCAAGTAAAATTTAAGCACCATTTTTGGTAATTTAACACATGTGCTGTCGGAATACAGCCTTTTGGAGGTACCGCAGCGCAGGCTGTACTATCGGAGGTGCCCGTAATGCACTTTTTTACTTATCCTTTTTACTGTTTTGTTTTGTAAAGATTTGCATTGATAATAATTATTTACACTTACCTACTACCGTAATTGCATACTTAAATATAATGGGGCATTCATAGTCGCAGATAGACCCTGGTTTAATTAAACTACAGTTTAAGACAATTTTGGCTCAATGAATACAGACAAATTGTTGGTTTTATATTTGTATAAGAGAACTTACTTGGAATACTACACAAATAGCTTCAAATATTTTGAAATGATAAACTTAAAAAAATAGAATCAACGTCACGAAAATTCAACCAAACCTATCCCAGCTCTAAAATAATTATGAATACGCCCCAATGAAGTTTGATTAAAGATAAAATTAAAAAAAAGACAATAGTCTTAAGAATTTACCCCAAAAATTATAGTGAACTGCGCTCAAAACAGTTTTTCTTTTTAATTTTAACTCGGATAAGAAACTGACAGCAGCTTAAAAAATTGACAGAGGTTTGGCATTAGAAAATCCTTCTATGACAATTTTGTTGGGAAGTTTAAAAAAGGTCTTTTCACCAAATTGGTCATAAGTTTCGAAGGTGCCACTTCTACCCTAAATAATTTTTTTTTTTTGAAATTTTATTTGTAAATGTAAAGAGTTGGACATCTTGTAGTTTCTTTTTAAATTATAGGTTATTATGACAAAGACAGCTGTTTCCCGCTTAAATTCATGACAGAAAGTCAGTCCGCGAAACGAAATGAGTCGCCTTATGCTTGAACAATGTTGGGAAATATTGAAAACTTATTTCCAAAGTGAGTGAGCGACTACGTAAACAAACAAAATTGGCACATCTGGGGCTCGAAAACGCACACGTTACTGTCCAGAAGCCAATGCATCCACAGAGAGTGACAGTTTGATGCGGATTTTGGAGTGGTGGCATCATTGGACCATTTTTTTTTCGAAAATGAGGCTGGGAACAACGTTTCGGTCAACGGTGGGCGTTAAAGAGCCATGTTAACCGATTTTTTTTCTTTTTTTACTAAAATTGAAGACATGAATTTGGACGATCTCTGGTTCATGCAGGATGGCGCGCTATGCCACACAGCCCATGCCACAATCGATCTTTTGCGCACCAAATTCCCAAATCGTGCGTTATCAGCCATCTTGCCGCTATAAATTGGCTACCTTGCAGATGCGATTTAACCCCTTTGGATTTTTTTTTTTGTGGGGAACCGTGAAGGACCGATGTTATTCTAACAATCCGGAAACGTTTCAAGTACATAAGGCCAATATCATACAAGCAATCCATGAGCTACAGTCCGAAACTATCAAAGAGGTGTTGGAAAATTGGAGTGACAGAATGCGCTACTGCGAAGCCAGCCGAGGCAGCCACTTGAATGATGTTGTGTTCCATAATAAATGGGAATGTTTGCACTTACTAATAAAGCCGTAATACATGGACAAAATTAATTTGGTTTATTTAATTGCATTTTTAAAAAGAAACTTGTATTTGGCCCATCCTGTATATGAAATTTACATGAAATTTTGCGTTTCCATTTATTTCAAATTCCGTGCAAATTATTTTTGTGTGATTCCGTTAAGGGGAAATTAACTTTTTTGTTTAAGCTCATCTAGAACCATACAACGATTTCGGTTTTATCAAGTTTTCTCAAAAACAGCTAAAACGATTTTGATTAAGCTTCGTACATGTAACCTCTGGTAAGATAAATAAATAAAATAAATTCGTTGGCGCAACGACTCGTGAAGAACCAGGGCCAAGTGACTAACAACTCGCAACCATTCCTGTGTGCGTGTGTCGACAGGAATGGAAAGGCTAGACCAGAAGCACTTATTCATGAAAAGTGATACTCTTGGAGGATTTGCCAATTCCTCGCAAGAGGCAGTAGCCCTGAAAAAAAGCTTTTTATTTCTAAGGTGGACGAGGCTGGGAAGTGAACCCAGATCTCCAGCGTGACATTCCAACGCACTAACCATAACACTACGGACTACTACCTCTAGGCCTTTTTTAATTATGGTACAAGCCACGTTCTTACCATAAAATACGAAGAATGTAAATAAAGTTTTGGGTTTTTTGCCTTTTTATATTTTTGTTTTGGTACATTATATTCCCGCATATCTTTCCATTGGCTTGGTTGATTTCATCATTTTTTTTTCAGTTCGGTATTTCTAAGATAGTTTAAAAAAATTGCATTTAAAATTTGTATAAATTTGTATAAAAAACAAGATTTTTTTTTAATTTTTAACTTATTTTCTATTTTTTTTTTGTATTAAATCAAACAAAATTAAAACTGCATGTTTTTTTAACATGTTCTTATTATTAAAAAAATATATATCATGTTTTTGAATATTCATGTTTTACAAAAATTTATTTTAATTCGTTTCTAATATTACATTATTGGGCCACTAACATACATTACCCGTGTTTTTTTTTTTTTGGCATTCTATAAATTTCACAGTAGACAATTACCAAAAAAACGCATCCGCAGTAGCCTGGTTTCTGTATTTCAAAATTGGTTTTACTGAAAGATTACCTGTCAGAATATTAAAAACAAAATATATTTGTGAGAATCAGAAGCAGTCAAAACTCAAAATTAACTTCACGATAGAACTAATAGTAACCATTATTTGAGAATGAAATCACCAAAAATCCATTCGAGACTCGGAAAGCTATCCGCAGTATGATTCTACTTTAACTTTTATCGGCAGTATTCATACTGCCGATGTTGTATTTGTTATTCATGTAAAATCCTACTATGGATAGCTACTATGGAGTACTACTATGGATAGCTTTTCAAATAACAACACGGGTATTGTCATAATGTCAATATCTAGCTATATTCTATCTGTTAACTACAAAAGCCGTTCATTTTATTTTAAATTGTTTGTTGTTACAAAACTCCTGTTTTTTTTTTTAAATCCTGTGCACCAGGAATTATATTTTGAATTTATGAAGAAGTTCCCTAATTTCTTTAACTTTGTACATATATGTTAACTACTTACCCTTAAATACAGTCAAATTTGAAAAACTATCAAAAGTTCATCAGATATCTACGTTTTTACTTTAGAATTCTCTTACATTATTTCAAAAATGTGAAACAAAAAAGAAACACTTTAACTTGCATATTTATTTGTATTGTATTCTTTTTACATTTCAGTTTCAAAAATAAAATATTCAAAATCTTCTTAAGGATACTTCATACTCACTGGGAGGTTATGGATGTGTGTTATAGAAATTTAGAATATACAATACGTACATCAGTGGAAGGTATAACCTTAGGTAACAGCCCTTTTTTCAAACGGTCAAACGGGGTGAATACCAATTAAATATTTCAGATGCTTATCAATTTCTACATATTTTCTAAAAAGGCGATGAGCCGAAAGAATTAAGAGTACTTGGTGTTTTTTTTTCTTCTATAAAACGAGGTAGGTACTCTTCATCAGTGAAAAGTACTTGAAATAGTTTGATGGTGGTGAAAGATTATTAGAAGTATTTTAATGTTTTTCGCCCTTAGAAAGAAAAAAATATACATAATACCGTTAAGTACAAAAATAGTCTTGATAGTATATTGATAACACGTTCATTTTGTATTATACATACATGTTTTATTGTTACTACAGTTACAGAAAACTGTTCTAGATACATTGTTTTGCTGTATAAAAGCAGATTAGAACTTGTGTTAATGAGGGTGGTCCTTATTAAAGTGATTTTGGAAATTCCACGCGCAAGTGAATCTAAGACAGAAAATATTAATAATTTAATTTTTGTTTAGGTTTTCATTTCGGTTACTTCCAAAAGTGGAAAAATAAAATTAATTGGTGGTGTGAAAATTATCTACATTTGAACCCAAGATTTTGATCAAACTTACTATAACAATAATAGGGAAGGTGAATTAAGTGGGTCTCGAAATTCTGCCTGTCCAGTCATAAATTGGATGATTTTTTTTCATAATTGGTTCTTTGTGTTTTTTGGGTAATTAGCTCAGGCCCCAAATTTCTTTGACATTCTAGGACCAAAAAAAAAATGGTACCTATAATACTATTAAGAAGAAGATAAACAATAACTATAGAAAAATTGTTTTTATTTTATGTTAAGTGCACTTTTTAATACGAAATATTAATTTGGAAGGTTTTTGCGACCTATAGTGCAGATGTGTTTCGCTCTGACAACAACAATTGAGCTCTTCAGTAAGAATTGTTGTTGCCTTTCTTAGACACATGTTTTTAGTCGATAGCTACTGACGTATTTATAAAATAAGTTGCACTAAGGTGCTGCAAATTATATAATTTCCAGGGGAAATTTTTACTTCTTTTCAAAAACGGCTCCAATGTTTTTCATACTAAAATCAGTTAATAATCAGCTATTTAAAATAGAGAAATGCACCATTTTAGGTATTTGTTTTTACGAAAAATGGTTACTTTTATAGCTCTAGTAGAACTAGCTTTTACAAAGGGGAACAAAATTTTATCAAAATGTCAGCGGCAGACACAAGATTATACTTTTCCGCATGCTTTGAATGTCTTGAATTTGAATTCAGTGTTAGAATTGGTGGATTGGCTCAGGTTTATGAACTCTAATGTCTAAAAGTGAAAAAAACGTGTTTTTGGCATTTTTAAGGATATATCACAACACCAATCAATTTTTATCCAAAAAACTTGTAACAGAATCAGAATGTTTTTTGTGTCCTGAATTTAGATATGAATCAGAACTGCTTAATGGGCTCAGATTTTCGAGATATCTTAGTATAAAAGTACCAAAAACCGAGTTTTTTTTTGTTAAGGGAAAAGAATGAAGTGAAAATTAGTTCTTTCGTATGTCGCTATGATTTTTGCGGAAGAAATGTTATTGGTGGTGTAAATTAACCTCAAAAGTAACAAAAAACACGTTTTTTGGACACATTTAAACTAGGATATCTCAAAAATCTGAGCCAATCCGGCAATTTTGAGTTCAAATTCGAATTCAAACCATATTAAACTTTCTGAAAAGTATAACTTAGCTAAGCTTATGCGGAAAGACATGGGTCCCCTGTTATTTTTATTTTGTTTTGATTTTCATTTGCTGAGTAGTTTCTTTAAAGTTTAAATAGTTATGTAAACCAAAATTATTTGACATTTTTAATTACTAAATTAAAGCTGCCTCTTGCGAGCCTTAGGTCGCAGCTTTGTTTAATTTTGTTTAATATTCAAGTTACGTTTCGGTCGTGTTTACGGCGTTTTTCAGACTTAAGATAGACAACATTATTAAAAAAATACATACATACAAATAATTAAATACATACCAACACAAATATTTCTACGCACATAGTTTTCAAACACAAACATTTAAATTTTAATATATAATTAAACAACAATTTTCTTAATCGTCTTAATTTCAAGATTTTAATTAACGTGTATTAAAAATAAAAAAAAAAAAAAATATTACTTAAATCAATCATTTTTAAATATACGTATATATTATATAACCAATGAATGAAATTTATTGAGGCTTTAAAAATAATATTTCGTAATCTACAAAATTCATTTTTATAAGAATCTAGCTGACCCGGCGAACTTCGTTCCGCCTAAATTCATTTATGTAAAGAAAATAATAATTCCGAGCATGATATACAATGATGTTTCATGTAATTCGGTCAATTGAAATTATTTATTCTAAAGTTTTATTAAATACAATAAAATTAATAAATTAACAATGTCGATGTGTTTCAATGAAACCAACCTTCTGCTTCTTTACTGAAGAGCTTTAATGATAGAAAAAAACATTTTTCGTTTCGTTTCGAGCACGCCACATACAACTGACCATGTAAGAAAAATGGGAATTCAAGATTGATGCCACAATAATCCAGCGATTGTTCTTCCGACTTATTGATTGTCAATTGTCATAGCAAAACCGAGACGCACTGGAAATTGAAGAATGAGAACATCTTCGCCTTTGAATTTTCCCTTCAAAATCGTGGCTTGCATATAAGATTTTATTTGATGCACTTTACAATTAAACGCGTTCCGTTACAAAGTTTTGGTGCATTGAGGTTGCGCAGCAAAATTATAACTGAACCGACTTTCAATTTTAAATTGTATGGTGAAGAGCCCGGAACACCCAAAGAATTCAATAAATTCCGTGGGATAGTTGGTGACTTCGTTTTCATCCATCACGGAGTCCACGGATTTGAATAAATTAACTTGCCGACGATTTGATTTTGAATGACGAAATTCAAATGATCGACATCCTTGTTTTTCGCAACCAAAATCACGCGTGAACTTAGCCAATCATGGTTAACATATTTTTGAGGGAAATTCGGAAAAAAATTCGCGATGAGCTCTTTCGGCGTTGTTGTAAAGTAGCAAAAATTCGGTGGAAATTCAATAAGGTCGATGACTAAGTCCACTGGTATCATGGCCATCGCCAATAAATTGACTGGAGAAATCTGCAGCGAACTGGTCATTTCGTAAAGAGATTCGCATGTTTGTTTTCAATTGCAATTTCTCCACGTACTGCAATAAAGCCGATGCTCTTAGGCCCTTCCTGGGGCCAATACGAATTTATCAAGCCCTAAATCGTCAAAATCAAAGTAACCGTTCTCGAGTTATGCACTAAAAACCGGATGTTCCCGGATTTTTGTGGATTTTTTAGGGGATTTTCTTGCAGTTTCCTATGCCCTTCCTCGAACAAATACGAATTTATCAAGCCCTTAATCGTAAACATCGAAGTAACCGTTCTCCAGTTATGCATTATCCATCAATCGCTCAATCGTGAAAATCGAAGACACCGTTCTCGGGATATGCATTAAAAAGAAGATGATCCCTGATTTCCAATTTTTCTAAAAATAGGGATTTTTCTACAGTGTCCCATGTCCGTCCTTGGGTCAATACAAATTCATCAAGCCTAAAATCGTGAAAATCGAACGATCCGTTCTCGAGTTATGCGCGCACACACGGACGACATTTCTCTTTTATATATATAAATAGATATCATCTACCGACTTAGAATTGGGGTCTTGTATAATTAAATAATTGAATCGAAAGAACAGAATTCTTAGAACTAAGAGTAACATTAAACAATTTACAAAATAAGTGTTGCTCAATAACAGTTAAGATATTGTACATTTGTATTAATACTTATAACTAACTTAAAACTAGGAAGCAATTAACAAGGAGAAAGAGAAGAAAAGTTGACGGAATGAACCATCAAATTTAGTTCTCTTCTGAGCCTTATGCTGCCATAAATTATTCATTTTTCATAACAATATAATTAAAATTTTTAAAATTTTAATTTTTTTTTTTTTAAAGTGTTAATCTTAAATATTAATATAACTATAATAAAAAAAAGAATAGGTCAGAATAGAAATGTCAGTGGTTTTATCCTCTGTGATTATTGGAATTTGCTTTTGTATAAAAGCGAGGAAGATGAGAAGGGTTGCCATCTTCTACTTCAAGAACTTCTTCATTCCTTTCATTTAATATATTTACAGGGGATATACAGGGTATCCGGTACTTCCTGTGCCATACCTTGGGATGTGATTCTTGGTCATATTCTAAGAAAGAAATTGTTTTACAGTAAAGTGTAATTTTCAACTTTGACATCACTTTTTGACGATTTAAAAAAAGGCAAACTTTGGTGTATCCTGACCCATGTTAAGGTTAATTTCTCTGTCAGTCCTAATGTTATGGACCTCATTTTGGATTTTTTTTTAGTAAAAATACTAACCTTTTAAACTACGTTTAAGTTGAGCTGATATGTTTTTAGGGTTGCCAGATATTCAATTTTAAATGGTGTTCAATTTTTTTTGCCCGAGCAAAATTTTGACTTTGCAATTTTTTCAAAAAATGCGTAAAAAACATAGAGTTTTCTTATTTTTACCTGATAAACAAAACAATAGAAAAACAAACTCATTGATGGGTGCACCCAAAAGCCCATACATTTTATGATACTTGGGAAAATTTAAAACAGGTGGAATTAAAAAAAAAATAATTTTGCCCTGAGGTGTAAAGGGTTTGAATAAAACAACAATTTGTGTAGTTTTAAGTTGTTTTTTTGTGTTATGTACACACAAGTTCATCCATAAGAAGTGCTCAAAGCACCGTCCTGCGTTTTGAATGCATGCTAGAGCCCGTTATTGTTTTTCATATTGAATGCTTATTCTCGTTAACTCTTGCCTTACTTTTAGTGATCCTTCGGAAATACGTTGTTCTAATTCAGTTGAAGTTGTTGTTTCCGATGAGTAAACGATTTCTTTCATTCGTCCCCATACCAAAAATTACAGTACAGTGAGATCGGGAGATCTTGCATGCCTGTGAATTAGTCCATTTCTGCCTATCCATTTATTTCACCATATAGTTCATCCAGCCAATCCTTATCTTCATAACCATAGTGGGCCGGAGCACCATCTTGTTGGAAATATGATGAAGCTAGTTGAAGCAGTGGAACATCCTCCAATTCGTCTGGTAGATTATTTTGTAAGAACTCCAGATAGTACACCTGCCCACATGACACTGAATCTGTGCTCAAATGACCTTTGCCGTCTTGAATGTGTATTGCTCGAATCTCATGTATGGAGAATATGGAAATTCATAATACCATCTTTTGTGAATTGAGATTCGTCTGTCATCTAAGCTTCTCTCTAGCAACCAGTAACAAACTTCGAGTGTCTTTTCAAAAAGCGCTCTTATTTAACTGTAATCGTGACTTTAACTTGATAATCTGATGAATGAATGTGTTTTTCTATTCTTTTATACCACTTATTTAGTTAGTTTACCCATTAAACATTCATACCCCAAGTTTAACTCTCCCTGAGAAAAGGTAATTTAATTATAGGGTTTTGACAGTAATTCAAGTATACATAAGTACAATTTTAACCCTTTTCATGAGTGCACAAACTTAAAAATTAACTTAAAGCTACCAATTCTTGGAAAACCACTCCAATTGCCAAGTTCTGCAATAAAAGTAGGTAAAAAAAAACCAACATTCGATTTTTTACCTGTTTAAGATTTTCCCAAGTATCATAAAAAGTATTCATCAGGTAAAAATAAGAAAACTTTATGTTTACTACGCAATTTTTGAAAAAATTTGACCTCAAAGTCAAAATTTTTTTCGGGCAAGAAAAATTGAACAACATTTAAAATTAAATATCTGGAAACATATCAGCTCAACTTAAACGTAGTTTTAAAGGATAGTATTTTTACTAAAAAAAAGTCAAAAATTAGGTCCATACCATTAGCACTGACAGAGAAATTGACCTTAACCAAAGTTAGCCTTTTTTTAAATCGTCAAAAAGTGATGTCAAAGTTGAGAATCAGACTTTACTACAGAACAATTTTTTTCTTAGAATATGACCAAGAATCACATCCAAAAGTATGGCGCGCGAATTACCGGACACCCTGTTTAGTATCTATCTTCAATCACGATTTCTATATTGTCATCAAAAACTTTTCTTAAACCTGGGTTTTCATGATTTTGAAGCTATTAGTATTTTGAAAATCAAAATAATCAAATTTTGTTTTTGAAAACTAAATATTTCAAAATTAGTTGTTTTCAATTTGATTTAAAGTGATTTCTTGTCATTTTCTAGAATATTAAACAAAATTAGGTTTCATGTAAAGAAAATTCGTATTCTTGTCAGCTGCAACAATTTTGATGTGTGTGTTTTTTACTTAGTCCAATCTCCTTTCTGATTAAAACTATTTTATTTTGCGCGTTCTTACCTAAAGTAGGTATACTTCCCATGGGACAACTTTTCATATTTTCGACTTTCTCATTATTAGATATACCGATTAAAATTATTTTCTTACGCAGAAGCTGCTAAAAATTATAAAAAAGAAGTTTTTTTTTATTTAATAAGAAATATAATTTTGTTTTTAAGAAAATAAATTTTTCAAAAACGGGTTTCTGAAGTTTAAATTTCATTAATTTCAGATACAACCGAAAATGTGCGTTTACTACCCAACCTGGAAAACCTTGTCCTACCAGCGTTTTTCATAACATAACTGTGCATCATAAACTATGTACATGTGTTTCGTGTGCAGCGCTGCATGCATAGACGGCTTTCACACAAGGAAACTGAGTTGCCAGAAACTGGCTAGTTTGTTGGCGAGAAGAGTGTGAGGGGAAATTTGTTGTCTTCCTTTTACGCCCTTCTCGCCTAGAAACTAAAAATCGCCGGCAACTCAGTTTCCTTGTGTGAAAGGGGTCATAGATGCGTGCAGAGTTGCTACACATCTGTTTTAATCATAAAGCTATGACTAGGAATCAATCATTTTTATTAACAGCCGCGATGAGATTGGCAAACCTACGGCCGCCTCCCGTAAATAATATACTTGTAAGCACATAATTTTTGAAAACTTATACGAAAACCACTTGAACAAAAGATCAAGTACATAAATCAATTTCAAAATTCTTATATCAAATTTGCTTTTCTCGTAAATGATCGAAGCATCAATATTTTGAGCTGCATTTTAGTTGTTGTCTACAAGAGCAAGTTTTGTGCGATCGAGTCGTGCACTTTATTTTTAACTTAAAGGAATTCAATAATCCGAATTTTTGAATATCAGAATCTTCGGAACAATTCTCGAGAAAAATTATATGTATACATATTTCATAACGGTTTAAAAATATTGCATATCAATTCAGGCTATTGTTGGCCATGAAAAAACCTTAGCACATTTATGTGGGAGCCAAGTTTAAAGAAAATTGATTCAGCAGCTTAAACTGATATAGCTGATACTCGAGACCGACAGACAGAATTGCAGGATCCACTTTTTGATTATGCTTTTAAAAGGAACATTAAAAAAGAAAAAAAATCAGTTTTATTTTTAGGGGAAATCTAATCAAAATGAGGACCTAGGAAGATGTAAACGTTATTTAGTCTTTCTTTTTCTATACTTTGTATAAGTTATATCAAACGATAATTAAGTTTAAGGAATGGAACAAGTGTACCTAGTTTAACCTACCTTTGTATTTGCAGATAATAGCCCGTAACGTAATGGTTAGTGCATTGGACTGTCACCCTAGAGATCTGGCTTCAGTTTATAGCCCATCCCCAAGTTTGCAATTGTAAGTCACTTAGCATTGGTTCTTCACGCCCAACTAACAATTTTACTTGTATAAGGTCCAATTTTCAGAATTGGATAGGCTATTGCTGACATAGAATAATTTTAAGGCTAAATAATGCAAGTCAAGCATTTAACGATTTATTTATTTCAAAATAGCTTGTTTAGTGCCTTTGCATTTGTTCTTATATGAGACTTCATGTAAGGAGTTCTACGGAGAACTTTTTTAGGCCTGCCGAAATTTGGTTGCCTAAGCTAGACAAATAATAGCTTTTATAGAACATTCAGCTGAAAGTCACTACAGACAACTCCTTTACGGCTTGTTTAAGAAAGTAATCGCTCATCAAGAAAATGTCAGATAGATGTTTAAATAGTTTGATTTTAGTAAGTGTTGTTATATTGTGTTGAAGGACGGAGTTTTCATAAATTTATAAAGCATTTTATAAATGTTTGAACATACGCTTACCTTAATTTTTAAGCATGAAACAAATAAAAACTATAAGATATGCTTCTGCAATTTTGTGCATGAACATATCTTCGTTTGAGTTTCTCAAAAGTAAAGTCTTTCAAGAAATTTGTTAAATGTATTTTAATCTCCAACAAGTTAAAAAAAGTTCTTCTCATATTTTACCTAATAGCCCCAATTCGTTTTTAAGAGTAAACTATTATCCTTCGTTTTCATTGACCACTTCACCAAAATTAAAACAAAATAAACGAGATTCATTTTTGAAATCGGTGTATAACAAGACTGATGACGGTAATGAAACATTTTGCACGAGTGGGACTTGAACTTTTCTTGTAAAGTTATTGACTTACGTAAGGGAACATTATAGCTTTTGCATTTTGGTAATAGCAAACTTAAAGAAATCAAATATTAGTTTAATATAGAGCGGGAATTTCGCTTTGGTTGTGACATCTATATTGGCTTCCGTAATGAAATTATAGTTTTGCATTTTGTTAATAGCAAACTTATACAAATCAAGAATTTATATTTGTGACAGATATTGCCATCCATTTAAAATACAGAAATCAAAAATGATAGCTTAGAAAACAGAGGAATTTTGTTTTTTATTTGTTACATTTATTGCCTTGTTTAATTATATCTTTTGCATTTTGTTAATTAGAAAACAAACAAACAATATCGGAAAATGAAATATTATACATACCTAGTTGTCCCCTTAGGTGAGACCGATAGAATTAAGCAACTTAATTACACTAGTGCATCGCACACATCTACTTGCTTGAAAAAAAACTAAGAAATTTTTTCAAACATATGGTACGATAAAAAAGGTCATGCATAGCTTTTGTTACTGTTAGTTTAAAATATATACTTAACTTATGGTATATATTTTTCAAATACTCAAAGAATTTAATGATTGATACTTTAAATTCAATCTTCTAAGACCCTGTTATGTGTACCAAAGTTTAATGAAAATTTAGTTTGATTTTAAATGATTATCAACTCATTAAAATTTGTACACCTGTATGGTATATTGCCAATTGGCCTGGTGGCCTACTAATCGGGAGGAGCTGATCTCGATCCCTGGACTCTGAAATTTAATGTGAGAAAAAGTTGAATTTTTTCAAATAAAATAAATTACTATACTTTTCAGAATAAATAGAAAAGTGGTTCTAACACCCTAAAGTAATGGGAAAATGGGAGGAAAATAAATACAATAATAATAAAATTTAACGCAATGATTTTTTTAAAATAATACACTGCTTTACTAGGCCTTTGTAAGGCCTTACAATGTGAGTCATTTGATTTATGCGACCTGAAAGTGAATGTCTTATAAAAGTCATATACATAACTTGTAATAACACTGTTTTGATTTCTTTTTTTTATCAATAAGACTTTCCATGGAAAACTATTTAACTATATAGAACTTCTGGTCAAAGGTCTTAAGGAAATGAAAGAGCTTGTATAATGTGCGCGAAACTGACTTGCATAAGGTCTTTATTAGTTACTATACAAACTAGAAAATAGCTTGTATAGACACTTAAACAAGTTAAATTGATAGTTGGGCGAGCTGATTCGCAAGATATTTATTTATTTGTATTTCACTACATTTTGATATTCAAGTACATATCAACAACCTATTACTAACTTCATAATTTAATTTTGTATGAGCAACACAAATAATCCCTAACCACTTACTTTGGGACATTTTTGTATGTGTGTATCTTAACCTACCATTTATATCTATTATAAAACCTCACTAACGCTTTTCTATAAATCTACGAGCTCTTAAATGTTTTCCAAAGAAAGTCCCAATATTTATATCTAGATATACCTACCTATGTATGTAATGTATTTATGTATATGTATATGTAGGAATATTAATCAAGGTAAATATCATGTTACGAAACATTAGTTTTTGCTTTTGTTAAAGTGTTAATCACAAAATTCCTTTCAAAAGCAATAATCAAAACATTTTATGTAGAAAATAATGCCAAAAAGTCATAAATCTTTGTATAGGCCGAATGAACTTTATGTAACATTTTTCCAACGTATACGACGTAGGTGTATAGATTTTGTTGTATTACAAAGTGTAGAGAGGATTGTGTTGCCTTGCCTATACATTACCCAACATCATCCCATTTCGCAACCCCAAATCAAGCTTGGACAACTTTTTTTTTTGCAAATTCTTAAGGCCTTATGGTACACCAAAGAATTTTTCCTTTATACAGTTAAAAAGGCACATTTATTCTCAAAGGCATAAAAGAGTATCCTTTCTAAGGATTTTCCATTTTGAAATTTGGTTTTCAATATTTTTCGACTCCCATTTGCATATTGAATACACACATAAAATAAACACATCCATATACCGACATACATACAAACTAACAACAAAACTCTTGATCCGGGGAATGCCACCCCAAAAATACTACGCATTTCATCCATTGCAACACAAAACAAAGGTAGGTAGGAATACCGTATACCACAGAGAGTTAGAAAGAACAGCAAACCAAGCTACATAACATCGGCATCAGCAGGAGACTCGGGCAGAGAAGCGGTTCAAGATTTATGTACGTTAACGAAAATCCAATGGAGGTGGTATTGGAAAGGAATCGCTATATGGCCGGTCCTGTCCTTGTCCCTCGTACAGCATCACCCCGCATCCTCGGTAATTATTCGCCAAAGCATGCTTGCGAAAATAAAACGCGAATATCCTCTTAACCAGGAGCGCCGGATGGGATTGAATCGTCCTCGTTGCTTTCGTCGTCCTCGCCATCGTCGTCCTGGTCTCAACTCAACCCTCGGCACTTTGACAGTGATGTTTTATTTGCATTTATGTGTACACAGTTATACACATGACAGAGAGGTTTATATATCTATGCCCATTAGACAGAAGTGGCAGCGGAACGTAACAAACATGGACAGGACGCGCGGGGATATCGAATCAGCTCGGTGATGGCAATGGTGGGTGGTGGTGGTTGGCGGAGTGGTGGTGGTAGTGGTGGTGATTCAATCCTTCGTCCTGTTTTACTCCCCTGGCACTTGAAAACTCCGAATTCCTAGCATACACCATCAGCATCACAGCAGCAGTGTAAGCTCGTATGTGGCTGTGGGTTTATTATGGCCGATAACGTCCTCGATTTTATCCATATCCACCCTCGCTGTAGCTGTCGTTGTCGTCCTTTTGGTATTTCTCACCCCCTGCGGGCGATTTACCCGCTTCTAGTGGGGTGTGTATACGTACAGTTAATATACCCCATAGTGTATCGCACACATATCTCTCTCTCCATCCCCGACCGACCCGGACCGACTCAACTCGAGGACGTTGTATATAAGTAAACTTCATTTTGAAAACTGCTAGCAATGTCGCTGCTTCCATCAATCTCACGTAAAAGCATTCGTTGACGTCCCCACTCCCCCATTTGCTTGTTTCTGTCGCCCCCATCCACACACCTACCTCCATCCCATATCGTCGTCGTATCCATCACATCAGCCTCCAGCCTCCCAAACCAAAGACGAGCGAAGTAGGTATGTGGAAATTGTGCAAATGGAGTTCATCCACTCTACGTTTGTGGACAGACTTTTTAACTGTCGCATTCAAAAACTGGAGTCCCTTGATGTCATCAATCAGTTTGAAAAATTTCTTGGCTTTACAGACGGAATGTGTGCGAGGCGAGTGAGTGTTCGCTTTTATTCCTTGTTCAATCCTTGTGTACTTACCTTTTTGTTTGAATTTCTTAGAAGATGAAAAACAGAAAAAAACAAACTCACACACACAAATAGGTATGTGAACATACAACACACCAATCATTTATAAAACTGGGAGACTGGAATGAGGAATGGATTTGGATTTCGATTGAATTGAGAAATGGAATATCAATTTTGAATCGAAAAGTAATCTATTTCGCAAACCAAATGGAAAAAGTATGTTAACGATTTTATTTCTTTCGATCTTAGATAACAAACAAAAAAAAGAAAAACAAATTACGATCATGGTTGCGATATTTGTTATATTCAGCAATTAATATAATTTCATCTAATTTTCAAACCATCCTAGAACTTCTTACGGTGCAAACACAGCTAATCCCCGAACCAAGATAAAATCAAGACTTTGGCAGCACTATATGATCATGTGCACTATGTGCGGTTAAATAGTGTTTCTTGAGTGATGTCGCTAATGGCAGTTGGAGGAACACTGATTGTTTGATTTGGATTGTTTCCGGTTCCTATATTAAAAAAAAAAACATTTAAAACCGATTTTTACGGAACTAGATACAATAAAACTGGGCCACAGGAACTTGCGATACGTCCCTTATTTTGGCGGACACTTAGTGGCGGAATAGAAAAAAGTTGGTATCTGTTTTTGTAGCTAATTAAATGCTAATTTATTGCTCAATCCAAAAATTTGTAGCTCGCTTAGTTTTTAAGTTATTGAAAATTCCGCTAAAATAAGTCTGAAAATAAGCGGATAAGCGGACGAAATTTCGAAAAAAGTAATTTTTTTAATGTCCAAATTTGTAGCTTTTTAAATGCTTTGCCCAAAAATTAATTTCTAATCTCTTAAGGGTAACTTTTTATTTGAATTTTAAGTTTAAAAAGTGCACTTCCGGTCCGCTGAAGTTGCCGGACAAAATCTAAAAAAATGAGATTATCAATTTTTTTCTTTTGTCAGAATTTGTAGTTTTAAAGGTTTATTTAATATTTAAGTTTTCGTTGGTAAAAGTTACCAAAAGTCAAAAAATGTCGCTTTAAACTTTGTATGAAAAGATAATATAAAAAAAAAATATTTCTTTTATTTTATATTTCAAAATTGCTATTTTAACTTGTTTTTGGTTAACTTGTGCTTTATTATTTTCTCGTTTAGCGATACCAAAAATATATTCGAAACCTTCTATGTCTATCTACATTCTAGCTGTTAGCTACAAGGCAAGTTTGTGCGATCCAGTTGTGCATTTTTTTTAAACCAATAAGGAAAATATTTTTTATTGGAAAACTCAATATTTATAAATTACTAGCTGACCCAGCGAACTTCGTTCCACCTAAATTCGTTATTGTATTGAAAATAATAATTCTGAGCCTGGCACATGAGGCTTGATGTACAGAATTTGGTAAATTCAAATTATTAATTTTAAAATTATATTAAATACAATGAAATTATAACTGAATTATTACAATGATGACGTGTTTCAATGTTGGTCAAACCGCTTTTTTACTTTTCAGCTGGGCTTCATGCTAGACAACGTTTTTTTGCTCTGATCTCTGCGGAGTACAAGTATAAAGTGGGATGTTTACCGACACGTGAGCACGGAATGTACAATTTACAATGTGTGAAACATGAGAATTCAAGATTGATACCACAAATATTCAGCAATTTTCTTTGCGACTTATCAATTCTCATAGCGAAGGGATTGTTTTCATACAGCAAAGAGCCGATGGATTTGTATGAATGTAGCTCTTCGAGGATTTGATTTTGAATGACAAAATTCAAGTGATCGACACCCTTGTTGTTCACAGCCGAAATCACTCGTGCACTAAGCCAATTATGGTTAGCATAATTCTAAGCGATATTCGGGAAAACATTCGTGTTGTTGCCAACAATTTTTTGTTTACAAAGAAGCTTCCCAAAATTATTAAAAAAATTTCAAAAAAAAAAATGATTTATTTTCGATATCTTTCAAACGAGTTTATCAAGAAAACTTTGAATCAAATAGGTGACACCGTGGTTATTTTTGTTTATAAATTCTGTATTTAGGCAGCAAAATGAAACATAATTATATATTTTAAATAGTATGTTTGGTTAAGAGTACTGCTGGCCACGAGACGAGACGAGACGAGACGAGGCGAGACGAGACGAGACGAGACGAGACGAGACGAGACGAGACGAGACGAGACGAGACGAGACGAGACGAGACGAGACGAGACGAGACGAGACGAGACGAGACGAGACGAGACGAGACGAGACGAGACGAGACGAGGCAAGACGAGACGAGACGTGACGGTACGAGACGAGACGAGACGGGACGAGACGAGACGAGACGAGACGAGACGAGACGAGACGAGACGAGACGAGACGAGACGAGACGAGACGAGACGAGACGAGACGAGACGAGACGAGACGAGACGAGACGAGACGAGACGAGACGAGACGAGACGAGGCGAGACAAGACGAGACGAGACGAGACGAGACGAGACGAGACGAGACGAGACGAGACGAGACGAGACGAGACGAGACGAGACGAGACGAGACGAGACGAGACGAGACGAGACGAGACGAGACGAGACGAGACGAGACGAGACGAGACGAGACGAGACGAGACGAGACGAGACGAGACGAGACGAGACGAGACGAGACGAGACGAGACGAGACGAGACGAGACGAGACGAGACGAGACGAGACGAGACGAGACGAGACGAGACGAGACGAGACGAGACGAGACGAGACGAGACGAGACGAGACGAGACGAGACGAGACGAGACGAGACGAGACGAGACGAGACGAGACGAGACGAGACGAGACGAGACGAGACGAGACGAGACGAGACGAGACGAGACGAGACGAGACGAGACGAGACGAGACGAGACTGCCTTTTAAGCATCCGAGACGAGACCCAGACGAGACTGTATATTTGGACCAACATTTACCGAGAGTGTCGTCGGTTTCGTTTGTCCCGGCAGAAAAAAAGGCATTTAAAAAATGCTATTTATTTTCCTCTACATATGTAAAGGGTTTTTCAACAGGGACGCTACAAAAGTAGAGCAACAGGGACAGCAAACGACGCCATATTTCTTGCCGCTTTTTTGACATTTCAGTTAGGTTTGCCATTTCATGATGGAAAGATATACGAGCCAACAACGAGTCGAAATTATTTAAATTTACTACCGAAATTCGGAGTCAGTGGCCTCAACGTTAAGAGCGCTACGTCCAATTTATGGTCGTCATAATCGTCCTAGCAGATCAACAGTTGAGCGTCTAGTGGAAAAATTTGAATCCACAGGCACAGTACAAAATGTTTCCGTGCCAGTGAGACAAAGAAGTGCCCGTAATGTCGAGAATATTGCTGCCGCTGAGGCTTCAGTTGCAGAAAGCCCAATTGTGTCTGTCACACGTCGTTCTCAAGCGTTGGGCATCTCTGTGACGTCGTTGTGGCGAATTTTGCGAAAACATCTTGGCCTATATCCTAACAAGATTAAATTGACGCAAGAACTGAAGCCGCTTGACAACTAGAAGCGTCGTATGTTCGTGAATTGGGCTGAGCACCAACTAGAAAATGATTCGGATTTTCATCGAAAAATCATCTTCAGCGATGAGGCTCATTTCTGGCTGAATGGCTTCGTCAATAAACAAAACATGCAGTATTAATCAGGCAGCAATCCAAACGTCCTCCAAGAGTCATCATTGCATACCGAAAAAATTACGGTTTGGTGTGGTTTATGGGCCGGCGGCGTCATTGGGCCGTACTTCTTCCACGTACTTGGAAACAGTGTTACACTCAGGCGTATACACACTTTGCTTATATTATTTTTTATGAATACATTTTTTTTAACTCGAGGTATGAACGTTTAAAATTCAAAAAATAATAAACAGATGCCTGAGTAAAAAATCATCATAAATCAGGATGATGAAATATAATTTATATTTTTGAAAGAAAGTAAAAAATAAAATTAAGGTTATTTAAGAAATTTTTGATTTAAGCTTTTCATTTGAATTATTTAATTTTTAAACGTTGAAAATTTGTTTCATTTTTTTGGGTAGTTTTCAATTTTTTTCTTTTTACCTCCATTGGTATTTTTAATAAAATACCACCAGGCTGTCTGCAGTGGATTATTAGGTCTTATAATTTAAAACTAAGGCCGTGTGTCAATTGCGTTAAAAGTACGTTAAATTTAATCCCATGGCTAAATTTTGACTTTAATTAGGTGCATGCAGTCGTCAGTATTAAACCTACTCAGGAGCTTGTTTAAATTTTAACTAGTGGATACATTTTGACGTTTGTATTAAACTTTTTGCACATTACTGACACCATGGACCCATTGTACCTGGACTGCTAGGAGCCAACATCACGATGGTTCCATTTATTAAAAAAAAAATCCATACACTAGCGGCAATTCGAAAACGATTTAAGGCCAGTTTGTTCATAGTGGGTTAAATTTAGTATTTGACTTTCACACGGTCTAGTTAACTAACGCTTCTCAACCAAAATTGGATTATTAGCGATATCCACGATTAGGAACTCATACTTTGGATTTTTTGAAAACAATTTCAATTTGATCAACAATAAACAAATTCGACGATTTCCCAGTTCCAATGATCATGGATTAAAGTGAGATACACATTATCAAACCTATTTGACAAACCAGTTTGATGATCAAACAAATTTGAGAACAAAGAACGTGTTTGCAAACAGGTTTCATAATGTGTTCCCCGCTTAAGGCTCTTCCAAACCAACGCGAAACATTCGACGCGGCGAAGAAATATTCACCGTTGGCCTGGGCACTCTCATTTATCTCCTTGTAAATAAATTTTGACTAGCGAATGTTTCGCCTTAAAGGCTCCCCCAAACCAATGCGAAACATTCGGTGCGGCACAATAGGCACTTTTGTCGCTTTTAATCGGTGAAACCATCTTCAATCCATCGTTTGTATGGGAATGACAATCGACTAGGCCCATGACTTCCACTACCAAAATGCAATTTCCGCGTTCAATATCGTATCCAAAGCGATTTGGATAGATTTGTGTTGTAATTCCTTCTGAAAAAAGCTATTCCAACAACAAATCTAGATATCTGAACATTTTTGGATAGGTTGACAGCATCTCGGATAGGTTTCTTACCACAAGGAATGTCAATGGCCAGTAGCGGATCTAGGATTTGGCTGTGGGGGGGGGGGGGCTTGGTAGATCCAGTTTGAGACATGAATGGCCAGTTTCACTAGTTAAACTAGAATTTAAGTTTAAACCCAAAACCCCCCCCTGCATTCAGGCCTGTATATAAATAATTGAATTTTGGCATTCCCCTTTTCCTTTTAGAATAGCCGTGTTATTTGTGCATTTACATCAGCTTCTATCCCCGGTTTAAAATGTTTTCAATATTAAGTACAATAACATCTGTAGTAATTAACATTTAAAATATTTTTAATTGGAGATAGAAAAAATAATGTATATGACTTCAATTTTCAGCCACGTCAAGCTTTGAACCACCAGAAGAAAAAATCTGTCAATAAATTTGCACGTCAGTCTAGAGGGATCGCAAATATTCACACGCATGATTTTCTGAGTGCCCAGAGAAAACTCAGATTTTGATTTGTTGTTCCCAAATTCTCCTCGGGTTTTAGCCCAAATTGGGTTTTTTTTGCAAAGTTAGCTAAGTTCTTAGGGTACAATTCCTTCTAGGCTTCAGCCCCGGATATAAGAATAAGAAGTTATTCAGTTTCTATTATTTATATATAAAAGAACTCATACAGTGCAAAAAAAGTAATTTATTACTATATTTAATTAGAAAAAAAATACGTAGCATATAAATTGCGTAGTCCCAGCCTCGTTATTTTTTTCTGACTCCTGATTCTGATTTCTATATTTCAATCAATTTTAAGAACCGTTTATGGGGGGGGGGGCTTTAGCCCCTATAGCCACCCCCCTGGATCCGCCACTGTCAATGGCAAATGTATGTTTTAAAAACGGATCAAATTTAACTGTGATCAAATATAATACAAACATTTTAACGCAATTGACACACGGCTTAAGGACTTAATCGACCAAACCCGAGTAACAGACTGTTTTTTTTTTTGTCTCAACATTATGGAGTGGGGAATATCACTTAATCGAAACTTCGCGGGGTGTAAGACTGGAGTTTTTGTATATGACATCCCTGAATATTTTCTCATCCATGTACCGATGTGGTCAAACATTACGTTACCAACTCTCGGTCAACTTTTGCCTACTAGACATTACGATTTCTAAGAAATTTACAACGCCCGATTTACCCTCTGGGACAAAAAGCACTATCCAGGATTTACTAAGACGCAGTTTATATTCATGTTGCTATTCAAACAAACAAAGTTTTTAATTCATCAATTAAATAAATATAGAATTTATACAAAACCTTTACAAAAGGAAATCATAAGAACAAATTATTTACAAAATCTCTGAAGAAATTATTTTATTGCTGCTAATATAATGAATAAAACAATGCAAATCCCAGCCAGCAGATTTAATTGAAGAAGAGATTACTATGATAACCTAATCAGTCATAATATACCAACTTGCTTTACCGGGTTCAACAAAATTTTAACACTCATCGGCAAATGTTTTTTTTTTTTTTTTTTTTTTTTTTGTGAACACAAGAATTGAAAATAAAACTCTCATTAAAAATCCACCACAAAGTCACTAGACCGGAAAACCATCTTGTGAATTACTCTCAACGCGGTGTGTTTTATTTTTCCATTTCTTCGGTTTCCTCTAATTACTTTACACGAAAAAAAAAAAAAATAAAATTGAACACGATTTGGGGGTGGTAAATACACTTTTGCTTGGAAAAAAAAGTACAATGAATAAATTAGGATCAAAATTAACTCAAAGCCAGGGGTTGGATTTGGCTTTATTATTTTTTATTTTTTTTTATTTTTCTTTCCTTTTCATTCAACATTTTTTTACCGCGTAAATACAAATTAAGAGAGAAGCAATCGTCGACAGAGTCGCGACGTGCTGCAGGTCAGGAATTTCACGTGACGCAACATAGAGAGCCGATATTATGTATTGTATACCTAGCTATGTATAGCATAATAATTTTGAGTTTCCTTTTGAAATGATTTTCCGGGAAATATAAGGATAACGACTATAAGAGGCGGAGAGGGTGATGCACACAAATTAAAAATTCAAGGGCACTTTTTTTTTATTTTTTATTTTTATCTATATATTAAACTTGCAAAGAGAAAAAGTCTTCTCATCCCGTCACACCAACACCGCTCAAAGAAGTTAGCGAATATAAAGAATAAAAAAAGTTGTGATATTTAAATTTCATTTAAAAAAATGAGGACTTTCACTTGTTTGCGTAGGATCAACAGGTTGCGAGTTGGTGGCACATTTTGTGGCAACAATATCTATTTAACGGTAATTATTCAGTGTTTGAGGTGTATTTTAAAATGCTATTTTCCTTATGATATTGAGCGTTAAGATATTTTGAGTGTGTGAGTACAAATAAAGAAGCACAAAATTATATAAAATCATTTTTAAAATTTTTACCGAAACATCATCGACAGACTTTTTAACTGCTTATACCTAAAATAAGGATTGAGTAGGATTCTACTTGATGATTTCTTTTAGTTTTAATAGTCCAATCAAATTGTCCAACAAATCGAAAATATCTACGAAAATAGGTAATGAAAATTGGGGCTTGTAAAACCACAACATTCGAACAACATAACCCTCTGCCTCGTCCGCAATTTTGAAAAAGCTTATAGAAGCGATTACTAGATTTTCTCGACCGTTATTAGTCGTATAGTAGTTCTTTTTGTTTCCTTTTGTAGCAAAAAATATTTTCTAAAATTTGTTTCTTGATATTAAGTTTGATAGCTTTTCCCAATAAAAAGTTACTGTCCAAAAACTACGGAAAGCGCACTGACGGAATAATCATACTAGTTCTATTTTTATTAATAACTAGGAAATTTTCACAAAAACGACTGTTTAAATGTACTTTTTTTGTCAGAGTCCATGGTTTGCCCCCCCCCCTGACTCTGAGCCAAGCCGTGTATAGCTTCTTTCATTTTACGCTTTGTTTTGTTCTGAATTGTGATTATTTTCTTGGCAGCTTTGTTTCCAGGTCCATTAGGCTAGTCGAAATGTAATTTCAAATTAAAAAATTAAATAGTGGATTTTTTTTCTTTTAATCCTTATAGGGGTTCATAAAGAGTGTTCAGTACGTTTTTTGACCACCTAGCTCTTTTGCGTTAGCCGCCATTTTAACGTCATTAAGCAATTTCGGATTAAATTTGTCAAAAATGGTTGGTCAAGCCGGGAAATTGAGTGGGGTGAGAAAACGGATACAGAACATATATCCAGAGGCAAATTTCTTTCACTGCAGCTCACACAAATTAAGTCTGATCATTAACGATGTAAGCGAAGTTTCTGAAATCAGAAATGCTGCCGGGACGATTAACCCTAGCAAGATAACCCTATTTGAGGCTGTGAGTGCAAAAGTGGCGTAACCCTATTTTGAAAAGTTGGCTTATTTTGTCTCTCATATTTTTGTCTTAGGGAGATAAATTATTTTTAACATAGTTTTAGATTCTTGAATATCTAATCTTTCCAAAAACATTACTTTTTTTAAGGCTTATATGCTTGTTTTAGTCGATTTAAACCCAAATACAAAAAGTGTGTTACGCCACTTTTGCACTCACAGCCTCATTTCATGTCCCATAAGAGTAACATGTAATTGTTACGTCAGCGTCGATTCGACGTAGGTTTTCTTTCTAGGGTTAAGGAAGTTATAACTTTTTTTTTTGCGAGAGTCCCTTACGACGAAAATGCATACCCAGTATTCCTCTGTTTTGTGAAACAAGGTGGACGGCGAAATACAAAAGCATTCGAGTTCTGAGAGAGAATATCTGTATTGTAATTGAGGCACTGCAAAAGCTTTCGGAAGAGGGTAAGAGAATAACAAAGCAACGTGCCCTGCAACTTTATTACTCTTGCACGAATTCGACCTATTTAGTTTGTTTGTTTGTGATGTCACATTACTGATCGATGCTAGAACCTGTTGCTAATATTTTACAGGGCGTTGACCAAAATCTGTCAACAGTAAAAGATCAACAAAATCGAGAGGATGCTGACAATTGCTTTAAATCTCTATGGGAGGTAATGGCAAAATGCTTGAGTGAATCAGGCATAGCTTTAAAAGCTGTCCAAGAATAATTCAAAAACAAATCCATCGATCAAATATTCCCGCTTCTTACCCCCAAAGTTATTTTAGAAAAGATATTTATATTCCGTACATTGATTCCCTAATAATGTCGCTTACAGAATGTTTTTCAGAAGGAAATGAAGCTGCATTTTCACTATTTCAGCTATCACCAAAAAATATGCAAATTATGGATTCTCCAGAATTCGATATGATTATACAGAAAATAATGGAGAAATATGCCTACTTTCTGGATAATTTCCTGGCGGAGTCCAAGATGTGGTACAGTTTTAACAAAATGCAGACTAATGGAAATGATTGTTCAAACATTTCTGATTTATTGAACAGTGTAGAACAGTTTTATCCATGGATTTTTTCAGCTCTTTGTATAGGGCTCTCAATTCCAGCAACAACTTGCACTGGTCAGCGATCGTTCAGCACCTTACGCAAAGTAAAAACTTGGCTTAGATCCTAAATGACCGACAAACGACTTGATTCGTTGTGCATGATGTACATTCATCGAAATATTGTCAAAGAACAAACAAACTCTTACAACGAAATAATTGACCGTTTTAGAGAAGAGCCCCAGGCGGCTGCAGTTGCTATTCACTAATTAACAAATGTTGAAGAAATATCATATATTTGCTTCCTTTAATAATTATTTAACATGAAAAGGAATAAAATGTCACATTTCCTAGTCCTAAAAAAAATCACTTACTAGTGACCTATGCCTAGACAAAATAAATAAAATTTTAATAACAACAAAAAAAAAAAATCGAATTCAAAAATTGCATATTCATTTTTTATCTGCCCCCCCCCCTTGAAAAAAATCCTGCGGGCGCCTATGGGAATGTGTAGTGCATAGGCTTCAGAGGTAGGTGGTCTAGGTTCAATTCCAGTTGACGGCACTAATTTATAAACTAACATTAAACATAAGGACTAAGCACCATTAAAGGAAACGATGATTGGCGTGGCAGCCATGAAATTGCTATAATTCCATCCATATGCAATGGTGGTAGCCCACTCAAATGGTTGTTGAACATTCAAACATTCATAATTAATATTATATATAATACTGCATTAATGCAGCCTAACATGCGAGTGTGTTATCAAACAAAAAACCCAATTGAAGTTAAAAAATGGTTTTTAAAGTTTATCTCATCCAATGTGCACCCAAACAAAAAAAAAACACTTATAACGTTTCTAATTTAAATTTCCTACATTTCTGTTTTTATTTATTTACATATTTCAACAAACTTCTAAGATAGACAACGACATAGTTTCCAATACTATTTCGAATTTTGTTAAGTGAACGTACGACTCAGTATTTTAAAACATTTTGAGCGAAGCTAAATTTCCGTTTCCATTTTTGTGGAATGCTTCGGCAAACGAACAGCTTCTGCCAAGTCTGTTTTTCGAAATATGTATTTATGTCCAAAGTTGATTTCCTGGTCAACTGCAGCTAGAAACACCTCCAAACAGTGACAGTCGTGGAAAAAAAAACTTCACAAACAGAAATAGCAGCATGAGACTTATTTTTTTTTTTCAACCTTCACTGTTTTCACCGTTATAAAATTATTATTATTATTATTATTATAAAAGTTTGAAAAAACTATTTTTATGGTTTTTTCCTAAATCTTTCTCTGTATTATGTTATGCTGGTTTAATGTTTTTGATTTTAATGTGACTGTTACTTGCATCGTTTTGTTCACCATATTGTTCTATATGTTTAAGTGACTCAAAATATAACTTTTTTAATTTATTGACAATGTACCTACCCAAAGCTTTAATTGACAAACAAATCTTGAAAAGTTGTGAAAGAAAGGTCGTGTTTTAGATAGTGCTTCCAGGGTTTTTTTTTGTATTATAGGGCAAGTTTTGGGTTCCTAAAAAAAAGGAATTCAAGATTTTAATCAGACCTGAAATAACGATGTGCCACAATATTCTTTCAAGTTGTGTGTACCTTCACACTTTGAATTCAGGGTTTATGTGGGTGATCCCCTAAGGGAAATTTATATTTAATTTTAGCTCCAAGAATTGAAAAAATATTTATCTAACAAACGGTTCTATAGATTTCGATAAAAAAAAACAAATCATTACTTAGGGTATGGTTATTATTTCGGTAAAATAAAATTTTACCAATAACATTTATTAACTATGTACAAATTTTCAAAATTTTATTTATTGGATATTTAAAAAAAAAAAAAATTTTAAATTCAATATCTTGAAAACGAGTTAATTAATTTCTTGGAAATTTATTTTCAAATTGTATTTTGTTAAACAATTAATTGACACACCAAAGGAGAATGCCCAAAAAAAACCCAGCGTCGATTAAATAAAATCATATATGGATTGAAAGGGCCTTGTTTGTAGATAGCAAAAGTTATCCCCGGGACAAGCTACGACACTTTATTTATTTTGAATAGCAAGGTGTTTTTGCATGTCTACAAAGGCAATACAAAAAAAACGTTGTCGAATAAAATAACATACCTTCATATCTACTGGAGACATGAAAGTTTCGAAAAACAAAGTTCCGAAACACGAAGCTTCGAAAACAAAGTTTTGAAAAAAAAAACTTTCAAAAAGGCAAAGTTTCACAATATATGGAAAGTACTCTAGTCCAAGAAATCAGTGAAAAAAGAAAATTATGAAATCAAACCATTTCGGACTTTTACCATTGTCGTTGAAAAGTTCTTAGTTTTACTGTTTACATTTCGGAATTTTACAGCAACATAGCAGTAAAGAAATAAAGGTTTTAACTATTGATTATCATGACATTATGCGAATAATTTAATTGTCACTTAATTCTTACGTATACTTTTTCCTCCAACTGTTGTCCGTTGTTGTAATTTTTTTCGAAACTTTGTCTTTGGGAACATTATCTTTTGGCAGCTTTGTCTTTCGAAACTCTGTTACTGTTTAGTTGCACATTCTTAGTATTGGTCTCTTATACATCAAATATGAATTTTTATTCTAACAAAATAAACTCCAAAGCGGCCAACGGTTGCATACAAAGTAGCACCTTTGCGAGTTAGGAGTTTCTTGGATTAAAAAGCGGTATGCGGTGCGAAATAAAGACAGATGCATATATACAGTGGTTTATATTTAAACTTTTGTGTTCCAATATGGTGACAACCGCAATTTTGAACATCTTATGGCTGCAGATTTTAGTGACTTGTAGCTGACCCATTTAATAGCATGGATCAACCACCATATGAAAATATGTCATTGTTGACATGTTTCACATGAAAAAACAATTTGTTTAAAAAAAATAGAAATGGTCATAGCCAGTCCCGGGGATAACTTTTTAAGAAAATAATTCCATATTTGTTATCTATAACTAATGCCCTTTTAAACCATATATGACTTTTCTTAATCGACTCTGGGTTTTTCGCCCATACATTTTTGGGCATTCCCCTTTAAAATTGTTTGGAAATTTTGTATAAAATATTTTCCGAAAAATTCGTCATTTAAGAGTAACGAGGAAAAAAACGGTATTCTAAACTTTTGGTATTTATAAATATATTAAATTAAATAATGATATCATAAAAACTATGGCTTCTAGAAAAAACTGTAAATGCATGCTTATAGAAGGTAAAATAATGTAAAAATGTTGTTACTATAATTTTTTGATTAAGCTTACAGTTTAAAAGATGTATGGCAAAAACGGGGTTTCTTGAGAGTTGACAGTGTCAACTGTCAATATCTTACGACTTATGACTCGTATCGAAAAATGTGTCATAATTTTTTTTGAAGAAAATATTATGATCTTTAAACTGAGTGCAAGAATTGTTTTCGAAAACTTGTGCTTTTAAGAGAAAAAAGCAAAAAACCGAAAATTTGAACTTTTTGTCAAATTTTTAAGAAAACTATATCTTTAAAACGGTTGTTTTTAAGAAAAAAATTATAATGTTTTCTTGTATGAGGTCACACAATGTACAAACTTTGCATTTAGATGTTTTCAAAACTTTGATCCGTTAGGGAGTTATACGTGAAAAACGAACATTTTCGACATTTTACGTTTTTTGAAATGTCGATATCTTCTTAACGGTGAGTCTAAGGAAAACAATTGTATTGACCTTTTTTATGGCAAATAACATGATCTACAAAATTTGTTTAAAATACTTTTCGATAGCATTTACCGTTTCAGAGTTATATGCAAAAAACTGATATTTTTGACATTCAATAATTTGAATAAATTTTTTTTCCATACATGGGATCTTTGGGGACGTTTCACAATATCATTTTTAACGTCCATGCTAATTTTCAGCTTTTTGGGAATTTATACTAGTGTAGCCCTATTTTTCGAGCTAAATTGACCGGGCTATATTGCTTAATAGTTAAAATATAATTACTGTTCGATAAAATTGATTTGATTGCCGTTTTCGTTTGGCTATAATCCCATATACGCTGAAAGTTTATTTTTATGTTGAAAATTATGGCCATGTTGACCTCAATATTAGTTTTATATGTCAGTACCTTCTTCCATCCTGTTTTCTTGCAATTTCCATAAAAGGTATAAATCTTACCTCAGCTTGAATTTGAGAAAAAAATATAAGCATTTGATTTAGTGGTCCATTTAATTTTTTTTCCACAAAACTACTAACTTTTAACTTCATGTACATTTTTTAAATTGCTTAGACTAACATCTCTACGCTTTAATTTATATAATAAACTTAGAAAAATAGTTCTAACTTTTAGAAAAAAAAAAACATTAAAATTTTCAAAATTTCTCAATTGAGTATAATGGCTGACTACTATGCAAAATTTTGAAAAATTGTTTTTATTGATTTGTTTTTGAATTAAAAATTTTGAGTTAAAAAATTAGTTTTTCAAAAATCATTCATAAAACAATTTGTTTTGAAGAAAACGTTTTAAGAATGGATTCCTAGATTAAAAAAAAAGAAATAGCATCTAATTATAAGTGTTGCTATTTGTTTTTAATAATTTTGTATCCTTTTTAATTCAACGCTTTACAAAAAATGTACACCCCTGGCCCCATAAATAAGGGCAGAAAGACCCCCCTCCACAACAATTTTTTTCTAAAAACAAGTCCAAGAAAAATTTCTCGAAGTATATGTGTATAAAAACACCCTCTATACACCAAAACTGTTTACATTAGGTATAATATACCTATAAACATGTTGATGAATTTACAATCACGATATACAACACAACTTAACGTATACCTCGTAACATAACCAAAAACTTAATAAAATTTTGTTCAAAATTCAATAAAATAAAAAAGTGCGTATACGTCCTAGTGAACCATCTTTGTATTGTTGTTTTTAGACAGAATAAAGGAATGTCCTTTAATTTTGTGGATTGTTCGTTCCTCAAGGGTGCATCCGTTTATTGTTTAATCTTTTTAATAATAAACCATACCAGCAATACTTTAAATATAGCCACAGTCTGTAAATCATCTACACCGCAGCGTTACCTTTATGAGGTTAAAGATTATGTAATGTTCATAATATACAGAGAATGATTGTTATAAGATACGACAAAAAACAAGATTGTATATAGGTTTATTTGAAACAAACAAAATCGTATGGGAGGTGGGAAGTCTGCTTCCCCCCGTTTTTAGGCGGGAGGGGCAATTTTCAAAAAAAAAATGGACTTAAAATAAAATTTTAAAAAGATTACTAAAAAAAAAAACATATGCAACACTTAAAATAATATGCTTCAGCTTTTCTAAAGCCAAAAATGTATACATTTTTAAATTTTATTTTTAAATTAATAGCCCAGTCAAAAACAAAGGCTACAATCTCGCAAAGTGCGAAGTAGTTCTGCATTTTTGGTGTGTTGTTGGGGCATGTTAGAATATAGTCTGTAGCTAAGTTTTCAACCTGTGCTCGGTACAAGAAAAATGCAATTGTGAAAAAAACGCTAAAATTGACATTTTCTTTTATAACTTTGGAAATATGTAACTTAGGAAAAAACCATCCACTATAAACTTGTTTGTTATAAAATTTTCTATAAGATCACATTTCTGACCACAGCCATGATGCAAACATTGCTTGTTGCACTTAGTTAAGATCATGTTTCTTGCCAAAACTATTTGACTGATTTGGATCGAATTTGTGAATTTCGTCTTTTAATACTCTTAGACAATTTGTGACCTATTTTTTGAGTGCTTCAAAATTATTTAGTTTTTCAAAGTTTTTTTTTTTTTAATTCATGGTTAGATAGCAACACAAATATGACATGCATGAATTTAAAACTAATGTGGGCTTGTAGACAATTTTTTAGCAAACAAGTTTATACAGGTTGATTTTTTTCTAAGTAACATAAGGTTATAAGGGAAAATGTCGGAAAAAATGGGGTGATTTTAGCGTTTTTTCCACTGTTGCATTTTTCCTGCAGCAAGCAAAGGTTTTTCGAAGTTGCAAACTTAGCTACAGACTAACATGCCCCAACAACATATCAAAAATGCAGAACTACATCGCGCTTTACTACGTTGTCGTATTTCACTGGGCTGTAAGTTACTCTCTCTTTTGTGAAGAATTTAGTTGTTGCCAAACTAAAAAATAAAAATAAAAGTATTTTCAAAACATTTTTTTTTTTAATATTTTACGTAGTGTATATTTCAATGGGTTCCAGAGACTTACGTGAATTGATTTTTGGGCATAAGGGAGTAGTCCATGTTTTTTTTCGAAAATCAATTTAAACAAAACTTGCTTAAATCAGTAAAATTTTGAACATTAATGCAAAGGCCTGACAGCTCTCTACTCAAGAAGGTCAACGAGGCATCCAAAAATATCACAAAAAAAATTGTTTTCGGTGATAAGGGGATAGTCCATGCTTTTTTTCAATCAAAAATCGATTAAAAACAAATTGCTAAAATCATTACAATTTTGAACAGCAGTGCAATGGACTCTTGCGAGCCTTTTTTGGAACGTTTTCGCCATAAAAAGACTTTTAGTTTTGGGTCGAAAGTAATGGATTAAATTTGAATTAAAATATCCTCATAGAATGTTCTAGCTATGGATAGCTCTAAGAAAAAAGATTGGATTTAAAAAACCCGCAATGTTATCAGAGGCTTATTTTCGGAGCTGTAGGTATCCAAAAATATCCAAGGTCTCAAAACTCAAAAAATTACTTTGAATGCAAATATACCAAAATACCTTTCTATTTGTGAACATTTCAATGGATTCCTGAGACTTTCATGAACAATTGATTTATGGGCATAAGGGGGTAGTCTATACTTTTTTTAAGACTATTTCCCTGTTGTGACGACGTGCCGGTTCAGAAATCGTTCCTCTTTTTTCATATCGTGGAAAAATTACTATAGCCATCTTGTTGTGGAAAAATTAGTTATTTCTGAACCTTCATCACAATAGGGAAGGAGGCGTAATGATCTGCGCTGCAATATCCTATTAGGGAACTATTAACTTGGCAGTTTAAAGTACTAAGATGCCTAATTTCAAGTCATATTGGTCCTACAAAACTTTGCCAGAAGCATTTTTTCCGTAAACCAACGATCTTTTCGGACAAACCGAATTGATTTTCAACAAAATAATGCTCCTTTCCATGCAGTTCGAGTGCTTAAATCATTATTTTAAGGAAAAATGTTCCATTGCTGCTTTGGTTTCCTATTCACGGGACTTCAAAATAAAAGAAAATTTATTGGGATGGCTCACGTGAAAAGTATACGAAAAGTCGAAGCAATAAGATGACTGATTCACACCGTTAATTTGGCCTTGAGTAAAATTTCAGCTTACTATCTGAAATCATTGTATAACTCTCTTAAACATCGAAATTTGGAATTTTTTTCAGTTGGTGGCAGCACAAACTATTAAGTTAATAAATTTTTAAAAATTTAAACCATCGTTTTTCTTCAATTTTGTATGTGCTTCTAACCTTATGACGAGACAAAATTACTTAGAAAAAGTGACTCAGCTAACACTTATTCTCTTGGCTGCCGTTAATTTTTGTTCTTGAAGTGCAAACATAAGTTTTGCTATGGCACATTAAACAGTCTCTCTCGTGTCATACAAAATTTCGATCTCTTTGGCGTATAAAACGAGACATTGCAAATTCTCAAAAATTACTGCTTCTAACCTTATGACCGGCAGTGTAACTAAGTAATTGGGAATCAATAAAATTATAGCCTGATGTAAACTGTGGATCCTATTTGTTATAATTTTTTTTTTTTTAATTGGGAAACAGTTTTCGAAAATTCAAGCAAATATTTTTAAGATGAGAAAACTCTAACAAAAATAATGGAAATTTGATATTTCAGTTCTGATTGGATGCTTATTTTCTATTTAGGAAAGTTGATTCTTTATTTTCATAATTGTAATATGATAACCGGTACTTATTTAGAGCTTAACAGAATAGAAATACAGCATTTTCCAATTAAACCCACTAACCATTGCTATATTTAATTCAAAAATCATTTAGAAACAACCTTACATCCAAACACTTTGAAGTTGTAAGAAAAATGTTGCGTATGGAGAATAAAGATAATTTATCTTTCAGAAAAAAGTCTACACACTTAAACTTAACCACAAATTAATCTCTTTTGAATACTCCCAAAATTATAATATTATATTGTACCTTGTGATTTAAAAAACAACATACTACTGACATCTATGTTTGCATAGTTTAGTTGAAGTTCACCCAAACATCGCTAGATGTCACTGTATAAATATTTTCCCCTTAATTGTCCTTGATCCAATAAGAACGTTCAAAGGAATAAATTATCTAACAAGAATCAATATGTATATTGTACATGTATGGTACAAGTATGTATATACATATTTATATCATGTATGTTACACAAACCCCGAAATGTATCCCATATGAATGTGAACATGCGTGCTTTAATGTCTCTTGCCTACTCCGTCGTCAACGGCCATAACGAAGGATATACGTACGAAGGTATACAATTCTTGAATGTGGAGTGTGTGATATCAAATCACATATCATTCAAGTGCTAGAGAATATTATTCTGCTTCCATTTTGCTTTCGACATGTTACGTAAAAGTGGACAAAAAAGCTAGTAAAGTCAAAGGTGGTGTTTTTTTAGGTGAGCTACACACCACACGATACCTTATTGTGAATTAAGAGATTCTATCAAGAGAAGAGTAGAATGTTTGCCACATTGGGTTAAAAAGTATTAGGGATGGATTAGGGATGTATTATAGTTAGGGATGTAATTTAGTTGCGATATACTCATAACTCATAGATTTACATACAAAAACATACATGCACTATAATTATAGTGGACATTTTGTATTCGTTAACATAAGAACAGATAATTTAAATCAATTTTCACTTAAAAAAGCAGAGCGCTTTATTTTGATGTCTTATGCAGACCTTACAGTAGACAACTGGATAAACTACCTACTATCCAAAAATATTGCTTGCCAATTAAATTTGCTTTCTGAAGAATTATTTTGTGTTTGTTTATTTTTCAAAAAGAAATGTTGTTGTAGCTTGTTTAAATATTGTTTTTTTTTTTCTTGTAAAATAAAAATAAAATTATAAATTGGGTGGCACAACGGCTCGTGAAGAACCAGGGCCTAGTGACTAACAACTCGCAACCATTCCTGTGTGCGCCTT
The DNA here is from genome assembly GCA_949320155.1 of Melangyna quadrimaculata. Lineage (NCBI taxonomy): Eukaryota > Metazoa > Arthropoda > Insecta > Diptera > Syrphidae > Melangyna > Melangyna quadrimaculata. The sequence goes on from OX439484.1 coordinate 74,483,652, forward strand.
TCGACAGGAATGGAAGGGACCTAAAATTGTATGCCGAATCCGAACGGCTAGACGAGAAGCACTTATTCGTGATAAGTGACACTCTTGGAGTATTTGTCAATTCCTCGCAAGAGGCAGTAGCCCTGAAAAAAAAACTTTTTAGTTTTTAGGTGGACGAGGCTGGGAAGCGAACCCAGACCTCCAGCGTGACAGTCGAACGCACTAGCCATTACGCATTGTAATTATGTTAATTATGTCTCTTTTGAAATGATACCTGAATTCCACAGCACTAGTTAGGCAAAAAGTCACCCGAATCTACTGATGAGAATGTGGCCACTAAACAGCAACAACCCGAGCCCAGAAACATTAATCCGATGGAAATCCTTGTCATCAACATCATTAAGGAGAAGGATCAATCAATTTCATTCTACGCTGACTAATGGTCAGCATATCACCGCAGGTAAATGCAAACCCATCACCCCACCAAACCCAAAACTTGACAACCAGAATACCCCGAGGACAATAAAGTCAACCGACTTATAAGTCAAATTGTAAATATTATTTTGTTCAAAAAACATGCTAAAGAAAATGATAGCTAGGCAAACATTATTCCGAAGACAGTAACCATTTCCTCTGAATTAAAACATGATTTGTTAGCCTGAAAGTCCGGATAGGATTTTTTATAAAAAAAAAAACAACAAAATAGCTATTTCACAATCATTTGCATACAAATCTTAATCAGTTAATCCCTAATTTATAAAGAAAATAAGTAGCGCGACATTTTTTGAAAAAATTAATTACTTTCCTCAAAATGTTTGTTCACAATAGCATATAAGGTGTTCCACAGTCACTCGCCCAGACGAAAACCTTGGGTTGCTGAAATCATTTTAAGTCGAAAGCTAAAGAAGTAATTTTCTCGGTTTTGCTTCCTTTTTGAATTTAAATTGTTTTTATGATTTTTGGTTACGTTTTTTCTAATAAGCTTTAATTTTGCCAAACTGTAACTGATTGTTGATTTTTTTTACAATTAAACTTTTCCATTTAAACTTACCTCAGACCGGTGACCGCTTGGACACTCTGTATATTTTTGGTAAATTTAAATAAATATCGGATGGACAGTTTTTAAAAACTGCAAGTGGAATAACTAGTTACTTAAACAAATTTAATTTTTCAAAATTAAAAATTTTGTTTGTTTTAAAATATAAGTATCTCCACCAGATGAGAGGTATACAGTTTTTTAGATATACTCTATGAAAGATAGGATCTGGCCGGGAACAAATTAATTCATGAAATTTTATTGCTGGTATCGACGCAGAACTTTAACCTCAACAACATATCCAAAGTCCCCCAAAATCCCCGCATTGGCATTTTGTATAGACGCATTTGAAGAGATGGAGAGGGATGGGAGGTGGTAGTTTATCAAGCTGAAAATTCTGTTGTAATACAAACTAATCATATGACACATGTTTTTAGGGTGGTTTAAAACGCTGATTCTAAAGAGACCAAAACCGATAAGATACATGTATCCTGTAGAAAGTTAAAGCTGTAGCGTGATGTAGTCGGTAGAGCAAAATTTGTAGAGTAACTTCCAAAAATGAAATCTTTAGACACCGGAGAATTTTAAACAAACTTATTTTTTTAAAACAAAACGAAATAGGTAATACAAAATTATTTACAACTTTAAAACTTCTTCTTAGTATTTGTAGATTATATGTCTTTTTCCTTTTCTATTATGCGGGCAAAAGTCGGCAGTAACTGATGAAGGAAAATACTTATAATCACCAAAATCCCAGAAAGAAAGGCAAGTAATAAAAAGCTGTATGAAGATACCTCTGAAATATTACCTGTCAGTTTCCTGGTCAAGTCGAAAAGTGATTTGATACTGAATTTGATTCTCCTTTTATAGTGAGAAAAATTAATAAATTATTTGAAAACTAGCAGGCTTTGAAATTTAGTAAAATATTTTAGGAAAAATAGAAATGCAAAGAAGATTTGATTATTTACAAAAGTATAGTCAAAGAAGATTTGAAGTCAAACTCTCATACAAAATAATTATATAATTCAAAGTATACAACTGATTGTTGCTAAGTAAAATACAAGTAAAGTCAAAGGCAGATTTCTGAAGTTCTTAAAATAATAAATAAATAACAATAACGGGTTTTTATAAGGCCGATTTTATAGAATGATTATTTTATTTCAAGTACAAAAGTAAAGTAGTACCCAAAACCATTTTTAGTTAATGGGATATTAATAAAATTTGGTATAAATGTTCCATTTGTCTTGTTTACCAAGAATCAAAAGAGTCCCCGAAAATATCTGTGGTGCAAGGGTGTTTTTTAAGGGCGAAATGTAAGTGCGTCTGTGAATAAGTTTTGACACTGATGAAATTTAGTAAAAATATTAAATATGTCATTGTTTCCAAGTATCAAAAGGGTCCATTAAAATAACTTGATCCAAAGAGTTTTTTTAGAGAGTTTATATTTGACCTGTCCTATACGGAGCAAAATGTTAAGTCTTACGAAAAATTGTATTTTCGTATAATCGAGATAGTATGACATATAGGATATATGATTTAAAGGTATTTTTTAACGCCAAATCTAATAAAATAAAAACCAAGCACCCTAAAAAAAGTTAGATTAATTTTGAAGCAAAAATGACTGTTTTTTTCCGTTAACCAGGTTAAACATTACAACCCCAAAAAACCCCTTGGACCTTAGACATTTGTATGGACTCTTTTGATCTTTGGGTGCCAATATAAATTTAATATTTTTAGCAAATTTCATAAGTGTCAGAATTTGTTCATGGATGTTATGGTTGTAATCACTCACTTGCATCTCTCCGTCAAAAAAAAAAACAACCTTTAACCACAGATATTTTTGGGGACTCTTTTCATTATTGGTACAGATGCCAAATTAAACATTTGTACGAAATTTAATAAATATCCCATTACTTTTAAATGGTTTTGGGTAAAATTTTACTTGTTGTACTTAAAAAAAGTCATCATTCCATAAAAGGGCTTTAACTTTCTACAGGATACATGTATCTTTACAGTTTTGGTCTCTTTAGAATCAGCGTTAAAAAGCACCCTAAAAACATGTTTCATATGATAAGATTGTATTATAAAAAATTGTTTTCAGCTTGATAAACTCCTGCCTCCTCCCCCTCTCAACCTCTTTAAATGCGTCTATACAAAAAAACAATGCGGGGATTTTGGGGGACTTTGGATATGTTGTTGAGGATACAATTCTGCATCGATACCAGCAATAAAATTTCATGAATTAATTTGTCCCCTCTTGCCCATATACAATTTTCTATCTTTCCTAGACTAATAGTGTCCAAACAAATAGTTTGCGCATGGGTTGCCTATAAAAAAGTGGTCTGTTCATAAGGTTACCACGCTTTAAAGGCCAACAAAATGTGTTTGCTATTTAATTGTGGGGAAACCGTTATCCGCATAGAAAAAATTGTATGGCAGGTATAAATTGCTTACTCTCCTTGTGTAAATAAAACAAAAAAATCAAGAATCGAATACAGTTTGGTAAAGTTAAAGCTAGTTAAAAGAAAATATATAAAAAAATTATAAAAACAGTTATAAGTCGGAAAGGAAGCGAACACGAGAAAATTACCTACGTCTTAAGTTTTTCGACTTAAAATTAACTCAGGAACCCATAGTTTTCGTCTGGGCCGGTGACAAGAGGACACCCTGTATAAGCATGATAGTACCAGGATTTCTACAAAAACTTGGTTTAAATCGCTTTTTGATATATCTCCACATACGCTCAATCAGATAATTGAATAAACGCAAAAATTGACCTTTAAAGCGTGGCAATCCTATGAAGGGCCCACTTTTTTTAGGCAACCCATGCGCAAGCTGTTTGTTTGGGCACTATCTAAGAACTGTATACCCCTCATCTGGTAAAGAGATGAGGGTAGGTCGTCCTATGGCGGGCTCTCAGGCTAGAACGCTAATAACATTTTCCAGATGTACCTGCACACAAATCAAATTTAATTAAAATCACATAAGGCGTTTTGGAGAAGTTCGTAGACTAAAAACAAACAACATTTATAAGGCAATGTAGTTTTAAAAATAATTTTTTGGGAAATAAAATGCACCACTGGATAGCTTGTTTTTGCCGTAGCTATGACAACTTGAATGTAGCTCGACATTGCCGGTGTATAAAAATGGTTCGATAATAATTTTACAACGTGAACGAGAAAATAATAAAAACAAGAAGTTTTAAATATCAATTTTAATACGTTAAAGTAAAAAAATTAAAAATAAAAAAACTTATTTCAGTTATTCAATTTTTTGGGCAAAACCAGGCAGGTATGCAAAATTGTAAAGTGCGTCAACGCTGAGATCTGACCATGTTTTTGTAGAAATCCTGACACTATCATGCTTATGTAAGAGAATATTGCAAAGAAAGAAGAATAATTGTGTTATTCCTGCATTTAAGAAAGGAAATAATGAACTTGAAGTTGCTGTTCAACAGTCAGGTGATGCTATAAGTTCGCGTATAGTTGACGTTCAAGAAAGTGTTGTAAGCCTTGATGATCTTAAAGAGATATTGTCAGGTTTAAAAATATCAAAGTCACCGGGTTCTGATTAGTTACGAAACTTATAGCTTAAGAAGCTACCAACTAAGGGTATAAAGTAACTATGGTTTCCCTCTAGTGGGCTTTAGGTCAGCGTTTGTTTTTTGTTCATTAAATTTTCAAGTGACGTTGCGGTTGTGATTACATCAACCTTCTTCAGACTATGTACATATATACTCTCCCTGTCACTTGTTTGAGGCCACTATTTTCATAAAAGTTTTTTCTCGATAAATACCTGTAAGCAATATTTTTCCTGGAAATTTTTGAAACGTGTGAGTAGGTATAAATATTTTGCAATAAAAAAGGATAAAGTTAAAGATTTAACTCGGAAAATTTATAGACATTTCCCAAAATATGTGAATGGACTGCAAAAAATGGATATAAAAAGTTGTGTCACTTGATTGAAGCCATTCCAAAAATTGTTTGGTAAAAGTTACCATCGCCGATTTTTTTCAAACAAAAGTTTTAAATATTTAAAAAAGGATAGAAAACTATATTTTATGTTAAATTTCAAGTTAAAATGGGCTCTGGAAACACGTTGACAATAGCAGAAAGAGGATCAATAGTTGCTTTAAAGGAACTGAGAATCTCATCAGGCCGAGAAAAAGCTAGGAGATCGAACAGAAGTAAAACCATTGTCAACAACTATCTAGCAGACACTGAAAACTATGGAAAAAACAAAAAGGACGCGCAGCTCAAGCAACAACAATCCGATAAAAGCGACTCATTCAGAGGCTATCTTTAAATTATACACTATCAGAGCCTAAAATTAGGTCAAAAAGTGAGGTATCGACGGTTTTAAAGATAATTAAAACCAGTGGTACATCAAGAGTATGAAGAAACCCGTTCTACGGCAGCTACATAAGGAACTACGGATGAATTTCGCCAGGGAGCATGTTGCCTGTAGACACGCATGGAAATAGGTTGGCTTTTCAGGTGAAAATAGTTTAATCTTGACGGACCCGATGGTGACAACTTTTATTTTCACGATTAAAGAGAAGAAGAACTTATTTTGTCAAGACATCACAGTCATACATCAGGTATTATGGTGTGGAGAGATATCAACTATTATAGAATATTTGAATTTAAATTTATAATTTCAACAACAATGAACGGAAATAGTTACAAATGCCTGCTGTAACAGGTGTTTCTAAAGCTAATGAATATTCTGGAACCTCAACCTTGGATATTCCAACAAGACAACGCACCTATCCATACTTCCTGGGTAGCTAGTAGCTGTATTCAGTTGGAAAACATTGGACTTTTACCATAGCCACCCTATTCACTGGACTCAAACATCATCGAAAACGTTTGGGCCTGGCTATCTCGAAAAGTTTCTGATACTGGTAGACAGTTTGGAGAAAAAACGTCTTCGTCGAAGCTAACTGCGATGCTTGGAGCCAGATTTCACTGGACTATTCCAAAAAACTATATGATTTAATTCCAAAACGTCTAATAGAGCTAATTTCAAAAAATGGCGGTCATGCTCATTATTAATTGACAAAAACATAATACATTAATGTTTAAAAAAAAAAGTAAACATTTTTATAGTGTTGTTCATTTTTTATAAGATTTTTCAAGTGGCCTCAATCAAGTGACGAATTTTTGTATCCCCATTTTGCGGTTCATACTTATAATTTGTGAAATTCCTTTGGAATTTCCAAGTTACTCCGTTAAATTTATACTTTTTTATTACAAAATATATTAACCTACTCACAAGTATCAAAAATTTCTAGGAAAAATATTTCCTTCAGGTATTTATCGAGAAAAAATTGTTGTGAAAATAGTGGCCTCAAACAAGTGACATGGAGTGTATGGTTAAAAAATATTAAAATGTTTTTCTTTAAATACCTATAAATACTAATTGAGATAACTTACAGCTTGTTTATGGTTATTAAAGATTCTATGTAAGATTTGATGATTGTATTATGTAGTTTGCATTTTTATTTGTTTTTTTTATTCAATTTATGTAAAATCTTTAAAAAGACCTTTAAGCAAATTGTTTTAAATTTGAATATTAAAATTCAAATGTATGTATTTCAAAACTTAGTAAAAATATTTATGTAGGTGTGTGTATGTAAGTACATATATGAGGCTCAGTTATGTCTACAAATGTTTAGTTTCTGTTTATGAACTGAATATAGATGTTACTAAGTCCATCACAATCAGGCTCTCATCACGTAACTCTGACGATATCGTTTTCGATATCGTTATCGATAGCTATGCTTCACGTAAGAATACAAAACGTCTATCGTTCAAACTATATCGAATTGACGATTTGAGTTTTGCTTCATATATTTAAAAAAGCTGTCATTTGCTATCGTCTCGACGATATCGACTGCTCGATACCTATTTAGCTATCGTCTTGGTGTGTTTTGTTAGTTTAAGATTACGAGCCGACAGCCAATTTTTGAACTGGATGTATAATCAAAATACAATTATAAGGGTTTATAGGTGCATGTGTCATGATATTGAAAGGAAGTCTACCTACACAACAACAATTTATCATACACCGTTGGAGAGGTTATTGCATGCAGCATGTTGTTTAGTAAATAGAATAATAATGAAATTCTTTAACTGGTATACCAACTCAACAGTAATGGGTCATACTTGGTTCAAAAGGTTATGGTGTTTTATACAACAAAAAAAGTACTCGCAGTAACCTTTTCAGCGATTATGGGAAATTACTGTTGAGTAGGTAGACCGCTTTGTCCATTCTCATTCACTGTCGGCTCTTGAAGTATGACTAAAAATATAAATACATACGTACATTGTTCATACCTACATATATATTAACATTGTCCAACGCCACATTTTAAATCTAATAAACTACACCCATGGCCACGACGATATTGAAAAAAACTGCCATTATATGCATAAGGCCTTATAAAATTTAATTTGCACTAAAACAAAAGCCCAACTGCAAACAAATCGAATTTATTCACGATGACAGTACAATATTTCTGATGTTTTATATTTCAAACGTGTTTTTCAGAGACTCTCAAAAACGAGAACGATAGACGCTACGAGAGTAGAAGTGTAACGTGAAGCAAACTTTTGTCGATATCGTTTCTAGCTATCATCTGGACGATAGTCGTCAGAAAAGTTACGTGATGAGAGCCCAGATAGCCTATTAATGATATTTTCTGTGTTTCTTATATGCAACATTTCAAGAAGCATTCTTTTCTTATAATTCTTCTCAGATTTTAGAATTCTAACATTTTGAAAATCTGGACGATGACTCTCTTCTATGCAATGCAAAGCTAATGCAGTTTTTTCTGTACTACCAGTATTTAAATCGGATCTGTGGCCTGCTGTTCGATTCTTAAGTTTTTGCATTGACGAAACGTCACTTGAAAATTTAACAAACAAAAAAACAAACCCTGACCTAATGCCCCCTAGAGGGAAATCGTATTTATCAAAAAAAGGTCAGAAAAAAAGGAATTAGGTATAAAGTAACTTTTAAATATATTTAATGCATGCTTTATTCAGCGGATTCGAATGGTTCAGTTATTGTAACCAATTTGCAGTCCGTATTGGATGATGTTGAAAACTATTTCGAAAAATGGAAGACCAATGCTGGAAAGACTCAAGTCCTCTTTTTCTCAATTCAATCCTTTCGTATCATATTTTTTTTTTATAAATCTATGGCTGACCACACAAGCTCAAGTAGATAATTAAATATACGCGTTGCAACCCACAAAAAGAAAAGAGATGAGGGTAGGGTAGGTCTTATCAAAGTTTGCAATATCGTAAATCAAAGATGGGAACTTTACTGTTGTAGATATTTCTCCTAGATTTTTGGAAATTTTGAGCCTTCCTATTAGAATTTTAAAACGGGGACAGCTGGTTAAGAAATCCATTATAGTCAGAGTGAAAGGCAACTTTCATATCTTCCCTGTACTGATAATTTTTCTTGGACAGATTGAGGGTAAGGTCTGCTCTCGGAGCCCCACACATGCTTGCACTTATCTGTAATAAAAAATAAAAAAAAACATGTTATTACAGTGGCTATATGAGATAAAAAGTGGCTTATCTTCAATTGATCAAACCCTAGCCTTTTTTATAACACCCTGCAAAAAAAATAATACAAAAAAATGATCTCATTTTACCCATTGCATCAAACTACAAAAATATGTCATAATTGACCCGTTTCACACACACACTTTCTATACCTGCTGCTTAAAAATTGATTAGATTTTTTTTTCTTATAACTTCTTTATTCGAGTAAAAACTGCAAGATGGACTGCAATTCTATGCCAACAACTGCATTAAGACAAAATTTAAGAATCTTATTATATGTTCTTTGGCAAAAGGATATTCTCAAATAATAAATATAACAAAAGATCACCGAGAAACCTTTTGTTAACCCATTTCTTTTGTGTGTGGAATTCGCAAGGATATAAGGCGTTTGATTAAATCTTATTGAATCTAGGATGTTAGATCGCAATATGACTTAACCTGAAGGAATGCAATCGTTGCAGGAGTCTGGTGGTTAATTTTGATAGTTGAATATGTGTGTGTTAGGAATTTATTTATCAGCAGCTTCCCTTTTTTAGTCCATAAAAGATTACTTTTTTTTTGCTTTTCTTCTTCCCCAATCGTAAAGGAAAAGGACTTCTGTTGTAACGTGCTGACAGTGTTGAGCGACATAGTTTTTTTTTAATTTCGTAAGGAACCATATTCAACATCCGCTGATTTTTCCGAACTAACGTACCTAATATACTTGAGATTTTCCCCCACAAAATAAAAACACTACAGGATGTGCCTCATCATCGATGGGTATAATGATGCTGCAACCATATTTCTTTTTTTTTTTTTTATGTTCAAGAACAACGCATTTTGTCCATAATACCAACCTAGATTTAGAATTTGTCCAAAAACATAGACAAGACAAGGAGTCCGCTGATAGATAATTATAAACACTGCAGGGGTTGAATTTAGTAATGGTTTAAATTTTGTATCTTCCTCTGTGTGACATAATTTGGAGGTCCTTTTTGAGAATGTCAATCAACGAGAATTTATAAATAACTCTACAGATGGTATGTTGTATATTTTTGATTTTTGAATGTTTAGTTAAAAGTAAACCACAAAGACAGTTTTTCTTTGGAGTCCTTTTACAATTTTTGTGTCAAAATCTAATTTTTCTTACAGGGATTTTTTTATTATAGTGTTTTGTGTTGTTTGTTGATTTTATGAAAAGGAACAAGTTCTATCCGTGAAATGTAAATAAATAAATGCACGGGCACGAAGGATCTATAAGATGAAGATATTTTTTTGTTTGAAGCGTTTTTTTTTTTCACGACACATGATTAGAGTTAAGATTTAGGGTGACATTTTTTTTTGTTTGGTACAGAATACGATATTATAAGTAGCTATACCTCTAACCATAAAGATTCAGATAGATACGAATGTTATTTCTAAGCTATGGTATATGATGTTTGTTGGATTTCATTTAAACAATTTATCCAAACATGTTTTTTTTTAACAAAAAAAAAAAAAAAAAAAAATTAAAACGAGCACTGCCTTCAAAAAAAAAAAAAAACTTGATTGTTTTTTTTTTGAAGGTTACCCTGCTTGTTCCTAAAAAAATTTCTTACAAGATCATATGGGCGAACTTTGCATAATTGCCAAAAATAAACGGAAGCTTATGTCAAAAAGGATTAAACGGAGTTTTAAGCTAAAAAGACTAGACTTTGTTTAATAGTCTTAAAAACAAGATACTCGTTTTGTAAAAATTCCGACAAAGCTGAATTTTGGTGGATGGCTTAATTTTCTTGTCCATAACATTTCCTTAAAAGTACCCTAAATTTGGGGTGGAGCTAAAAGTTTGAGGGGGGAGGGAAGGGGGTTAAATGCAATATTCTTCTAAATTACTCAAAAACTATAGGTTCTTTGGAAACAAATTTGTAGGTACTATAGGTACACATATTGTACCTCATGAAATTTTACATAAAAAATATTATAACACTTTTTTTCGTACACTTGATAGATTTGGACAAAAACAGTCGAAAACATTTTTATATAGTACATTTAGTCAGAAAAATGTAATATGAGAGGATATAAATTATATTTTGGATGAGCAAATTTTGTGTGGGGTTATTTGTGGAAACAAAATTTCTATCAATAAACCAAGTTTTAACAGTGGTACCGGAAGGAAAATGCCACCATTTTGAAAAATTAGATTTTATTTATATTGTTTAATAACTCCTGAGAAGTTTATTTTTTCACAAAATGATCTATGAATAACTTGTAGGCATCATGAATTATCTACAAAATCACATACTAACAACCTCTGTTCGGGAATCCTTTTTCAGGTTATGGAGATCCAAAGTTCAATATATAAAAGTAGAGAAATATACTGTTTAATCTTCAACTGAAACCTCTGATTTCTCAAAACTAACTGTGAAACTGGGTGGTTTTCATTTGATTATGTAATTTTTTGGATTTATTGGGTATATAATGGAAGGTAGTGGTGTAAAAGAATCTCTCTGTATACACCGAATTCTATAGACAAAATGTAAAATGGATGAGAAAAAAAAATGAACTTTGGACCTCCATAACATAAGAACGGAGTGACGTACAGAAGTTGTTAATATGCAATTTTATAGATATTTGTACTGTCTACAAGGTGTTTTTAGATCATTTCGTTAAAAAATAAAATTATCAGGAGTTATTAAACAAAATAAGAAAAATCTAAAGATGGCGGCATTTCCCGTTACCACTCTTAAAACTTGGTTCATTAATAGAAAATATTTCTCCAAAAATAACCCTAAATAAAATTTCCCCATTCAAAACTATAATAAATATCCTCCCATATCACATTTTTTTGACTAAATGTACTGTACCAAAATATGATAATTTACTATTTTATTTACTCCGCTGTTTTTATTTTAGCGCAACCAAAATGAGTGTAATTTTTGACTGCGATATCGCATCATCTTCAAAAATATGTATATCAAAATGTTGGAAATTTAGTGTTCTAAAATTCTTATTTGGAAAGTAATTCACGTAAGTTTAAGTGTAAATGTTAAAAACCAAAAAAATAAAACGATATAACTGATGTTGCTGCTTCTGCCTTGCAATTAATGCTGTGTTTCTAAAAGTACCTGAAGCAGATGAATGTGAATGCATACGTGCCTCCTCCATCACAAGCCGTGATGTAAAATTCTCTATTGTCTGGTGTTCCTTTGCCGTCGATTCTCAAGCACAGAAAAAATGGTGGAAACTTTCTGGAATAGTCATTAGAACCTTTGTTATTACAATGCTGTCCGAAACATCCTCTCCAACATCTCTAAGCTGCCTAACAATTTTTCCAACTTGGAGATGTGAGTTGCAACGTCATAATCAGGCTCCTTTTCAAAGCTACAGAATTTTTGTAGCAACATATGAACATTTGTACTAGAAGTGTGTCCATAAACCGCCTTAAACTTGGTCCACATCTCCTTTGCAGAGCTGCAGTTGACAATGTGGCGGAGTGGTGTGGAGCCTAAGCTTGTCGCAATTATTCATTGAGCCTTACCGTCGGGTTTTGTCCATTCTAATACCCGACCATCATATTTTACCTGAGTCTCAGTTTCCCCCTTAATTGGCCTATTGTTCAGGCCATTTACCTGATGAAATAGACCAGAAGCTTCTTCCAGACCGAATATTGTTCAGAATCTTGTAATTTTTCTACTTTAAAACATTAGGAATCCATTTGAGAATTTAAAAAAAAAATAGTGCAGGCAAATTACAAGGCCGCGTGATCTGGGCCCATAACCTGTTAAACCAATTATAGGTCTAATAAGCAAGAAGAAAAAGACAACCGACTTCTATGATGATAATATGTGCAAGACTAAATTTATTAGTATGAATGTATAGAATTCATTCCAAGTATTACAACTTCCAGTGGGAGTGTATTACCAAATTAAATTATTCAAATATATAAATATTTCCAACAGATACTTTTAACCCTCTACGACGCTTAGTTCTCGAGCAAATCGAGTTTAAAGATAAAGATAGAATCGATTTTTCAACTTACGCATGCGTAACGCATGCATAACGCTTGCGTAACGCAAGCGTGAACGGTCCTAAGATCCTGAACGGTCTTGAGATCTTGAACGGCCTTGAGATCCTGAGCTGTCTTGAGAACCTGAACAACTTTGAGATCTTGAACGGTCCTTAGGTTTTGAATGGTCTGCGTAACGCATGCGTTACGCACGTCTTACACATGCGTTACGCACGCGTTACGCATGCGTTACAAACGCGTTACGCTTTGCGCATGCATTACGCTCGCGTTATGCATGAATTACGCAGGCGTTACGCATGCGTGACGCATGCGTCGCGTTTTTCATCAAAACGGCGGGTTCCCCAGGAGTTTAGCGTCCCGAAAAACAGCACTTAATCTTCTCCAATAGTCCTCTTTCAGGTGTACAAAATTCAGCCGTCCTATATTTCGTTCCACAAAGAAATCTATCTTTCCTGTGCGATTTGTTCAGTTTTCAAATAAATATTATAATCCGTTTTGTTCAGCTTTCAATTTCGCTTTGTATTATTCTTTTGATTCCAAGTTTTTATATGGATTGAAAACTTTATTTCAAGTATTCGTTATATATAAAAAATAAACAGTAATGGTTGATCCCGACTTTTTTTATTGAATAAGGAAACGCTCCAAATATTTTGAATATACCCAAAATGAATTAAGAATCATTTTTCACACTTTCATGCAAAATCATTTGAATGCAAACCAAAAGTTGAAAATTACGCTTGTTGGTCATTTGTCACAAATATTCCAAGGTTATTTTAGAAACTTCATGTTGGTCAACTTTTGAATTTCAACTCTGGTAATTTCAGATTTAAAGTAGTGAACTTAAACATTTTTCAACTTTCAGTTCAACTACGGATTTGAAATCAACTTGTAAGTTTAGCAATTTGAGCAATACGAAATAAAATAAGCCTTCATATCCATTTCTTTAAGGGGTTATGAATACCCATAACATTTTTTTAATAAAGCACGAGCGATTTGGTAAGTAGGAAGGATTTTGGAAAATTGGGCCGGGTAAAGCATTCCACATTCATGTGGTGCGACTGAAGAAAGAATATCTGTACTTAAGAGTACGTCCGAAGTTGGGCTCGAGGGTAAACTGATGGGCATTCCTAGAAGCGCGAGTATTACGGTTGAATTGTTTAGGGGGAGGAATGCAACTGGCTATTACACTATAACACTGATTATAAAAATGGGCGGTAAATAAGGGAAATACATGAAACATTACAGCGGTGTTCGAGATATGCAATTGCTTCCATTATGGATCTTTCACCTATCATTTTTAAAGCTCTCTTTTGTATTCCGTCCATTAAATTCAAGCGGGTTTTTGGAGCTCCTGCCCAAACATGAGAATTGTACTCAAGTTTTGCACGAATAAAGGCCTTGCAGATCACAGCCAGATCAGAAAGGGAAAACGATTTCTTGCATCTACGGGGAAAACCTAAACACTTAGCAGCATTTTTAGCGACATCAGATATGTGATCGTTCCACATAAGGTGGTCTGTAATACACATACCGAGTACTGAAAGTTTTTCGGTTTCCTCAATGCAAGTGCCACTCATCGATAGTGGCATCAGGGGTGGGGAATAGTTCTGAAAAAATTAGAACAATATTCAAAGCCAGAGGTGAACTCATCGGTCTGAATTTTATACCTCATAGACCGGAACTACCATTGTTGTGCGATCTATGCAATCTTGAGGTGTGAGAAGACGTTTATCACTCTCTCGGAATCTGTCCAATATTAAAAGAGTTTCGCAGGCGTTATTTTAGATTTGACATTCTGGGCTTATCCGAAGTAATCAACATTTTGAATGGGGACAGAGGTTGGGACCTGCTAAATAACTATATTACAAGCGCTATCAGTTACAGAACCCGTATCACACAAGAAAATTTTTTAATTTATTATTTTGAATATACCCAAATAAATTATTATTAGTTTTTTTTTGTTGATATTGTACATTATTTTTTCTTTAATATGCATACATTAAATTTAAATGTTAATCTGGTAGACGGCCTTTGGCCAAACCACTCAAGACTATGTAAAGTTTTTATAAGATTATAAATTGTATATATTTTTGAAGTCAAATAAAGTCTATTATCTAAAATATAAAAAAAAAAATATAAGGAAGAGAGTCGGAGAGTGGGGCACATCAGCATTTATTTTGTGGATTTCAGACTTGAAAGCGTCTAATACAACTTGTATTGAGCAGTCCGAAAGGTAATTTATAATCCAACGGAGAAGAGATTCATCGATACCAAATGCGCGCATTTTTGATAAAAGAGCTTGATGCCACTCACACTTTCTGGTGGCGTCGAATTAACAGCCAACTGTGCTGCAAGCAAATTGACTTTATCTAGCGAGCTGTCAAATGGAGTATCATTGAAAACGAGCGGAACCGAGGACGAGGTGGTATTTCGTATGTTTTTTTACAAATGACCAAACAATTTTACTAGCTTTGGGACGTTGTAGTATTTTTTGCCGTAATTTTTGATCATGTAAAAATTTGGTTCGTCGAATATGAACGTTAAAGACTTTTCTAGCTTGTTGAAACTTTTTCCGATTTTCCTCAGTAGGGTTGGCTTTATAACAACGGAAGCTTACTTCTATAACCCTAATAACCTCTTTACAGCTCGAATCAAACTATGAGTTTCTTTGGGTTTGATAGATTTAAAATGTCTCATTCCACAAAGAATCAAGTTTGTAATAATATCTGCACTGGCATCTACATCACTATCGAGGAAGCATAGTGACCACTTGGCTTTCTCGTATTGCCAAACGGATCTCTTTGTAATTTTTTTCTTTTAATGTGGTTTGGTGGTGGCACGAGAAATTCGCAGATATGACACAATCATTTTCAATTTGAAATTCAATAACAGCTGGAAGCGTTAGGTCTTTGTTGAATAGAAGATGCTGTTGGAAGTTTAATTAACAATTGGGTGATAAAGACGAATTTGAAATTTTGTTTTAAAATGAAAACGTTGACATTAGGTCATTAGATAAGGAGGTAAATAATCTATATAAAATATAATTAGGTTTTCCAGAAGGATCGCTTCCAAGATTCTAAAAATCTTTTTCAAAAATGTGTTGTCATCATAATCAGATGGGAACAAAATATTACTAAAAGTCTCGTTACTGCCTTCCTAAGTGTGCTAAAGCTAATGGATACAATAAATTCACTATAACTATTACTAATACTCGTATTATGTTCTCCGAATCTATTCAACATTATTCGAACAGTTAATATGTGAATGTCCCGATTTTAAACCTAATTTCTACAGTAATACGAAGCGATGAATTGAAATAAATCAGCTCATTACAAGCGAACAAATCTGGTAGACGTGAACAGTTGCACCTTCTTGACACGATGCACAACAAAAAATACAAAACAAAGTGAAACTAAAAAAAAAAAAAAAACAATCGGATTCACACAATCACCCTCCAGAGGTTAAGATCAAATGCTGCACGGCTATAGAAGACCTAAAAGTAGTGATGGCGCAGCGCGGTGGTGCTGGTGGTGGCGCACATTTCTGGCCCACAAATACGTAAGCTGTTTATAACGTGGTCTCTTGCATCAGCCAACCAAGCGAGGAACGATGGAGCTTCTGCGCGACGAGTCGACATCGACAGCGACAACGATGACGACGACGACGTCCACCGACGAGCGACGGCGACGGCTCCTCTGGCCATTTGGTCTGGTGTCGGACCACAGCTTCTGCTCGCGGATCCGTAAAAAGAAAAAGGCAAACCAACGAAGCCCCAAAAGAGTGCATAAGCATGTCTTTATGATGTAATAAGTTATTTTATTGCAAACGGTGTTATATTGAGAAGTATGCACACGTACAGCGGTGCTCGTGACTTCTGAAAAAGCATGGGCTACCATCCAGCTAGAGCCAGAGCTCCAAACAACAGAAACAGAACAGACAAGCGCAAGGGAGCAGCGTCAGCGCAGCTCACAGCACAGAGCTATCGCTATGCAATAACCAAACGGGACGAATATAATTTTAAGCCAGCCAGCCAACAATTCGGCGGGAATGACCAAGCCTCATCGTGTGGTGGTGAACTTTTCAGTTTAATGGTATTTGGTTCAAAAGAAGATCATACCTCCTGGGTTTTTTATTATTTTTTTTTTTGTTTAGAGAGATGAGCCAACCAAACCAGCACACAGCATCACACAAACTGTTGACACTTTTAGTTTTAGTTTGTTTATATTTACCTTTGTGGCCGATTTCATTTAGTGTGTCTCTTCTATTATAGAGTCTAGCATTTGAAGTTTTTGAAGGCGAGGTCTCGATCTCGACTTTTGGTGGCGTTTTTATATAATGCCAATTTGACCATCCTTAGTTTATGATGCTAAAAGCCATAAAGTGGTTTGTAAGCTTAGTTTTAATTGTTATAAATTGTGACAAAGTATAGGTGTCTACCTAAAGTTGTTTGCATATTCATCAAGTAAAATATGGCCAAACAATGATTTTGGATTATGACTTTGATGGTTTATAAAAGGGCAATACAAAAACTACAAAAATTTGAGAAAAATAAGCATCTGAATCAAATGTCCAAAGTTTTTCGTGGGTGGAGGGCCCTGAAATTACGAGCCCATCCACTACCTATGTAGATGTAGGTATGTTTTTTATTGCAACTACCAATATTTGTATAAATTGTAGGTATAAACCTACATTTGTAGTTTGGCCATCACTTTCACTTAACATAAGGATGGATAGTTTTAAGTACAGAAAGCGCCCACGCGCATGACCATATACAGACAGATCAACCGGTCGGCTGGACGGACGAACGGACAGACAGACGGATAGACCGACGGATGGACGACAAATGGATGGACGGAGGAACGGACGGATGGACGGCCATATCAACGGACAAATGGACGGACGGATAGATGGTCAGACGGATAGACGGACAAATGGAAGGACGGATGGATGGACGGATGGATGAACGGACGGATTGCTGGACAAATGGACGGACGTATAGATGGACGGATGGATGGATGGACGGACGGATGGATGGACGGACGAAAGAATGGACGGATGGACGGTTAGATCGACTGAAAAATGGGCGGACGAATGGCTGGATGGATAGATGTATAGACGGACAGATGGATGGATGGACGGATGGATGGACGGATGGATGGATGGACGGATGGATGGATGGACGGATGGATGAACGGATGGATGGACGGATGGACAGACAGATGGACGGACGGACAGACAGACGGAGGGATGGACAGACGGACGGATGGACGCGCTGATGGACAGATGGACGGGTGAACAGTTGGACGGATTAACGAACAAATGGATCGATGGACGGACGGAAGGATGGATTGACGATTGGGCAGACAGATGTATGGATAGAGAGACAGACGGATGGACAGAAAAACGGTTAGACTTGTATACTGGCAAAGCGTCATAGTGCGGCCCATTAATTTTGGGTATTAACACTTTCCCTGCACGAGATACAGACTTTTGCTCATACGAAAAGAATATAGAAAAAGGATTTTTGACAAAATCGTTTGAAATTTTGAGCCGAACAAACTTGTCGTCGAAAGATTTTCAAAAATTTCTATTAAAAATGGCCTAAATTTAGGAAAATATTTAATTTTGTTTGTTGGTCCGTAACTTTTTAAATATTATTTATAAGGAAAAATTGTTCAACATACAAAATAGGAAATTTTGTTTTACGTATTTTATGTATTAAAATTTTTTTGTAGGAGTAATATGATCCGAGATATTTACTAAAAAGTAAAATCCAAGATGGCGGCAAAACGGTCAATATTGCGAATGCGAAAACTGAGATTTATCGTCCACTATTAACTCTCTGTCGAATAAAAAAAAATTGGGGGGTCCCCCATATAAAATTTTATAACTGCGCTGGACTATTATCACTTCAAATAATTTCTGAGAATTTCAATTTCGGTATTTTTGGTTTTCTGGGATTCTGTGTTTTCGGGATTTTGGATTTTTGGGACTTACGGTTTTCTGGATTTTGGGTTTTTTGGATTTTTGGTATTTCAGTTTTCGGTAGGTATTCTATCCACAAATCGGTATTTTAGCTTGTGTTTTAATTTTTTTAACGCTATCATAATATTATTGAACCAATAACAAATATCGTAGGTTGCTAGCGTGCGATTTAGCCGTACGTTTTTTTGTCTTTGTTGCTGGAGTCGATTTATATACCTACATATAAGCTATTAAAATTGCATCTGATGAAATTGCGAATATTAATGAACATAGATTGAAAACCAGGAGAGGAGACAAACTTTCTATAAGTAAGCGTATATCCCAGCATATAACCTACCTCTCATGGTAATACTTTTATACTATCTTTGTCTAGATTGCAAATTTTACTGCCCGGTATATTGTTTTTTTTTTCTTTTGGATCCATGTATCATTTGAAAAGTTCAAGGATCTATTTAATATCTAGTTTCGGACTTAAGGTCACAGAAAATCGTGACTGAAACAATGAAAATATCTAATCCTCTCAGAATGGTCCTTTTGATTCAATTCATCAGCGTGTGGGTTCATTTGACTTTCCGCAGGTGTGGTCCATCTTCTTCTATACTCACACAAAAACAAAATGCAAGAGAGAATAAAAAACTAAATTTTAAACCAAAACATCGGATTAAATTTTACGCAATCGTCCGAAAGATACATTCAATCTCACAGATGGATTTCTGTATCCTTCCAATAATAATAATAGCTGTCGAAATCTTATTACGAATGGATATAGAGGATGGATCTATTCAATTGTCCATGTTTTATAGGTAGAAATGTGTGTTTGAAAAAAAAAATTCTAGCAAAAAAATCACGTTGAGCTTGGACGAGATTAAAGTCGTCCATGCGTGTGAATCGAAAACATTATAGATAGATAGAACCTTTTGAATTTTTGTTTTTACAGTTTTTTTTTTTGGGTTTTTATAGAGATTTATACATATATAAAAAAAAATAGTTTGCAACCGCAATGTGATTTTAGATAACAATACGTCGATGCCAATCACATGGTCAAAGGAAAACGATGGTTATTTGAAAATCAAAAATTTTTATTTGAATTTTATATTATTGCAGCCTGAGAGAATGTATTATAGTTGTTATACACAAATGCCTAGAAATGGATAAATTTTATTTTTTTTAATCAATGTTTTCCTGTGCAAGATGTATATTGTCAGCATGACATAAGAAAAGATAGATACAACTTTTTAAACATCACCTATCATTTCTTCAATATTAAATGACCCTCTAAATATGTCCACCTTATTGGATTTGATAAAGTCAACCTAAGGCCACCAGCACACTATATGGGACCAAATGATGAAATCCATCTCAAAAATGGTTTTAACGAATTTCGTAATTTCAAAAACTTAATGATGCACTTTATGATTAAATACATTTTTATAATCTTATTTTTGTTAAAGGTATCTGAAATGGTCTTGAAAAGGACAGTTCGATATTTTATATTATTTCGAATTACATAAATAAGAATTGAATGAAGTCAACTATTTTGTATCTAAATAGTCTTTATGGGAGGATGGGTTGGCATTTAGTTTCGGTGATATATGCTGAACCTGTGTCAGCGCAGAACGAATTACTTCTGGGCTCGGGTTGTCGCTGCTTGGTGGTTATCCTTCTCATTTTGAATAAAGCTTTCGGCACGTCGTCACAAAGCTGATATTTGTAATCATTTGTACATCATTTGTCTATATTTTACTAGTCTTAGAATTATTTGTGCACTTACCGTTTTTTTTATTAGCACTTTAAAAAATCTGAAGGAAGTTATAGCATCCCCGATAAATCGCTTGAAAAATCTTAAAATGCAATTTTTTTGATATTGGTTTGTCTATTTTTGACAAAAAGTATTTTATTTTGTACAGTACAATTCCCAATTTTGTTCTGTATTTCAAAAAATTTCGAAAAAAATATATCCGTGCAAAAAAAAAAACTCGAGATGATAATTTTCCCTAATATTACGATGATAGAGAACGCGAAAAATTTGGGTCTCGCAATTCTGTCTGTCTGTCCGTCTGTCCGTCTGTCTGTACCTAGACCTGCAGCCTAAACGTTTGAAACGATATTTTTCAAACTTTGGACTTAATTTTCTTATGTGATTCCCTAGCGGGGAAATTGAATTTTTTTTAGCTCAAAAAATAACGGTACCTGTGATATAACCAATATACAAAAATTGATTTATTTCAAAAACGTTTATAACGATTTTCAAAAAAAAAAAATAACGAAGTACTAAAATTACTAAAATAAAAATTGTGGTAGAAAAAAAAATGTATAACGGTTATTAACGTTACCTGTCATAGAACCGATTTTTTTGTTTTCAAATTTCTCGTTAACTAATTCACCGATTTCAACCAAAATGTTAATAAAAAAGTCGCTTACAATTTTAACAATTTTGCATATGAAAATTTTCGAAAAAATAATTTTTGGATTTTTGAAAAAAATATTCAATTTTTTTTTTGAAAAGTCCATATCTTGAAAACGCGCTAATTAATTTTTTTTTTAATTTTTTGAAAAATTGTATTTTATTAAATACTAAAAGTTGGCATACCAAATTTTATTTTGAAAAATGTTCAAGAATTTTTATATATAAAAAAATTAAATAAAAAAAAAAACGGCTTCAACGATTTTTGATTTTTTTTATCATATTTATTAAACAAATCAGATGGCATACTTTGTTTGAGCTCTATCTATTTTAGCTATAAAAATAACTAATTTATAATAATTCATAGTAATCATTTATATTTTAAATTGTTTTTAAAACTTTTTTTTTAATGATATGTTATGGAACCAATAAATGTGTACATTATAAAGGGTCCGCCATCTTACGTTTTTTTTTTAACTAGTGCATATTTCGTGAATGGTAACACTTAGCTCATGTCTGATTTGACAGATAATTAGTTTTATCCTTCCGCTAAACAAATATGGTTGTGTATACGCTTGAACAACGCTGGGAAATATTGCGACATTACTTTGCCGATTTTGCCAAAAAAATCATCTTTCAGATGAAGCTCATTTTGATCTTGGCGGGTATGTAAACAAGCAAAATTGTCGCATTTGGGGCACAGAAAACTCGCACGCATACATTGAAAAGCCGATACACCCAAAACGAGTCACTGTTTGGTGCGGATTTTGGTCCAGAGGCATAATTGGCCCATTTTTCTTGAACTGAACCAGGAGTGGCCGTTACAGTCAGTGGCGATCGTTATCGGGCCGTGTTGAACGAATTTTTGATATTGGCAACATTTGGTTTTAACAGGACGGCGCTACGTGCCACACAGCCGCAGCTACACTCGATGTTGATGATGCATTTTCAAAAAAAAAAGTTATTTGGCGGACCCTTTATATTTCAAGCTACGTTAAGGTTGTTACCTAGGATAGAAAGTTTTCTGCAATCCAGTCCTGCCCATTTTTTATAATTATTTTTTATCGAGTTAAT
The DNA here is from genome assembly GCA_949320155.1 of Melangyna quadrimaculata. NCBI lineage: Eukaryota > Metazoa > Arthropoda > Insecta > Diptera > Syrphidae > Melangyna > Melangyna quadrimaculata. The sequence continues at coordinate 74,505,701 of OX439484.1, forward strand.
TTTTTTTCATTTTGAGTTGGGCCGAGCTGGTTATAGTATTTGTTTCTAAATCGTTTGTACAAATTTTAGAACTATTTTTACACACACCGTTTTTTGGTTGAATAAAGCCTAGTACTCAGGTCAAGTGAAAATGAAATTTCTTTTTCTATATAAAAAAGCGACATTTATTTCACAACGATGAAATTCACAACGAGAGCTGAGTACCCAAAATGTGAGATCGGAATATGAACCGGTTCAAAATTAATTTCATTTCATAATTTTCATTTCCTATCGTACGACCACTAGGAAAAAATAATTGAGGTGTGAAAAAGTGTGACATTTTTCAAAATAAATAAATCAGGTGGCACAACGGCTCAGGAAGAAGCAGGGCCTAGTGACTAACAACTCGCAACCATTCCTGTGTGCGCCGTTCGACAGGAATGGAAGGGACCTACAATTGTATGCCGAATCCGAACGGCTAGACGAGAAGCACTTATTCGTGACAAGTGATACTCTTGGAGGATTTGTCAATTCCTCGCAAGAGGCAGTAGCCCTGAAAAAAACTTTTTAGTTATTAGGTGGACGAGGCTGGGAAGCGATCCCAGACATCCAGCGTGACAGTCGAACGCACTAACCATTACGCTACGGGCTACTACATTTGTCAATAAATTAAAATAAAAGTTGTAATAATTGAATAAAAAATCCTAAAGAATTATTTCGGATCTTATGATCGTTTATTTCTGAATATTAAGTGAAACCGACAAGCCAAAAACCAAACTATGGAATTAAAATAGTCTTCAAGATTCTGTTAAGCTGTCAGACAAATCAAATGATTTTTTTCATTCAAAGTAAGTACTAAACATTTTCAACCTGAGGACTGAAATTTCACATGGATAATTAATTATGGTTTCACAACTGTTATTCACGTGAATTTCAAGCCGCTTTTATTTTTCATTTCACTCAGAGGTGAGTATTAGGCTTTAATTTAAATTTACTGACTCCGTAAAAATATTGCGTAATTTTGACTTCTCATTCGAAATATAAAGGTGTAATAAGAAGATGAAGAAATTTAAATATTAAAATATTGAAATTACTTCTGTTTTAAGCCTAGTACTCATCTCTGAGTGAAATGAAAAATAAAAGCGGTTTGAAATTCACGTGAATAAGTATAACGAAACCATAATTAATTATCCACGTGAAATTTCAGTCCTCAGTTTGAAAATTGGTAATACTTTACTTTGAATGAAAAAGTTTATTCGATTTGTCTGACAGTTTAACGAATCTTCAAATGCTTGAGAAGACTATTTTAATTCCATAGTTTGGTTTTTGGCTTGTCGGTTTCACTTAGTATTCATAAATAAACGATCACAAGATCCAAAATAATTCTTTAGGCTTTTTTATTCAATTATTATAACTTTTATTTTAATTTATTGACAAATGTCATACTTTTCCACACTTCAATTATTTTTTCCTAGTGGTCGTACGTTAGAAAATGAAAATTATGAATTTCATCGTTGTGAAATAAATGTCACTTTTATATAGAAATTTCATTTTCACTTGAACTGAGTACTAGGATTTAAGTGAAGTGAATGAATAAAATTCAATTAAAAAGTACAAGTGACCTCAACTCCAGAAATTATTGTGTTATACCTTGGGCGAAACACAATTATTTCTGGAGGTGAGGTCACTTGTACTTTTTAATTGAATTATAAAGGTTTAAGGTATAATAAGAGGTGTTATTTTGAATAGCCCGCTATTTCGGTAGTTTCCACTTATGAAACTGTAATTTTTTGACACTTGACAATAAAAATGGAACGATTTACGCTTCAACAACGCATTGAAATTATTAAAATTCACTGTAAAAATGCATGAAAATGATCCGGAATTTTATCGAAAAATCATCTTAAAATCATCTCATAAAGAGTGCTCTAGTAAAATAGCCAGTTGCATTCCTCCCCCTAATCAATTCAACCGTAATACTAGTGCTTCTAGGTATGCCCGTCAGTTTTCCCTTGAGCCCAATTTCGGACGTACCGTTCAGTATAGAGATTCTTTCTTTAGTCGCACTACAAGAATGTGGAATGCTTTACCCGGCTCTATTTTTCCCTGCCATTTCGATATTCAGAGGTTCAAAACCAATGTCCATCGGTATCTCCTCTTAAATCCTTTCCTATTGTCCTAACACTAGCACTGTTTAAACATTTCAAGGGTAGTAAAAATCCCTTTAGTGCGTGCCTAATATAAAAACAAAAAATCTTGACTGATGAGGCCCATTTCCACCTCGGTGGCTACGTCAACAAGCAAAATCGTCGCATCTGGGGCTCGGAAAACCCAAGATTTATTGCTGAAAAGCACCCCCATCCTCAACAAGTAACTTCTTTGTGCGGTTTATGGTCCGGCGGGGTCATTGGACCTTACTTTTTCGAAAATGAGGCTGGAGCAACAGCTACGGTGAACAGATTGCGCTATCGAGAGACGATTAATAGTTTTGTATGGCCGGAATTGGATGGTATTGATTTGGACAACGTTTACTTTCAACAAGAGTGAATTTAAGCGAATTTTGTGTTTTAAGTAAGTTTAAGTTCCACACAAACATATTCGATAATAAAACTCCGGGAACGCAATTGTTCTTTTCTACCCTTAAAATTCCGGTCTATTCAATAGCCTATAAATAAAATAAAAAATCATAGTGTTTTTTTTATTTCTATTCTCATATTTGTCATCATGTGATAAATGATTCAAGTAATAAAGATCCAGAAAGCAATATTTCATGTATGCAAATGGCGATATCTCTTTAATAACATACAACCATAAGTTAAGCTAGCTTATTAATCATGACGGCTCCATAACAAAATTTAAATATAAACACAATATATATGTATGCACCTACATAGCAAACCATACTGGCTACTCATCAAAACTTATTAAAAACTCCTTCCGCTCCAAGACAACTAACCATAATTTTCTCTATGATGATGGCGGGTCATTGGCGTTGTCCTTGTCCTCTTTCAAACATTAAAAACAAAGGATTTCATTTTTGTCACTTTCTGGCAAAAAAAAAAAATCAAACAAAAAATAAACAATCGCTTCAAGTTGACTTGATCAGGGGTAACTATTGGCAACTGACAATTATTGGAATTCGGCTTTAGCGTGAAACAAAATTAATGTACGGGTATTCAAACTCGAAAGAGAGAAATTATTATAGCCCAGCGTACCAGTCGCCATCAGGTTCCATGGACACGAATCACCCGCTTGAATAGTCGTTGAATATAAATGCATGAAGTATCGCCATCGCCACGTCCTGGCACGTTCCAATAGAATATCTCTATGTACTGTACATATACAAATATCTTATAAGTTTGTGTATAAAGAAATTGTTCTCATCATTTGTTAAAAAGTCGCAAAGTACTCTTGTGTATGAATGTATGTATGTATATTCAACGAAGACGACAACGATGACGATTTCACCTTCATCATACCAAAAACCATAGAAAAGCGTAGTAACATCGATTAGCAAAATTGTGTTATTTAGGTTGCTGCCTGCCGCTGAGCTGACGGAGAAGCTTTCCTGATTGTGATGTCCTCTTTGCCATGCGACGAAATTTCTGGAGTGGTCACGAAGTTCCTTCCTTCAACAAAGCCCGCAGAAAGAGCATGGGGTGAGCTGGTGTATAGGTAAATATAGCCTTAATCTTTTGGTTGTTTTATCAATAATCATCCAAACAATATATGAAAATAGATTGTGACCATTTCCCGTTAAGATATACGACTAGCTTAGCTACACTGCATAAATAAAACAATTCATGAATACCTTTTTCAAATAAGTTAGATCGATGAAATGGGTTCGCTGGTGGTAGTACCTTCTAAAGGTGAGGTCAAAAGGTCAAGGTATATAGTGATGGTTGCGTGATGAAGTTGATGGGTTGATCACCATCAACCCCCTTCGTTTGTTTAGCTGCCATAAATAAACTAAACTAACAAAATTTGTTCGTTTAATCACAACGATTTCGAGTTGTTGAATGGATTTGGCTTATAAAAATTCAAGGAATTGAAAGCAATTTGGGCAGTGGAGTTGAATTCAAACTTTATTTAAAAGCCACCTAGGAGACCTAGGAAGAGATAGACATAACATATTGCATACGGTTCGTCTTTAAATTTATTGGCGCAAAATTTGAGACGATTTAGTACGATGTTAAATCATTTTTAGTATGATACTAGGTTAAATGTTGTGTTTTTCTAATTTTAAACGAGTTTAACATCGTACTATCCCCTAACATTTTACTAAAGTTAAAATCACCAACTGGCTATTTTAACTTTTTAGTATCGTACTAAATCCATATGATAAGACCCAAATGTTCCAGGTCCTGCTGGTGCCCAACTTTTTTTTCTTTTTTTCATTTTTTTTTCTAAATAATGAAGTCAAAATGATAAAATATAAATATCGAATTCTTATTTCAAGCACATGATGGGTTTCCGTTAACATATAATTAATTTACAACGCATAAAAACAAAAATTGTGTTCATCAAATTCAAACCCTACAAATGCAATTTACTAGTTAGCAAAAGGTTTACATTTTTGGAATAGATAGTAAATCGCTAAATACTTAGGAAATTGTTAACTAGTAAAATGTTAGGCCTTAACAGTAGGTTGTTCAAAATTTTGAGCCATTGTTTCTTAAGCACATGGTTGTTTATGCTGCGTTTTAGGATTTTCTTTCTTTTAATAATTTAATTATATAGGTATGCCTATTATGAGATCTAAAGGATTTGTATATGCAATGCACGTCAGTAGCTAGAAGGAGTAAAATTATGCTTAATATATTATTTAATTTGATATGTTATTTTCTTGTTCCGAAAACCATATAGACCAAGAGCCCACAGCAGATTTAGCGTAAGAAAATCAACCAACAAAAAAAATTATATGAGTCGAAAGGTGTATTAAAGCTGATAAATGAAATGCTAGTCTTGCAGTCATTGGTAGCGGCTGTTAGGTGGGAGGGGCAAATTTTCTAAAAAATTGACTTAAAACAGAAAAAAAATGATTACAAAACAACGGTAACATGTACAATGCCCTGTTATATTTTCATGAAAGGCCAGAAGTCCCTACTTTCATTTTCTTTTTAAATAAAGTTCTTTGAATGAATAGTTTTTGAAATATTAGTGTTTGAACTCAAAATTTTGAAAAAAAAATTAAAAAAATGACAAAAAATATTTTGTTCGCAAAATGTCACGTAATTAAGTACTATTTTTGTTTCCAAAATTCAATGCCCTTATCAATTTGTAGTCAAGAACTGAAAACCGGATGGTTCTAGGACTTTTACTTTTTAAGATATTAAAAAGTAAATAAACCAGCTTTTTCATAAAAATAAGACAAATCCGGTTAAATCAAAGGGCACGGTAGTGCCCAGCCAAGTTCTGGCACAACACCCTATTTACAGGATCAAACTCAGGTGATTTTTGACCCCCCTCTAACTTCAGTACCAATAAAGTCAGAAACTTCAAATTCGCAGCATTTGCTTAACTCACCAGGTTTAGACAACTTACCAAAATCTAATTCCTTAGCGTCAGTGGTTTCCGAGATATAAGACTGCAAAAATAGCAAAAACCGTAACTGACTCACTGACTAACTGACTCATTGACAGATCATCAAAATTATGGAGCACTTCCCGACATGGTAGAATCTTGTAATTTCACACAACGGCCTGTGGTGTATACAAAGGAAAAAATCGAAAATTTAAGATTTTCCATTCAGGGGGCGTGGTACCCGCCCATTTTCATAGAACTGCTATAAATTACTTGGAGCACTTCCGATTGTCGTAGATTGATGAAATTTAGTACAGCGGTAGGGATTAAAGTGAAGGCAAACGAAAAATTCTAAAATTTGAGATTTTTCATTCAAGGGGCGTGGTATCCGCCCATTTTCATAGAATTGATATAAATTAGTTGGAGCCCTTCTGACTGTCGTGGAGTGATGAAAGTTGGTACAGCGGTAGGGGTTAAAGTGCAGGGGAAGGGAACATTTTAAAATTTGACATTTTACATTCAGGGGGCGTGGCATCCGCCCATTTGAATAAGAATTGATATCAATTATGAGGAGTACTTCTAATTGTCGTAGAATGATCGAATTTGGTAGAAAGGTGCGGCTAGCAGTGCAAGGGAATGCAAAATTTGAGATTTTACTCTCAGAGGGCGTGGCATCCGCCCATTTTTTTAGAATTGTTATCAATTATGTGGCTCACTTCGGATTGTTGCAGAATAATAAAATTTGGTAGACTGGTTAATCATGTGGTCAATACAAAGGATATATTGACAACTTTTTAATTATCCATTCAGGGACGTGGCACCCGCCCATATTCTCAGAATTGATATCAACTATGTAGTGAACTTCTGATTGTCGTAGAGCGATGAAATTTGGTAGAGCGATAGGACTTGACAAGCAAGCAAATGGGAAATTAAAACTTTGAGATTTTACATTCAGTGGGCGTGGCAACCACCCATTTTCACAGAATTAATATATAATTGTGCAGGATTGTGAAATTTGGTAAAGTAGTTAGTTTCCAGGTGTATAAAAAAAAAGTTGAAATCATCAATCACTTTTTCCTGCAGGGGCCTTTCTCCCACCCACTTTTCCTGAGAAAAAGAATCTTTGCAAAAAGTAGTGAAATCACAACAAAAACATAAATGTTAAAAAAGGAGCCAAGTTCTTCTACATATATACAAAAACCTTTCCGAAACAAGTCAGCCGTAAAAAGTAGTGAGATCTAAAAGTACGCCAAGTTCTTAGTTTATAAATGTTAAATATCAAATATTTTAGGTAGAGTAAATTATCAAAATTATCAGAGAAATCTATAATTTAATTTATTACTGATTTAAATTGAGTTAGTTTACTTGGCAAATTTTTTTTATTACCTAATTACTCAATTTTAAAATGAAAACTTGACTAGTAAACCAACTCAATTTAAGTCTGTAATCATTAAATAATAGATTTCTCTGATAATTTTGAGGTTCTTCCATAGTACTCTACCTAAAATATTTGATATTAAACATTAATAAACTTAGAACTTGGCGTACTTTTAGATCTCACTAGTTTTTACGGCTGACTTGTTTCGGAAAGGTTTTTGTATATAGAAGAACTAGGCTCCTTTTTTAACATTTATGTTTTTGTTGTGATTATCATTTCAGCAACCAGTTAAAATAGGACAAACATGCGGAAAAATATTCTTACCTTTTTGAAACTTGGTGGGAATGTCGGATTAACCATAAGAATAAAAAATCAAAAGAGTCCATAAAAATATCTGTATACCACTGGTGTTTTTTGGACGGGGAAAGGGGGATGTATGGCTTAACGAAATTAAAAAATTATATTGATACAATTTGGACATACATATGATACATGATGTTAGGGTATTTTTCAATTCTGAATCTAAAATAACATCAAAATAAAGGCTATACATTAATCCTAAAAAAAAGTTATGGTCCATTTTATCCAGAGATGACTGTTTTTCAGTAAAACTGGTAAACTATTAAAAAATGGAATGGTACATTGATGAAAATTTGTATAAATATTTAATTTGACATGAGAATATAGGATCAAAAGAGTACATACAAATATCTGTGACGAATAGGTGTTTTTCTGAAGCAAAACAGAAGGTATGAAATTTTGATCATAACTCCTATCCCAAGAATGGGAAGAAATTTATTAAAAATGTTTCACTTGTCAAATGCCAAATTGAATATTTATACAAATTTTGCTTCCCGGACAATATGGTAAAAAGCATTTTTGGTGGCTTCAACTACGGTTTTACCATTGATTTTGCTAACTGATAATGTAGAATTTGAGACTTTTCGCAGTATGCGTTGTCTTTCTTGAGGTGATGTAGCCATGTTCGCTATCGCTTTGTTGTTTTTTCATCGTTTTGCCTATATCGAAGGTAGCTGCATACTAAGTCCAATGTTGTGTCCTCCAAATCAAATGCTATGACTATTGTCCTGATAGTCTCGAATTTGAGCATTTTTCTCTTCGGTTAGAACACTTCCTTTTGCCAAAATTATTAAATTCATGAGAAAATATCTTTAACTGTTGATTATTTGATTTTTTGCATACTATTTTTAACGATTTTCTGAGCTACTTGGTTGTTTTTCGAGGTGTATTAAAACAAATGACACAAGAAATAAGGTCGATTTTTTGACTAAAATTGTTCAAAGCGCCATACGACTAACATTTTTTTAGGAGAATTCAAAATTCTTTGTGAGTCTTAATTCCCAATTTGATACACTTTTTCATTCTTGTTTACAATGTAGAAATAAAATAAGCCAAACAAAACTGACGAAACTATCAAGCTATCTTAATTCCACACTTTAATGTCAACACTAACTAGTCAGCATACGATAATGTCGACATTAACAAGTTTATGTCCGGAATCCTGCAAATTGAAAGAAATTTCCCGTCTTTAATTGAACGAACCAGTTCATGCTGACATTAACTAGTTAATATAAAAGTTAAATAAATAGTACACAAAATCCTTCGAAAAAAATAATAATTCCTACGCTCATGAAATTTGGTGAAAAATTTTATTTTAAAAATGAAGAATCAAAAGAGTATATAAAAATATCTTGTAGGGTAGGGTGTTTTTTGACTACCCACTTTATCTAACCCTCAAAAAAAGAACCTTCCCTACTTAATATTTTTGTAGACCCTTTTGAATCTTTATTTTCGTGTCACTCTTAACATTTATACCAAGTTTCATGAGGGAGGTATTTTCTTCACAAGTTCTATGGTGACGGATTAAAGTCACTTTTTTCACTTTCCCTCGAAAAAGATATGAATATTATAACTATATATTATCATAGTTAAGGGTTCCAAGTACGTTTACAAAAATCAATGCCATCTTAAGTGTCCTACCTTGACCATACAGCAATGATGCAAACATTGCTTGTTGTACTTAGTTAATATCATGCTTTTTGCCAAAACTATTTGACCGATTTGGATCGAATTTTCAAATTTTGTCTTGTCAAATTTTAAGCAGAATTGGACAATTTTTGACCTGCTTTTGAGTGCTTCAAAATTACTTTGTTTTTTAGAATCTTCTTTTTAATTCATTGTTAGATAGCAATACAAATATAACATGTATGAATTTAAAACTAATGTGGAATTTAAAACTAATGACATACAAGTTTATAAATAAATATTTTAATATTTAAATTTCTTTTTCTTTTTCTTTATATTTATAAACAAGTTTATAGTGGATGGTTTTTAAGTTGCATATTTCCAAAGTTATAAAGGAAAATGTCGGAAAAATGGGGTGATTTTAGCCTTTCTTCATGTTGCATTTTTCCTGCAGCGAGATCAGGTTTTTAGAAGTTGCAAACTTAGCTACAGTTTATTCTAACATACCCCAACAACAGTGGCGGATCCAGGGGGTGGCTATAGGGGCTAAAGCCCCCCCCACAGGCGGTTCTTTAAATTGATTGAAATATAGAAATCAGAATCAGGAGTCAGAAAAAATAACGAGGCTGGGGCTACGCAATTTATATGCTACGTATTTTTTTTTTCTAAGCCCCAAATTAATTAGGTTGGGGCTGAATTATGAAGGCAATTGTACAAAAAACAAGTTCGGGGCTACGGATAATTGACAGAAAATTGGGACGAAAAAAAAAACAGCTCGCGAGTAGGGCTTGACAAGAATTGGACAAAAAACGTAGTCGGGGCTAAGCAAATAATTCCTTTAAAAGTAACCTTATTCCAGAAAGTGTTTGGGCTTGACTCAAGGGACTGTCAAGTCTAAGTTGAGGCTAAAGCTTAAAGAGATAGTTGAAAAAAACGCGGTTGGGACTTAACAATTAACATGCCAAATGAAAAAATAATTCACCCAAAGAACTTCGCTAACTTTACACAAAAAACGAAATTGGGGCTAAAACCCGTGGAGAATTTGGGAACAACAAATCAAAATCTGAATTTTCTCTGGGCACTCAGAAAATCATGCGTGTGAATATTTGCAATCTCTCTGGACTGACGTGCAAATTTATTGACAGATTTTTTCTTCCGGTGGTTCAAAGCTGATGCTCTGTCATTTTCTTTTAGTCAAAACGTCAAAATCTTGGCAATCCGACCAATAGAACTCAAGATATTAGGTTTTCAAGCGAACCTTAATCGATTTTTTGGAGACTTTGTTTTGCTGATTTTTTGTGTTTTATAATTCTCCAAGAAAAAGACGATAAGGTCCTCTTAAAAAGCTTATATTTTGAGTTCTATGTTTTGACTTAAAGAAAATGACAAAATAAACTGGATAATCGCTATTTTCAAACCCCCGCAAAAGGCTGAAAAAGAAACCTGCCAGACTGTGTTTTTGATACCGTTATATATGCACCTACAAACCATCATACTGATATTTTGGTTATCAATCCACTCCCAAAATTTGCTGCCGGCTCTTAGGCTATGAAGCTTAAATAGCAGAATACATTCGTTTAACTAGAACTACAGAATTATCTAAGTTCAAGGTTTACTTTGAAACCGAATCAAGTGCTGAACTTAAGTTTAAACATTAATTGTAGTTTAACTTGTGAAACTGGCCATTAATGTCTCAAACTCGATCTACCAAGCCCCCCCCCACAGCCAAATCCTAGATCCGAGAACTACATCGCGCTTTGCGATTTTATTGTCGAATTTGACTGGGCTACAAGTTTTTGATCCTTGAACAAAATGGAACTCGAGATAATAATTTTCCCTAGCATTACGATGATAGAGAAAAATGGGTCCCGCAATTATGTCTGTCTGTCTGTACCTCGACTTAAAGTTCTTACACCATTCCGTAGAGGGGAAATTGAATTTTTATTTAGCTCAAGAAATAATGGTACCTGCTATGCAACCGAGACTTATACACAAATGTATTGTTAACGATTTTCACACCAAAATTTCGAGTTATTATAAACGGTTTGGTCAATAGTTTGGTTAAATAAAAATGTCCAATAACGGTTATTAAAGGTGACTGTCATAGAACCAATTTTTGATTTTCAAATTTCTCGTTAAACGATTTTAACCAAATTTTAGTTGAATTTTTTTTTTATTTTGGTTTGAACAATTTCGCTTATAAAAATAAAAAAAAAGTTTTAGTTAAAAAAAAAAAAAATCAATATCTTGAAAACAGGTTAATTTGGTGAAAAATTGTATTTTAATAAATACTAAAAGTTGGCATACCAAATTTTGTTTCTTAAATGTTCAGAAAATATGTGTCATTAATTCGTCAGGAGTATTTTAGGGTATGATTCTGGGGTATATTCTAAGAAAAAAATAGTTTTACAGTAAGGGCCTATCTCCAATTTTGATATCATTTATCGGGAATTTAAGAAAAGCCTTTCTTTGGGGTACCCTGATCCATGTTATCGGTAATTGCGCCGTAAGTACTTACGACAGAAACTTCGTTTAGGCCTCTATTGTTAGAAGACATACCAGTCTTTGTAATTGCGTTTAAAGAAATTTGACATCTTTTCTAAGTCTTAAGATATTCAGTTTTTAGCCTGTTTAATTTTTCCTGCCGATGCTAATTTTTTGACTTTGGGGTCAATTTTCTCCAAAAAATGCGTAATCAACATGATGTTTTAATAATTTTTTTGAATGAACGTAACAATACTAAACATAAAAGTCGCCGAGAAACCCATAGATTTTATGACAATTTGGAGAAACAGCGGCAGGTAAAATTAAAAAAAAATTTTTTTTAGCTTTAAGCTCGAAAAGCTATGAATAAAAATAATTTTTGTGGTTTTAAATAATTTTCTAAGTACGTTTTTTACTAAAACAGTTATAACGGGTGCGCTCTGACATTCCTTGGTTAGAAAAAATGCTAATTTTAGTATCCACTTAAGTTGAATTCTACAAACTATCTGCAGTTGTTGCAAAATGATTTATCAGAACTATTGAAGGACATTCCATAGGTTCAACTAGCTTCATTTAATTCATAACTTGATGGTGCTTCCGCCCACTTTGCTCGAGAGGTTTAAAACTGACAATATGAAGAGTAAGCGGTAATCGTTGGATAGGGAAAAGTTAGAGCAGTTCAATGGCCTTCAAGATCACCTGACCCTACAATATTGGATGTTCTTGAATGGGGAAGAATGAAATAAATCATTTATTCAACAACAACAGCAACTTAAAGTGAATTAGAAGAGCGCATGCTCAAAGCGTACTCAGAAGCGAGGCAGTAGCAGGGGTCATTAATATCAATATCATTGAAATACGAAAACGGGCTCTAGCATGCATACAAAGTCAAAGAGGACTCACTTAAACACCTGTTATAACTGTTTTAGGTCACACATAAAATAAAAATTATCGATAACCACACATATCATTTTTTATTTAAAGCTTTTCGAGCTTAAAGGTTAAAAAAACATTTTTTTTTACTTTTACCTGCCGCTGTTTCTCCAAATTATCATAAAATCTATGGGTTTCTCGGTAAACTTTTTTGTGACCTTTATGTTAAGTATTGCTACGTTCATTCAAAAAATTTATTAAAACATCATGTTGATTACGCATTTTTTGGAGAAAATTGACCCCAAAGTCAAAAAATTAGCATGGGCAAGAAAAATGAAACAGGCTAAAAACTGGATATCTTAAGACTGAGACAAGGTATCAAATTTATTTAAACGCAATTACAAAGGCTGGTATTCCTTCTAAAAAAAGGCATAAGTTAAGTTTCTATCATAAGAACTTACGGCGCAATTACCGGTTACATGGATCAGGGTACCCCAAAGAAAGACTTTTCTTAAATTCCCGATAAATGATATCAAAATTGGAGATAGCCCCTAACTGTAAAACAATTTTTTTTCTTAGAATATACCCCAGATCATACTCTAAAATACTCTTGACGAATCAAGGGACACCCTGTATAGGTAAGGTACAAAAAAAATTTAAAAAAAAACAACCTTAACGATTTTTGATTTTTTTTTTTGTCATAAATTCATATTTATCAAACAAATCAGATGGCATACTTCTTTTTGAGCTCTAGCTATTTAAATTGGTATTTTTAGCTTTTTTAATAATTGCATAATTATTTATATTTAAACTTTTTTAACAGTTTATTTTTGACGACATCATTTTAAATAAAAAAAGCCAATTTAATTAATAAACCTTTAAGTAAGAAGCAGTTGTGTTCTTTTATTATTTGATATGTTTGTGTCGAACATAAGGATTCTTAAAACACAAAATCCGCCCACATTAACCCATGCATTCTTAAGAGAATGGTCACAATTATTAATATTAAATTTTTTTGGTATAACAGAAAATCCAAGCTGAATTTGAAAACATACCTAAAAAAAGACTTTTTGTTGGAAATTACAATTTTTATCGGAATGGATAATTCAAATTCTTTTTTTTTCAATTTTAAAAATTTAACAAAAAAACAACCTAAACAAAATTGAAATATCAATTTTAGTTTTTTGATATTTTATGTTTAAAAATTTATTTTTGTACATCAAAAATAAAAACTTAAAAAATCATCAACCCATTCTTAAAATAGTTTTGATTCGAAAAATATAAAAACCGTAAAAATGTACAAACTTTTTGTATTCTAGGATGGGTAGTAGGGTGGGTCGTTTTCATCATGTTTTGAAAAATCACTGCATAGTCAGTGCATAGTTTAAAATAAAAAAAATATGAACTGATTTGTTGTTTTAAAATTGCGGAATAAGGTACAAAATTGGCTTAGATTCCTTAGTGGATAAGTGCTTTTAATAATTCTTCATCAATCACTGAAAACCAAATGACTCTGTGTCTGCAATTATTTTAGAAAAGCTTAAATCACGAAAACTACTAATTGTATTAAATTATAAAATTACAAGATTGCCCCTCCTACCTATACCGAAGTTAATAGACCCCTACCTCCAATGGTAAAAAATACTTGTATTTGGTCCTTCTACTAGTATCCATTATTTTTTATCGCTGACTATTCGCGCCCCAAATTCATAATATATCAATTTTTGTGACAACTACCAATTTTCAATAGCTTCCCGAATTTGTTTTCCCGAGGGTTACGCAAAATAAATGATAAGGATGAATTCAGAAAACCTATTGGCATAAACTATGATTTGCGGGCAGTAATTTGGCAAAAACTTCTGAGAACGGTCCACCCTAATGGGTTGGTGTATAGGAACCAACCGCCATAGCTTTTATCAACAAAATAATATTCTATCCATCATGTGAAGCGCTTGAGCTTCTATTTTTTTGATGTTTCTTGTGGTTATACCTGCACCAAAAGAGTTATGAGTAGTTTAGTAAAACAAAAATAAAACAACCCATTTTTCGATTTTCTTTCAATTTGTTTTTTTTTTTTTTTGTTAACTTAGCATGTTTCATAAAAAAAAAAATTCTTAACAATACATTTTGATAGAAAACATAATTAAGAAGCACCTTTTGTGAAATGATCACATATTCGACTTTGCTAAAAAACGCTGCAAAATGTTAAGGATTCCTAAGGCAATGCAAGAAATTTGTGTCCTCTTCTGATCCGGCTACGATCTAAAAGCCGTACATCCGCATATCTGGGCAGGTGCTGCTTCAACTTACTTGAGTCTTTTCGATAGTATCCAAAAAAAGCTTTAAAAATGATATGTTGTGAAATCAGAACGGAAACCTCTAGAACACCGTTGAAATGATTCATGTATTTCCCTATTTTATCGCTTCTTTCAGAAAAAGTGTTCCAGTGAAATAGCTAGTTGCATTCCTCCCCAAACAATTTAACCGCAATACTCGCGCTTCTAGGAATGCCCATCAGTTTACCCTTGAGCCCAATTTCGGACGTACTGTCAAGTACAAGGATTCTTTTTTTTAGCCGCATAACACGAACACGCACACGGGCCATCACACTCTGGCTCTATTTTGAGCTGAACTAAAGCCAGACTAACTTTTCATTCAATCACACACGAGCTGATCAAAGCTGGCTGAAAATTCTGTGTGCATGAACCGGCTTTAATATTGTATTAGTACTCTCAGTTTGAGAATCGGCAAAAAAAAAACAAATAATTTCCTTTAAAATTTTCAGCTTAGCATGACAACAGATTTGTTTATTTTGCCTAGAAATTTATTAGTAATAAAACTTTGTTAGTCCGCTCGAAACAAGGATGAACATTTCAGTGGTTTCTTTCCCCACACTTTACCTCCCTTGCCTACAAAACTTTCATTTCCCCAGCTTAGTCTAGTTCAAAATTGAGTCTGTGTGTGATGGCCCATTAAGATATTTAGAAATTCAAAACAAATGTGCATCGGCATCTCCTTTTAAATCCTATCCTATTTTCCTTACGCTAGCACTGTGTTTACATGTTAAGGGTAGTAAAAACCCTTTGAGTGCCCGTCAATTGTAAAAAAAAGAACAAAAAGTCTCTTAAATAACACTCTCAAATTTGGTTTAGTTTTGTAGTTACCTACACCAAAAACATTACAAAGTTACGATTATGACCATTCTGTCAGAAATAAATGTGTGAATAGGGGCGAATTTATGTGTTTTAAGAAAGCTTAGGTTCCACAAAACAATTTTCTAGTAAAAACGCGATTATTCCTCATTAAAAGGTTTATTTAGTAGCCTATAATTAAGTGTAATAAGTTTAATTTTACCTATACCTACGTAATATTCTATGAGATTGACGATGTCTGTTTTAAATGTTTTCTGACGAGCACTCAATACAAACATAATATTACCTCCATATATATAATTGTATGAATCCACTGGTTACCAGCAGCTATGACCAGACCAGATAAATCTATTTAAGGACTCTGTTTGTAAAATCACAAAATTATATCTTCATCATCATTAAAACCAACTGCATCAGGGATGTGTTTTCAAAAAAAAAAAAAAAAAAAAATTATATATAAATCTTTTCCAACGTGGTCCCCAGTTGTCTTTTCTTCGTTTAATGGAATTGGAAACAACTGAGAAAACCAAAAGAAAAACTGCCCCATACGGTATCCCTTGGCTTGGCAGGGATATTCTATTTTCACAGATGCAATGGACATAAATAAATTCTCCAGACAAAGTGGATGTCATGCATTTTTCCATCAACGTGCAATCGCAATGACAAGGGGTGTACGGTTTACGGTACGTATAATCGTATATTCGGTCGCAGAACCGTTCACCATCATCCTCAGAGCTACCGTCCCGTCAAGTATAATATGTATGTATAGTGCGAAGCGAGTTTCCTTTGGTCTTCTTATTGGATTGCCCCATCGCCGCCGTCGTTTTGATGGCACGCCAACGGCGACGGCGGCGGCTTCAGCGACCAGTGAGTCGTCGCTGGAGCGTTCTTTGTCAATATACTATTATTACACAGCAAAGGCATAAGCACTAAGCAGATTTTGTTGTTGGCCTAACTGTGTCCCTAAAAAACACATGGGACACTAAAAATAGCCACCCTCATGATCTAAATGATGGGAAGAAGACAACAACGCCATACCATAGGGTTCGACCAATATTTATATTCCGCAGCTACAAAATACAAAAACAAAAAAATATAAAAATATATATCTATACATCTTATGGAACACACAAGCAACAAGAAGAAGTCGAAATTGTCCCTGGCCCGAAGATGCGCCAGCAAGAGATGGTGTTTGCTCCCATTCGTATAACATAACGGATACACGCATCCACGGAATTTTATTTATAGACCGCGAGAGTCACTGTCGAATTTTATGTGCCGGGTCGCTGGGTAAATGTCAGACGTTGGCACTGCGTTTTCAATGTTTGCACATAGCCACATAGACAAGACAAGACCATCAAGACACACATCTCTCGAATCTATAAAAGTACAGTCAAAGTCAAGTTCAATGGGAAAATGCAACCGCGCCACTGTCACAGGCATCGTTTTTCTAATTGCTGGAAAACGCATTTGTATATCTATGGATAGGTTTCTCTGCATTTATGTATATGAATCTAAAATATACGTATATACAAAAAAAAAAAAGAAAATAAAAACACTCTTGTGGGATGCTTGTTTTCGAGTGACGATGACGAAGGAAACGGGCCTGTCCTGGGTGCTTATAAAATTTGTTGTCCAAAACTATTTGTCATGGTTTAGATTTTTGAGGGAGCATTTTTGAATGGAATTGTGTCTTGTTTTGATGGTGAAACTAAAATTTAGGAAAAATAGAGGTTCATATTTAAAACATTGGGTGTTTGTTTTTCGACGAATAAGAGTTTTTATTTTTAAACAAAAAATAAAACTCTTTGACAATCATTATTTGTATACGCATCATTATTCTTATAAACAAACTTTTTCTGACATTGAAAAATATCTATCCTTTTTTTCAGATTCTTCTTCTCTTCAGACTGCGAAACCCAAAATCCTTATTCGAATAAAGAAGTTGTAGAGAAGAGCATAAGATAGCGCAAGGCGATTCCTCCAATTTTAAAGTGAAAGAAATTTGAGTTTTTACACCTACCGCTACCTTTTTACTTTACTTACTGACTTACTTATGGTGGCGCTACCGTCCTGTGTGGACCACGAGCTCAACCAACAAACCTTCTCCAACCAGCTTGCTGTTTGACGGCTTTCACACAAGGAAACTGAGTTGCCAGAAACTGGCTAGCTTGTAGGCAAGAAGGGTGTGAGGGGAAATTTGTTGTCTTCCTTTTACGCCCTTCTCGCCTAGAAACTAAAAATCGCCGGCAACTCAGTTTCCTTGTGTGAAAGGGGTCTTTTCAGTTTCGCACGCCAAGTTGGTTGAGGTCCTCTTACACTTGTCTGCGCCACTGGTTTCGTGGTCTTCCTTAACTGCGCCGTCCCTCGGGATGGATTCAAAAACCGGCCGGAGGAATGGTGTCCATCCGCTCTATATGATCCAGCCAGATGAGTCGTTTGCCTTTTCACTTTTGTGACTAGATCGATGTCGCTGTACAGCCCGTACAGTTCGTTGTTGTGTCTTCTTCTCCATTCCCCGTCTATGCATACGGGGCCGAAGATCGGCCGAAGATCACCCGAAGATTTTTTCTCTCGAATATTCCCAAAGCACGCTAATCCGCCGCTAATAGGTTCTATGCTTCTGCACCATACAGCAGGACCGGAATGATGAGTGTTTTGTAGAGGGACACTTTAGTCATTCGAGAGAAGGCTTTACTTCTTTACAATTGCCTTCTTCGCCCAAAGAAACAGCGATTGGCAAGAGTTATCCTTCGTTTTATCTCAGCGCTGGTATCATTGTCTGAATTGATAGCGGTGCACAGGTAGACAAAGTCCTTAACTACCTGAAAGTTAAATCTGTCTATGGTGACGTTCTGTCCAAGACGTCTTCGGTGTTGAGCGTCCTTTCTTAATTTAAAATTAAGAGACGATCGAGACGAGAAGAGACGATCGAGACGAGAAAAGTCTCGGTCTCGCATGACGAGACGAGATGAGACTGCCTTTTAAGCAATCGAGACGAGACTGTATATTTGGACCGAAATTTATAGAGACTCTTATAAATTAAAACTTCCAATTTCAGTTAAATATTTGTTTTCTTCTGCACATATTCAAACGATAATCGAAAAAATTTCGTTCCAATAATCAACAATTTGTCCGATAATCGTATTTTTCGGAGACGAGACCGAGACGAGACTTAATTATAAGAGAGCGACACGAGACCGAGACGAGACTGAAAATTTTCGATTTTAACGAGACCGAGACGAGACTTACAAAAGTCTCGCAGAATCTCGTTTCGTGGCCAGCCCTAAAGGTATGGCTTTAGATACCTTGAGTACAGCCAAACCGAAGAAATGCTTGGAGGAAGTTTGACGTCGGGTGGCTACAATCGCAAGAGATTGCTAGGTCCTTCTCTGACCGAGTCTCGAATAACCTCTTATGAGGTCCTATGCCGCCAGCATCAAGTGTTGAAAACCAGTGGCAACATTGCCAGGAAGCCATCAGAGATGTCGCATCTGACGTGCTGGGTTTCACTTGACCACCATAACGAAGCCCATGGTTTTACGACGAGTTCCGGCAAGAACATGCAGCGAAGCAGCAGGCATACACGACGTTGCTGCACACAAGGACCAGAATTGCTCGTGAGTTCTACGAGCAAAAAAGAGAGAGGAACACCGGCTTCTCAGAAAGATAAAGAGGGAGCATGAGAATCGCGATATCGAGGAGATTGAGGGATGTCATAACAGGAATGAGGTTCGGAAGTTTTACCAAAAGGTAATAAGAAGCTCTCTGCGCTACAGAGCCCGAATCGAAGCCTGCAAGGACGAGCAAGGGAACATCATCGTAGTGGATTCACAGTCGATGCTGAGAATACGGAAAGATCTCTTCTGTAGACTGTATAACGGCGATGACGAATCTAATCCCGTTGTCAGGCAGATAACATAATTCAACCTAGTCAACAATTCCATCTACTCGACCTCAACGAAGTGGAAGATAGCAATATTTAAGCTTAAGTCCAACAAAACTGCTGAAGCCAATGGGCTCACAGCCGAGCTATTCAAGCAGCAAGAGATGAGATGGTTAGCAGTAAGCACCAGCTAATCTGTAAAATATGGTCGGCGGAAAGCATGCCCGATGAATGGAATCTCAGCATTGTTTTCCCGATCCACAAGAAAAGAGACCCTCTAAACTGCGCCAACTACAGAGGAACCATAACATCGCCTACAAGATCTTCTCTGCCGTGTTATGTGAACGCCTGAACCTTCGGAATATGAATTTATATGAAAATCAACAATGTGGCTCGATTTTGGTGATTCAAACGTTTCTTAGTCCTCATTGAAGTGTTCCAAGTGATCGTTGCACTCATTTTTAATTCTGAGGACAATTACAAAAAATTCCATTAAAAACTAATGTTATTCGAATTTTCATCAAAGTAAGTATTATACTTTATGTATAATATGTTTCATAGAAATTTTTTTCTATTGCGTTCAAGGGTTTTTATTATCGAAAATGGTTGTATGCAAGCTTAGCTTCCTAAAATACACACAATTGGTGCAAATGTCACCCTAGAGAACGGTCACACTGATGGTCACTTTTCAATAATTAATATTAAAACTTGAAAACTAATCCAAATTTGAGAATTTAACTTAATAAATATAACCAAATAGTCAAGCCGTTTGTCTAATTGGGGTTCCATTTTGATTAGGTATATTGAATGCAAGATGAGTTGGTATTATTCCCTTACAGTTTGGTATTTATTCCTTCAACCAACGTGCTAGGAAAAAAATATGAAGAATCAGCTGAAAACTTAATGTAAACGTTTATACGCCCGCCGCCGGCCGCCGCCGCCTTAGCCGCTAGTGTATTTTCACCCACAGAATTGTTTAATTATTTCAACTTTCAACATATTACAAAAAAGTATAATTAAGCTTACATTTGATAATGCTTATGTTTATTTCTGCCGATTCCAGTGAAATTTCATGCATTTTATTTAATTCCACGGTGTATACACATAAAATCACCCTTAAATTCCTTTCTATAGGTCCCACTGTTCATTATGTCCGTATAGCCACAATTAAGTTGTTCTTGGTTCTTATCGTTGCCGACGATCGCATTTTGCTCAAAAGCCTGATCCAGCAATAAATATGCACTCGACCGCAATCAATCGTAAGCCAGAATCTTCTAGACTTCCATTTAACTGCCATACTGTGCTATAGAACTTCTGTACTTCATCATTTATTCATTCACACAAAACGTTGATGATGATGGCTCGAAAAGTCATATATAGCAGACCATTGCTCCTTCTCACTGCCCCGGTTCGATCGCGTCGATTTGACAACTACGGAAGTCATGTTCCCCGCAAGATTCATGCCGCAGATTGAATCACCGCTAAATCGAGAAAAAAAAGAATGAAAATCTGATTCCGTCACATGTCAGGCAGCCATAATGCACAAAATGTATGCGCCAATAATTTCGAATCGATCCGGCCCACGCTCTAATTCGCGCAATGTGTGACGCCAATTATTTCCGAAATTGCTAAGCAATTGCGAGAGCTTCTTGCCATAGCCACCCTCTCTCTCATTATACAGATTCACGTCGTCGAAGCCAAGTCGGATCGATTCACAGCTCTAAGTTTTCTCGGCTTGGTTTCACACAAACCCAATAACCACCACCACCACCACTCGAGTCGCAGTCCCTGTCCCTGTCCCTAAATAGGTTCCTTGTGTATATCTGTGTGTATTCTTTAATTTGGCTGACACTGATCCTAGCTTTGTTTTTAAATATCACTCATCCTCGGAGCACTCTCCAAAGCAGGTCTCATCTCCGTATAGTCGTCGTCGCCATAATCATCATCGTCGTCGTCGTTATTTCCTACTGCATCACGTTTCACAGCCACCCGAGATTTTGACTTTTGATAAAAAAGACCAAAGAAGCGGAAAACCATTTGGCCAAAATCAACAGAACGAACCACACTATGAGTGCCTGCTGCCTGGGCACATGGGAACAATTCGAGATTCATTTTTGCTTAAAGGGACCGCAGGTAACCACTAGGTTTTTTTGCCAGCCCCGAATGCACTAGCCGTGCCAAGAAGTTCACACAAGTTGGGGCCACTTCTATTTTTCTGTGTGTCTTTTTTTTTATTCCTAAAACTGTAGTGTCCGACGTCGTTCATCGTGGTTTTTCTTTGTTTTCCATTGTTACTCTATGATGTCTAGGAACAACGAAAGTCCACTTCAGGGTCCAGAGTTGGGTCCATTGTGCAATAAAAATTCATTTGTTCCCCCACAGCCACTCGTCATGGCAACATGGACGGAGGATCGACCGACGACGACGCGACATGACCTGGGCAGAATAAAACTGATTTTCTCATACAATAGAAATATTAGCACATGGAAGGAAAAAGGAACATTTCGCCAGTGCGGAAATATGTTTTGCAAGAAATATGTGTTGCAAGATATTGCGGATTTTGTTATAAAACGAAGTTTGACCATTTTTAAAGTCGCAATATCTTGCAACTGATCTCTTTTGTATTAAAAAGTTTCATACATTTTTTCTAGAAAATATTAAAATCTACAAAAAAAATCAAAATATTTTGCGTCAAATTCGTCATTTAAGATAAAAACAGGTATTTTCAATTATTGTTGATGATTTTTTTTTAATAATGATATCATAAAAATCATGGGCTAGAAGAAAATTGTTAGTGCAAACTTTTTAAAAGAAACATAAAGCAGCGTCCACATTATGCCGATCTACATTGTCAATTTATATTGTCGATCAACATGCTAGTGTGTACGTGGTCAAGTGTATACTGTCATGTATCCATGGAAACACTCAGTTTCAGTTAAAATAACAATAAAAATAAGATCGCAAATGAAAACAAAACAGTACAAATCAAAATACAAAATAAAATACCATCATTGGGCGCAGACAGCGCATGCGCATTGCGCAATACAAATGCCAACTGTGTTGAAAAACTTTGTTTTTTTTTCTATCCATTTGAGTCGGGTTACGTTTACGTCAAGAAAAGTTGTTCGGCTCTGTTAATCTACACGTCCACATCAACTAATCATTGTTGATCAGCACTATTGGTTTACACAAAGCTACATAATGTAGACGCTGCTTAATGTTTAAATTTTGCTTATTTAATTTTTCGATAAAACTTGTCGTTTAAGAGATGTATGCAAAAAACCAGTATTTTCGACATTTGACGCTATGGAAGCAGCAAATATCTTGTAACTCATGACTTGAATGAAAAAAATCGTTCCAATCTTCGTAATTTAAGAGTAAAATGCTAGAATCCAGAAATTTAGAATTTTTGTCAAATTTTAAAAATACATAATTATATCTTTATTACTGTTGTTTTTATGAAAAAAAATAATAGTTTGTTCCTATAAGGGGTCACATAATGTACAAATTTTGTTTTCAAATATTTTAAAAAATACGAACTTTTTAGAAGTTATAGGGTAAAGGCGGGAGATATTCCACCCCTTTTTTGTTTTTCTTTTAACTTTAAAAGTAAAAAGGATAATCATTTCAAACATAGATTTATATAATCTGTAGCTAATTTATAAACCAAAAAAAAAGGATTATTAGGAGATTTCACAATGCAAAACATATTTTTTTTAATAACAAAATACATTACTAAAATGACAAGTGAAAAAAAATGGCGGGTGATATGGAACTTAACTTTTTAAGTTATTTTTTGCCACAGTTGTTGTCTATATACGTAAAATGCAATGGGACCTGACAAATTGTGCACTTCATGCACTCGAAAGTTACAAAAAAACTGTTATAAAATCAGAACCAAACATTTATTAGAATCAGGAAGGGGTGATATGGCACCATTGTAAATAAACTGAATTTGCGGGGTGCCATATCACCCTTTCGACATTGCCACTGTTATTCGAAATGAAAATATCATTTACGTATGTGCAGTTATAGCGGTAAAAAGAAACAAACGGACACGGTTCACTCTTTGTTTTTCCGTTAAAACGAAGACCTGACACTGAATACTTTCGTTTCTACACTAAATTTACAAAAAAAAAAAAAAAACAAAAAAATCACATTTTGTTTGTATTTTCGGTTGTAGTTCAAACATTTAACAAGCTTCTTGGATTTCAACTGCACCCGTTAGAAGCTTGTGTGAAACTTAAAGTTATTCTGAAGTCATTATTTAAAAAAAAAAGTCATTAGCTGGGAAATATTGAAAGTGTGCCATATCCCCCGCGGTGCCATATTACCCGACTTTAACCTACGTGAAAAACGAGAAGTTTCGACATTTTACTATTTTTTGGAAATGTCAATATCTTCTTAACGGTGAGTCGTAGGAAAAAATTGTAATAACTTTTTGTAGGTAGCAATATCGACAATTTTTGTTTGCAATATTTTTCGATAACATTTACCCTTTCTGTGTTATATTCGAAAAACTGATATTTTTGACATGCAAACTTGAATAACTATTGACGCGCACATGATCCGGTAATGGACTTTCTTGACATATTATACCATCATATATATGCAAATAATGAAACCAACATATTAGTTTTAACAAGACAAAACAAGGTTGATGATAAATCAACTGGTTGCCGAAATGATCATTAATCTGGATTCTTCTGAGTTTTATGAGAAAGTTGGTTCATTTATTTTTTAATATTTTGAAAAGTATAAGTCCAATAACCATCCGGATTTCAGTGTTTGATTTAATATTAATAAGAGAATGTTGACAACAAAAATAGTATTTAATTATGTTAAAATTTTGAAAAAAGTTAGTTCGAAAATTAAAAAAAAAAATTTGAAAATTAATTTTTCAAAAACTGTTGACAAAAATAACTTTGTTTTAAAAGACAATAAAAAAGGTATGTCTGGCTTTACAAAAAAGTATAACATGGCATTGTTAGCGTAACCGTTGTATTTTGATAAACAAATTTTTCTGTTTAAAGTCAATTTTTTAAAAAAATTGCCCTTCCCGCCTAAACGGGGGGAAACAGACCCCTCCCCTCCTATACGATTTTTTTCTTGTCTCCTCTCAACCTACACGCCCTATCTTTTTGTAACACGTTTGGTGAATCACCCTGTATATTATGCGTTTAAAAGTATTTTCACTTGGATTTTTTGGCAGATGGGCCATTTTTGTGTACTTTTTGATTTTAAATATTTTTTTTTTAGCTTAATTGCGAGTTAGGTAGCTCGTTGGTGTGTGTTTTCAAAACTCTTTTTCTTTTATTATTAAAATCATGAAAAAAAACCAAAGCTGAAGTAGTTAATTGTTCCCCCTTGGCTGGAGGCCTTACCTACTACAATTGCAATTTTAGATTTGTAACATCTTAGCTTTGAGGTAAAATTTTCGAAATATTGCATGTAGGTCCTTCGTCCTCCATTGCAGAACGGTTTGACCGCCTTCTACGAAGAAGCCGCAATCCTTTAAGAAATGAGTACCAAAGATCCCGTACGAATGGTAGCCATAATCAGTGACATCAGGAATGTTTTTTTTTTTCAATTCCACTGAGCCCTTCAATGGAGAAAATGCCACTAGCACTATTTCCGTTATCGAATGCTTGCATCAAATCATCGTATGCTGGCTTTTGTTCTGGATTCCACATTGACACATTTGTTCAAACATCTTGACTTAATACGACTCGACCAAAGTCTATTCATCGCGCCAATCCTCAATTGAATGCGAATAAATGTACTAAAACCGGAGCTT
Organism: Melangyna quadrimaculata; assembly: GCA_949320155.1. Taxonomy (NCBI): domain Eukaryota; kingdom Metazoa; phylum Arthropoda; class Insecta; order Diptera; family Syrphidae; genus Melangyna; species Melangyna quadrimaculata. The sequence continues at coordinate 74,530,759 of OX439484.1, forward strand.
CCCGGATATCCAATTTTCCTGGAAATTTCTAAAATATACCTCCAAAGTGTCCTTACTTGGGCAAATACAAATAAATCAAATCAAAATCGTGAAAATCGAACGATTCGTTCTCGAGTGAGGCGTGCTGAAAAACAAAAAGTGCGACAACTGCGCCACCTTTTGAAAACATTGCTTATATTGCTGTTGTCACTCGTGGTCAAATATTGTTTTTATGCACTCTACTTGCACTCCAAAAACATCAACAGTATTCGATCGCACAAGAGAGCAGTATTAAGTATTTTAATACACAAATATGTGGGTTTCGAAATTCCTTTGAAAAACGACGAACGAAACCCAGTATGTAAATCGTTAATAAATAATACAAATAAAAAGGGACCTAAATGGCTTCCTTGAGGAACTCCGGAATGCGCAATTATTGTTTTTTATGTTTTATTTTTAAATTAAACAAACTGTGATCTGCAATATAAACATGACTCCAGCCAATCTAAACACAAATTTTGCAGCCCGATCGTCATTATTTTTAATAATGACTACATGCAAGCGCGAACGCAGGAAAAAAATTTCGGGGGGGGGGGGGGGTGTTGAACAAATTTCGGGGGGGGGGGGATTTAAACTGAAAACTCAAAATTAAGAGTGAAATTTATGGCGAGGAAGTTAAATTCATACATTTCGGGGGGGGTTGAGCCCCCAAACCCCCCCTGCGTTCGAGCCTGACTACATGTAAAGCGAAATTAATTCCTTGTTGACCTAGTAAAGGTAGGTAATAGTTCTAGTACAGGAAAATTAGTCAACAAATCAATAGCTTTATGGAACGAAATATAGGACGGCTGAATTTTGTATACCTGAAAGAAGGCTATTAGAAAAGCCAAAGTCCTGTTTTTTTGGGACGCCATACCCCTGAGAAAATCCGACATTCTGAAAAACGCGAATCTACACATATCTCCGAAGCTATCGATTTGAGGCGAAAAGTTGTGATAATCAAATTTGTTTGAAATAAAGTTGTCTTTTATTTGTCATCAAAACTTTTTTCTGCGTGGACGAGGTTATGTCGTTTTATTTTTTTTTTCTTTCGGGTTTTTTTAATTTTCTAAGAAAGTTATGTATATTATTCTTATAATAAAAGTTTTAGAGCACAAAGTTTAACAAATTTTGATATATTTTTGAAGATTATGCGATATCCGAGTCAAAAGCTAGAGCTTTCACAATTAGAGCTATACTACAGTTAAGATATACTCTTTCGTGGCTAATGCCCGGGTACTTGGGACGCCATGACCCTGGTGAAATCTGCCATTCTGAAAAATTTTAATTGACCTATATCTCCGAAACTATTGAACTTAGAGGAAAAACTGTAAGGCCAATAATGCGAATAATTCTTTTAAAGCTATTTCTGAAGCAAATATCGACTTATTCATATTTAAGTTGTTTAACATATGAAATAAATGATCAAATTTAAAAATTTAAATAGAAAATATTGCGTTAAATTAGTTAAACTTGCAAAAAAAAACACATTCTAATATTTTCTACGCGATCTACAAACTGTCAAATTTCACAAAGCTGCGAACAAATAATACACTCGAATTTAACCTCAAAAATAAAATATCTGGTTACTCGTGTTGTTTGGTTTGGTTGCTTAAACAAAATGAGTGACTCCGCAGAAAAAAAGTGTTAAATTATTTGGAAATAATTAAATATCTTTGTTTATTGCATTCTAAAAACGGACAATATTTTTTTTTAATTATTTGAAACTTCACTTTTGTATGATAGTTCGCAGCTCTCTGCGACCACTCATATGAATTAAATGTCAAATTCTGCGACCATTTGCAATTCCCAGACGCAGGTCGAAGCTTCATATGAATCAGTGGCGATTCCTGGTCCTTAGTATTGGTTTAGCTACGTGGTCTAGGGAAGGTTAAAATAAAAAAAAATCATATTTTTTTTTTAATTTTATTGATAACGACAATTAATAAAAAAACATTAATAAATGATATAAAATAAAAGTTTAAAAATGTATCAATGTCGTGGTTAAACGGTCAGAACATTTTCGGACTTTATCATAAAAATCGTCACTTTCTATAACAATTATATAACAATTATATGAATATAAATATCCATCCTATGTTTATATGATTTTGCGTTGCAAAAAATCTTAAATGTAACCTTACCTACCCACATTAATGTATGAAGGTATGTATGTACCAATCTTTAAACAATTTAGTTCACGTTAAAAGCTATGTAAACAAATTTCACGTTAGCGGTCAGCCGATAAAAGATACTTCTAGCGACTTTATGCCAAAATAAATTGAAGATTATTTAACTATGATCTATTTTATTATAATAATATTATTTCTAGGTTCTAGTATATATGCATTTAATTCCATCTCACTTCTCAAAAAAAAAAAAAAAACAACAGAAAACAATGTCGCACTCTCATATTTTAAAGCACCACAATCCACAAATATATTTACTCACATTCAAAATCCACGCAAATACAAAATAATTAATTAATTTCGCACTTTTAGTATTCAATACGAATCAACTGTTTATGTTTATTTCGCAAATAGCCCAGTCAATTCAACAATAAATTCGCAAAGCGCGATGTAGTTCTGCATTTCTAATAAGTTGTTAGGGTATGTTAGAGTAGTCTGTATCTAAGTTTGCAGCTCGAAAATCTGTGCTCGCTGCAGGAAAAATGCAACAGTGAAAAATCACTAAAACCATCCCATTTTTTCCGACATTTTTCTTTATAACTTTGGAAATATTCGACTTAGGAAAAAAACGTCCACTATAAACTTGTTTTTTATAAAATTTTATACAAGACCACATCAGTTTTAAATTCACGCATGTTATATTTGTGTTGCTATCTAACCATGAAAAACTAAGTTACTTTGAAGCAATCAAAAAATAAGTCAAAAATTATCCAATTTTGCTTAAAATTTGGAATCAAATATTCAGAGTATTACAAGACGAAATTTGAAAATTCGATCCAAATCGGTCAAATAGTTATGGCAAGAAATATGATGTTAATTAAGTGCAACACGCAATGTTTGCATCATTGTTGTGGTCAAAGTAGGACACTTAAGTTGGCACTGATTTTTGTACACGTCCTTGGAACCCTAAACTATCATAAAATATAGTTATAATATTTATATCTTTTTTTTTAGCAACTTTTTAGCAAATTTAAAAGTTTCGAAAATGTTCACGAAATTACATATTTACATGTTAAGTGTACAATTTTCGGAAGTTTTAAAATTGATATCAAAGTTGCAAACAAAAAGGATATAAATATCATAACTATATTTTATCATACTTAAGGGTTCCAAGTACATGAAAAAAAAAATCAGTGCCAACTTAAGTGTCCTACTTTGACCACACCAGTGATGCAAACATTGCTTGTTGCACTTAGTTCATCACGTTTCTTGCCAAAACTATTTGACCAATTTGGATAGAACTTTCGAATTTCATCTCGTAATACTTCAGAATATTTGATGACAAATTTTTAGCACAATTGGACAAATTTTGACCTATTTTTTGATTGCTTCAAATTACTCAGTTTTTCTGAATTTTTTTTTAATTGTTGGTTAGATAGCAAGACAAATAATATAACATAAATGAAAATGAAATGAAATGAAATATTTTTCAAAGTTATAGAGGAAAATGTTGGAAAAAGTGGGATGAATTTAGCGTTTTTTTCACTGTTGCATTTTTCCTGCAGCGAGCACAGGTTTTTCAAAGTTGCAAACTTAGAAACAGACTACTCTAACATGCCCCAACAACATATCAAAAATGCAGAGCTACATCGCGCTTTGCCAATTGAGCACTTTTTTTTGGAAGTAAGTAGGTACCTGGAGCTGCTTGCATACCTGATGTATCGTGCTTTATCGCATCATACTTACGCTTACACTTTCATTTATTTTTATTTATATGGTATTGATTATTACAATTACATTATGATTATCATTATTTCAACATTACATTATATAATTTATTCATTTAAATTCTTGGTTTAGCGGCGATAAACCTGCTAACTGAGAGGAATCGCCACTGATATGAATGACACTTAAATGTTAAAAACGATATATATTATAACTTTAAATTATAACAAACATGTTATTTAAAAAAACACCTAAGAAAGTTTGACCTCCAAACAATAAATGGGAATGCCTTCTTATTTGTTTAATAAAAAAAAAAATAATTCAAAAAAAAAACATTTGTGACCACTTTTTTTATAAGTTAATTTTTTACATATTTATAAAATTTCATGAACATTTAAAAAAAAAAATTTAGTGTGCTAATTTTAAGTAATCTATATATATGTAAATAGCCTTTAAAACAGTTTGTGGTACCATTTGCTCCAAAAGTATCCAACCGATTTAGATAAATTGTATATGGTTGGAAAGCCATAGGTGCGGCAATGTGCAGAATATACCTGAGTCAGGCATTAACACACTGTGGGCCATTTTTGGTTTTGTACTGCCGACCACTGTGCGTATTAAAAAAAAAATTTAAAACTAAACAAAAATATTTTGTGATTTGATTCAAACAAATAGTTTGACTTTGAGTCTGTGAATGTGAGTTTTGGGTTTACGAATTTCGGCCAGTGGGCAATACTAGTATATAATAAAATGCAAAACTTAAAAAAAAAACAATAATTTACCCGTTTTCATCATAGGTAGGTAGAAATGGCGACAACGGGCAGTCTAGCCCATAGCCCAATTAGCGCTGAAGTGCGCCGTTTTGATACCATAAATCGTTTGAACCAGTGGATGGAATTGAAGAGAGAAAATATGGGCATATCCTCAGGATATCGTCCCTTTTTATTTAGCTTAGAATAGGATTTTGTTGAAGTTTTAGCACAATCATCAGAAAGTGGATCACTCACTCAACCAGATCAGCACCCGCAACCGCCCCATCCCCAGTTAGCCCACTAGGCAGTTCGTTCGCTGGCACTGGAGCGTCCACTGATCTGATTGGATGATCATCCAGCCGCTGTGCACCACAAACCCCCACCAGAACCCTAGTCCACTATCTTGTGATCATAGGGAATCGACGGAAGGTATAATGCAGAAGTAGCCGAAATTTGTCCTAGAGCCATTTCGTAGCGTTGAGAAAAGAAATCAAGTCTTTGATCTTCATTTCATAAAGTTCGTGAATGTCGTCAAAGAATGCTTTTCCGAGTGACTGTTTTCTAGCTTTGGCCAGAGCAGGGCATTTGCAGAGGAAATGAACTACTGTTTCCTTTTCCTGCTGGTCCTCACAGCTCCGACAGTGAGTATTGTGAGGTATGCCCAGCTTCGCTGCATGCTCTCCTATTGGCCAGTGTCCGCTACAGGTTGCAACTACCCTGGCTATGTCTTGCCTGGGTCTGCGTATTAGATCAATTGTTTCATCATATTTAGTTTTCAAAAAAATAATATTTTCCCCTATGACAATTCGGGCTGGCCACGAGACGGGAAAAGTCTCGGTCTCGATCTCGATCTCGGTCTCGCATGACGAAACCGAGACGAGAAGAGACTGGCTTTTAAGCAACCGAGACAAGACCGCAAGAAGACTGGATATTTGGACCGAAATTAACAGAGTCTAATAAATTAAAAAAAAACAATTTCAGTTAAATATTTATTTTCTTTTGCACGTATTCAAACTATAATCGAAAACATTTCGTTCCAAAATTAACAGGTTGTCCGGAAATCGTTTTTTTTCGGAGAGGAGACCGAGACTTATACGAGACCGACACGAGACCGAGACGAGACTGCACATTTTCGATTTTAACGAAAAGTCTCGCAGAGTCTCGTCTCGTGGCCAGCCCTAATGACAATTTGATTAAAATCGGTGAAGCCGTTAACGAGAAATTTGAAAATGAAACAAACGTTTATGTGCCAGGAACAACATTTTGACTTTGAAAATTTATCAAAAATTGTTCATTTAAATAAGTTTATTTAACAATTAGATATAAAGAAACGATTACTGGCTATCTGACTCGTCCTGCATAAACGTGACGGAATTGACCCCCTCTCTCTCCATACGATGTGTTATTGTCTCAATCCAACTTTTAGCTTTAGCTTTCTGTCACACCTTATGCAAATCACCCTGTATTTCCATACAACAAATATTACTATATAACCTTCATTTAACTTATAAGGTATTCGAAATCACAGTTGACAGTTCAAAAATGGCGTGAAAACGACAACTATACCTACATTAAAAAAAATTGATTCAATGGACAATTAATGGATATTTGTTCAAATTCAATGAGACTGTCTGCAGAAATTCATACAAAACAAACTAAATCACATTGCTGTTGCGCTCTTCTTAAACTGTTTTTTTTTTATAAACCAAACTTGAGAATTGCATGAATGGTTGGGGGTTATTCATATCGTCGCCTTCCATCACCACAAGATGTGGCATGACAAAATGTTGACCTCATGTGAAAATTCAGGAGCTCAAGCGACAAGGTTGCACATAGGTAGGAACCACAGTTGTATATACACTATTGTGGGGGAGTATACATATATAAGATACCTGAATATCTACGCGCCTCTTAACCATTGCATCGCGCTGCCATCATGTGAAACGTGTTAACAAGTTTTACCGCGCGCTAAATGCTTTCAGTTGTTCTGTTTTGTGTTGTGCTGACAGGTGGACGTGGACTGTGGAGTGGACTTGTTTTTCAGAGGAAATTTGTTATCAATCTTGGTAAATCGAGAAGTACCGAAGGGGGTGGGCCTATAGAGACCATCAGACTCTGACTATAAAGATTGTATTATATAGGTATAGACCATGATGATGGCGCGCATGGTGCATTATATGCGGATATAAAATGTCAGTTATGTGCACTACTGAATTTGATTTTCGTCAGTCACTGAACTAGTGGCAATAACAAAAACAACAACAACAACAACAACAACTACATTTAAAGAAAAAAACATATTTTTTTTGTACGAAAAGAAAAATTGAAAAACAATGTGATGACTATCACTTTGGACAAATTCCGGCATGATGTCGGAAAACGTGACGAGTGTTTTGAGCTCAACTCGCTCGCTGGGTACTAGTACAATAGTATACCTTTATTGTGATAATGTTGTCGGTCGGTGCAGCTGTGTGATCTGAGATGGGTTAAATATAGAAATGCATGGCAGATTGGTGTTCACATTAAAGTAAAACTCATATACTACCTACCATACGAGTTTATGCACTTTAAAGTGCCGTTCTATTACATAATTTCTTTCAAAAAAAAAATCTGTTCAATATGTGTACTAGTATCTGTACCTAGTTCAGCTTCTAAATACAAAGATGAAGTTTCAAGTAAAAGTCAAAAGAAATATATTACCACTTACTCCAATATGATTTTTCAGCTATGATGTTAACCCTCTGATTATATGTAACGTTATTATTTAAGGGGTAAATAGAAAACCTCTGACCCTAATCGAAGGATTAATCTCTTCATTTTGTACCCCTGCTTAGGACTGGCCACGAGACGAGACTTTTGTAAGTCTCGTCTCGGTCTCGAATCGAAAATTTTTAGTCTCGTCCCGGTCTTGTGTCGGTCTCGTATAATTAAGTCTCGTCTCGGTCTCGTCTCCGAAAAATACGATTTCCTGACAACCTGTTGACTATTGGAACAAAATATTTTCGATTATGGTTTGAATATGTGCAAAGGAAAATAAATATTTAACTGAAATTGGATTTTTGAATTTATTAGACTCTCTGTTAATTTCGGTCCAAATATACAGTCTCGTCTCGGTCTCATCTCGGTTGCTTAAAAGCTAGTCTCGTCTAGTCTCGTCTCGGTCTCGTCATGCGAGACCGAGACTTTACTCGTCTCGTGAAATAGTACTTTAAAATTACCCGTATAAAGAATGAAAATACATACGACAAATTCTTGTTCCAAATCTAAAAGCTAGAATTTTCAAGTTCCTTATTAAGGTAAAATGTTTTTTTTCTCGTAAAAAATTAGGACAACTGTTTAGGCTATTGAATATACCTTTAGTCTGGAACTTAATCTTGCTTAAAAATCCATGCCTTTATTAGAATGGTCATACTGTTAATTTTTCCATAAATGTTTTTTTTTTTTGTTAGAAATTAGATTTTCTACTAAAATAAATGGTTAACAAAATTTATGAAAAATTTAAGAACGAAAAAAAAGCCAACCTAAAAAAAATGGAAAAATCATTGATTTTAAATTATTTTTTACTAAACTGCTCATAACTTTTTGTTGTGCAATGGTAGAAGCATGATAAATTCAGGTGAAAAGAAGAAGGGGATCAAGTTTTTATTATGATGGATCAAAAAAGTTAATTTGATATAAATTGCCGGAAATATACCATCTAAATCAAAAAAAAAAAAATTTAAAGATCAAAAATAACAGTACAAATGTTGAAAGTCCTCAAGGAAAATACTTCGATTTCGATAAAAAAAAAGTCGGTTTATTACTATTAATTGAAAAGGGCTACTTTCAGAGGAAGTTTCATGAAGTTATTCAAAATAAATATATTTTTTTTTTCAACTCTATATGGTGAGATTAAAACGAAAATCTCAATTTTATCTTATATTATACTTAGAATGTTGGTCCTAGAACCAAAAATAATGGTACCTATACCTACCATACAAATGTTGAAAAACTACGAAGAAAAAATTCGCGAAAACGGCCATAACGATTTTTGTACAAAAAAATGTGTGTTTTCTAATTAGTGCAATGTACCTTTAAGGAAACAAATTTTACTTCGAATTTTTATTACCAGTAATTCCTGTGTAACCATTTTTAATAGTTTTATTTAAATTATTTTTTTTTTTTAAGTTAAAATAATAGTATTGCATACCAAATTTTTCAAAACCTCTTTTAGAAGCAACTGTTCGATTTTTCAAAAATTGGTTTACGGGTTCTTTAAATTTGTATTTCAAATCTATTTCTAAACATACTGCCGTCCTAACTAAAAAGAGCACATCTCCATTTTTGTAGTTTTGAGATAAATGCGTTTTAATGTTTTTGGTTTCTTTGAAAACCATACGAAAATCGATTTATGCCCATTTTCAATCGAATTTATTTTTACTTAGGGCGGCAGCATAGGCAATGTAGGTAGAAATGGCGGTCACGGGCAGCCTAGTGCATAGTACAATTTGTGGGCATTCGCCTTTTTAGCCTTGCTGCGTAAAGGCGGGGTCTGTAGAATGTTTTAGGCAAAAGTGAAACTATATACGGAAATAAATTAATTTTATTTAATTTAATTTAATTTAACTTAAATCAATTTAATTTAATTTCAATTAAATTGAAAAATAAAATAAGAATTAATTTGCTTCATTATAATAAATATGTAAAAACAGCACTTTCGATTTCCGAAAAGGAAATAGGTTTTTGGCATTTCTGGCGATAATTGCCTCCGTTTTTGGCTTTTGCCTAGGGTATACGTTAATACCTTCACCAATTTCCAAATTTAAAACTAATGTCTTTAAGACAAATATTGCATTTGATATTATTTTTTTTTAAATAAACAAATTAAAGAATAAATGTTTTTGTTTGTAATTTTAACGTCTTTGTTTCTGCAGACTCCTTTTATTTCTATATACTTCAATATGCTTTCCCTCCTAAATCTGTATCTTTAAATTTACTGCGAATTCTTTCCGTATTCAAACCAGCTTCAATACGCATTCACTACGCAATTTTTCTTACGTTGCAGCTTTTCCATTTCTGGTTGTAGCAAAAAAAAAAAAAAAACAAATACAGTGTGTAACAAGTGATACTAATCATTGTAGTCGTTTCAGAAGTTACACGATTACAAACAAACTATAACCAACAATTAAAAATAACTAAACTAAAAATAGTTGTCGCTTTACTTATGGCTCGGTAAAATGTTCATATTTTGTTTTCTAGGTATAAAGGTATTTGAAACACACAAAATATGTTGGTGGGTATGAAGATTTTTGTGAAAATTTCGTTGGTTTTAGGATAAAATAGTCAATTTACTAAACTAAACAATAAATTAAAAAGTTTCGAAATGAAAAAAAATTCTAACCAATACTTTTCGTAACCATTTTTAAGGACTTACTTAGCTGTTTTAAAAACAGTGTTGATTATAAAATCAAAAGAGAATGGCGTTAAATTTTAAGCAGCCTAATATAAAGGTTTATTTTATTACTATACTCATTGAAGCGTATACATAGTCATTTTAGAGTTGTATCTTAGTTAAACATAGGCTTAGTTGAATTTTCGGACGTTGATACTATTTTTTTAAGTTTATCATTGCAAAATATTTGAAGCTATTTGTGTAGTATACCAAGTTAATTATCTTATACAAATATAAAACCAACAATTTGTAATTAAAATCGGACTAAATTCATTGAGCCAAAAGTGTCTTAAACTGTAGTTTGTTAAACCTGGGTCTATCTGCGACTATGAATATGCCCCATTATTATGTTTTATATTTCGAAACAGTTTACTAAATACCAAAAAAGGACAAACATACCTATTATTTTGACATTTATAAGCGTCAAAGTGTCATATAGATTTAGTACGATGCTTAAAACATAAAATAACCATTTGGTGATTTTAATCTTTGTAAAATGTAAGGAGATAGATAGTACGATGCTAAACTCGTGTAAGAATAGCAAAATACAATTTTTAACCTTGTATCATACTAACCACTGATTTAACATTCCACGTAATCGACTAAAATTTAAATTTTAATAAAATGAAAGAGCTGACGTTCAAACTTTTTAAATGCAAATTTGGGGTTGATGGCAAAATACTGGGTGCGTACTTTGTGTTTTCAATCAACCCGTATAACTCTATAATCGTATAAATGTTTAAATAATTTATTTGCTGTATATTAAGCAAAAGTTTGTCATTTCTTCTTAATTCTCTACCACTGCACAAAAAAAAAGCGAGTGCAAAAAATTCGCACTTAAATTTTTTTAACAAAAAAAAAAAAAAAACGAAAATTGACTATAAAAGAAAAAACCTGCGGCAATGGTTACAATTCAAACCATATAATGAGATCTTATCTTTTGTTTATTTTATTTTTAAATAAAGAAAACTAAATTAACTGTTATACCTATGATTTGGTATTCAGTTATAGTCGATTTTCAATCGACAGTTAAGGAGTCAGTTATCTGCCGCAGAAATCTTCTTGTCAAACCTTCCCAGTTGGTGCCGAGCGGTAATAACCACCACAGCTAAGCTTGTGTGATGTCAAGATCGGGATCAGCTAAGATCCGATTTAGGGCTGGCCACGAGACGAGACTCTGTGAGACTTTTGTAAGTCTCGTCTCGGTCTCGTGTCGGTCTCGTATAATAAAGTCTCGTCTCTTGGCCAGCCCTAATCCGTTTGAATTGTTCTGGGTTCCTCTTTACTCATCAATAGTTCAACACTCAGCAATGCGATTTGACCATATATAAATGAAGTTTCTTATTTTCATAGGTAGTGTGAGCGTTTTCATAATCTGTGCCGAAGAAATTTAAGGCTGGGGGGTAAACTAGTGTTTAACGAGCGCTTTCGGACGCCTTTGACAGGGTCCCGTCATACTCATATTGCCTTACCCCGGTATATTGGCTCTGCCGGGGCTAACCTTTCCTTTCCAACCTATTCGTGGAAACCAAATTGCTGCATACACTATGGATGATTTTGACATGACTACATCTTTTACATCTTTGCCATCCACCAACACAGAGGAAGAGATGATAACTCTTGTCCTCAAGCCAAGAAGGTAGCTCAGTAAGTACGGGTAGTTTCTGTGCTTCTGAACAATCCGTACATTCAGAAAGCACAGGCAGGACCCTCCATTCCTCCATATAGTACCCGTGTCCCCTGTGCGTCCTAATTCGATCAATATCTGACATAGCGGTGCTGCATGAGGTAATAAAAACAAAACCTGTCCACTTCACACACGTATTTTAATAACATACATACGTATAGATAACTTACGTATGGCGTTTAAGAGTGGAGAGACCTACCTGTTCCATGTGCTATCAAATAGTTATTGTTCATTGATCGTTGAGAAAAACTTAAATAAATTCATTTAAAATTGCTTGCTATTTCCAAATCTGTGAACTACATTTACCATCCACCGAATGACATCAATAGATAATATTCAATGTCATTTTTTTTTTATGAAAAAACCTTTGATTATTCTCATACTCATTGAATTCATATAAGTTAAGGTGAATTAAAATATAATTATCCCAAATGATTGGTCCTTTGCGGAACAGAAATAAAAGAATCAAAGGAGCGAGTATAATGAGTACCTACAGCTATAGGTGTCACAAGACCGCCAGAATATAGTTTCCATTGTTAATCCGAAAGAAAGACAAAACCGCACAATCGCATCAAAAAAGGACACCCTCTCACTGATGACCACAAGAAAAGTGCCTAATCCTTGCACAGTGCGTGAAATCACTGCTAATTGGTAATATTTGGTTGCCTTTTTTTGTGTGTTTCCTTCTTGTTCTTATCTTGCCAGTCATTCATCCTTCCGTATTTAGGTAAAGGTATACATCAGGTAGACAGGAAAGTGAAAAATCTGTTATTAGATTTGTTTTGAAAGGATGTGTTTTGTAAACATATAACTTCCTTCATTTTCTGCCTGCGATAACGCATAAAATCACATAGGCGAGGCGTAACTTGTTGCAACACACACCGGCCGGCCACTTGTTCAGATATACAGCAACAGATAAAGTATAGTTTCATGTGGATTTGTGCGTGCGTATCATTCAGGATGTTTTTTGGGGTCATTTGTGACTATCATCTTCTGACCACTGCGCTTCCGGTAAGGGACATGTGTTTCTAATTTGAAACGCACGGGGAATTTGTAACACACATGTTATTTATAGACTAAAAAAAAGGAACTGGAAAGAAGTAAGGAAAATGACGAAAAAGAAATTATGTGTAATCTGAGATTCAATGGAATGATTCATTAGAGGAAGATGTATCCAACAGGATAATCTATTTAATTTTGTACGGTTTGGAAATACCGAGTTTGATGGATTAATGTACAATCTTGACTTGAATAATAGGAAATGGCTTTTTTGTTGGTTTTATTACAGGTTTCTGTTTTACTTTGTTTAATTGAGTCATAGTACTGGATTTTGATTTTTTCCCGCCCCTTATACAATTGAACCGTAATACTTGCGCTTTTAAGAATGTTCATCAGAGTTTACCCTTGAGCCCAATTTCGGACGTACTCTCATGTATAGAGATTCTTTCTTTAGTCCCACAACAAGAATGTGGAATGTTTTACTTGGTCCTATTTCCCCCCACCCCCCACTTTGATATTCAGAACTTCAAAACCATTGTGCATCGGTATCTCCTTTCAAATCATTCCTTACTTTTTTAACGTTCGCATTTTGTTCGTTCGTATGAAGGGTAGCCAAAACCTCTTTAGTGTGGGCTCTATTAAAAAAATACTTCCTTTATCTGCGTCACTGTGTGTTAATAAACAAATAGCTATAGCATCATTACTTGAATACTTATCAGACCAACTGCAAATCACCAAATGAAGAACATCAAAGCCGGAGTTGCACAGGATTAAAATCCAGACCCCTTCCTCTACAGCTTCATCCCACCATCAGACAACCAAAATCTCCTTCGTGCTGATAAGTTCCTTACATACGCTACATCAATGTATCCGCTTGCAGGTTTACCAAAAGTTGAGTACCACATCAACAGGCTCTACGACGCCTTCTGCAAGAAATTGGGCATCCGGATAAATACCATAGCTTGTTTGCTTCAGAAAACCCAGTAGAGGTATTCGCAGCGCAGCCAACTGCCGAAATGTGGTACTGAAACTTTCGGGCGGATCTACGATATCACCCAAAAAGAACGTGAAGTGCCAAAGCATTCACTTCAACGAGTTGCTTAAGTGCAACCCACAGTCACAAAACGTTCTAAAAAAAAAAACAACTGGCGTGCCTTCCACCGACTCCACTCACTGATGAGTAGCAGAAACGGACTAAACCAGAAGACAAAGATTCTTATCGCCAAGCAACTCCCGCGGCCTGTAATCTGTTTTTTTTTCCCAGCCTGGCTCCCCATCTCAAAGACGGCTATGAAGGAACTTCAAATGCTCGAAAGAAAGCTACTAAGGATCTGCACTCTGGACTTCATTTCGACGGCAGCAGTAGAAATTTCTCGGTTGAAAATTAATGAAATACAAATTTCCTTTTTGTCGAAATAACATAATACAGTATGCAGACGTCAGTACCTATAAAACAAACAAATACAAATTCTTTAAACAAAATCTTATTTCTTTTTTTAACATCCTGATGTGTAGGTATACAATAAATACAAATTATTTCATCTACACCGCCGACCACTAGTCTACACAGAAATAATTTATATAAAGACAAGTGAAACGGTATACTCACGCACTTCAATTTCAAACTTAGGTAGAGATCCTTTTTTTGAAGAAACAAAAAAAAAAAAACAATCTGTGTCCCGTTATCCGTAACTAAAGACGAGCTGTTCAACTTTTGATGGAATACATCATAGTGGGAGCATAATAATTGGAAGGACGTCATCAAAAAACAGAAAACGAAAAAACTAGAACGCCTTTTCATTGTTATTCATCAGAAATTCAGACAAAAAAAAAGTGGGTCCTTTCAATCACATAGGCCTAACGCAAAATGCCCGCTTATACGCAGTTTGATATATGAGAAGATCTTCATATAGCGGTACATCAACATCCTTATCCACTCAATCGAAATAGTGGTCGAATGTAAAGAGGGCAGCCTAGCGGTTTTTTTTTTATTAATAATGGACCTTCTTTTTTTATTGTTTTGGTCCATGTATAGAAAAAAAAAACAAAACTCCTGGGAAAAGTAAAAATATTTTGAAACGGGGATTTTGTTTTTTTTGAAAAAAAAAAAAGGAACAAACTAAGGATTTCCGTGTGCTATACATTAAGAAACAGGTAACGATGATCGAATTTTCATTAATTACGTCATGGACAAAGTATAGTAAAAAGATCTTATTGAGTTTTTGTTTGTTTATTGGATGTATTTTCATCCCTTGATGCGAATTTAGCTTTGTCCTGTCCATGTCCATGCATCCTGTAAATTCTGTTGCATATCACTCACAATCTATATACGCACACATCTGTTATTTTATCCAAAATAATCTGCAAAAAGTATATAAATATGAGGCTAAAATATCACAAAGTCGCTCCTATTCCGATCAAATAACTTCAGGCATTATTTTGTTTTTGTAACTGAAAGTCGATGAAATTTTTGTTATACAAGTAGGTTTTGTTTATTATTGGAACTTACATAAATATTGCGAATTGGTAGTGCCATTGACGATGATATATGGAGAAAACCTAAAAAGGAGCCAATTTTCTC
The DNA here is from genome assembly GCA_949320155.1 of Melangyna quadrimaculata. Lineage (NCBI taxonomy): Eukaryota > Metazoa > Arthropoda > Insecta > Diptera > Syrphidae > Melangyna > Melangyna quadrimaculata. Next base: position 74,546,081 of record OX439484.1, read on the forward strand.
AAGTAACTGGAAAGACTTATGTCCTCTTCGGAGACCCAGAGACGTTTTTTTATTAACTGCCATATTTTTTGTAAGACATCTACGTCCTCCCATTTAGGCAGTATCGTAGTTCAATATGAAAGCAAAGAATGACGCCCCTGTATCCAGTAGCGGAACTAGGATTTGGCTGGGGGGGGCTTGTAGATCCAGTTTGAGACAAAACTGAAAATGATATCTAAGGGCCAGTTTTTCGGGTTTAGAAGACCTAAAGCCAACTTAAAATTTAAACATTGACCCCACTTTCATTAAGAAAGGCTGGAAACATAAGGCAAGGGGGGCACTTGCCCCCCCCCTGGCTCTGGCCGAACAATCATACTAGTTCTATTTTTATTATTAACTAGGAAATGTTCACAAGAACGACTGTTTAAATGTACTTTTTTTGTCAGAGTCCATGGTTTGCCCCCCCCCTGACTCTGAGCCAAGCCGTGTATAGCTTCTTTCATTTTACTCTTTTTTTTGTTCTGAAATGTGATTATTTTCTTGGCAGCTTTGTTTCCAGGTCCATTAGGCCAGTCGAAATGTAATTTCAATTTAAAAAAATTAAATAGTGGATTTTTTTTCTTTTAATCGTTATAGGGGTTCATAAAGAGTGTTCAGTACGTTTTTTGCCCACCTAGCTCTTTTGCGTTAGCCGCCATTTTGAATTTACCTTGAATCTATACGATATTAACGTCATTAACCAATTTCGGATTCAGTCAAAAATGGTTGGTCAAGCCGGGAAATTGAGTGGGGTGGGAAAACGGATACAGAACATATATCCAGAGGCAAATTTCTTTCAGTGCAGCTCACACAAATTAAGTCTGATTATTAACGATGTAAGCGAAGTTTCTGAAATCAGAAATGCTGCCCGGACGATTAACCCAAGAAAGATAACCCTATTTGAGGCTGTGAGTGCAAAAGTGGCGTAACCCTATTTTGAAAAGTTGACTTATTTTGTCTCTCATATTTTTGTCTTAGGGAGATTAATTATTTTTAACATAGTTTTAGATTTTTGAATATCTAATCTTTCCAAAAAAATAAAACATTACTTTTTTTAAGTCTTATATGCTTGTTTTAGTCGATTTAAACCCAAATACAAAAAGTGTGTTACGCCACTTTTGCACTCACAGCCTCATTTCATGTCCCATAAGAGTTACATGTAATTGTTACGTCAGCGTCGATTGGACGTAGGTTTTCTTTCTAGGGTTAAGGAAGTTATAACTTTTTTTTTGCGAGAGTCCCTTACGACGAAAATGCATACCCAGTATTCCTCTGTTTTGTGAAACAAGGTGGACGGCGAAATACAAAAGCATTCGAGTTCTGAGAGAGAATATCTGTATTGTAATTGAGGCACTGCAAAAGCTTTCGGAAGAGGGTTATAGAATAACAAAGCAAAGTGCCCTCCAACTTTATTACTCTTGCACAAATTCGACCTATTTAGTTTGTTTGTTTGTGATGTCACATTACTCATCGATGCTAGAACCTGTTGCTAATATTTTACAGGGCGTTGACCAAAATCTGTCAACAAGATCAGGTCAAACGTTTAAAATAAATTGTTTCAACAAAATCGAGAGGATGCTGACAATTGCTTTAAATATCTATGGGAGGTAATGGCAAAATGCTTGAGTGAATCAGGCATAGTTTTCAAAGCTGTCCAAGAATAATTCAAAAACAAATCCATCGATCAAATGTTCCCGCTTTTTCCCCCCAAAGTTATTTTAGAATAGCTATTTATATTCCGTACATTGATTCCCTGATAATGTCGCTTACAGAATGTTTTTCAGAAGAATATGAAGCTGCATTTTCACTATTTCCGCTATCACCAAGAAATATGCAAATTATGGATTCTCCAGAATTCGATATGATTATACAGAAAATAATAGAGAAATATGCCTGCTTTCTGGATAATTTCCTGGCGGAGTCCAAGATGTGGTAAGTTTTAACAAAATGCAGACTAATTGAAATGATTGTTCAAACATTTCTGATTTATTGAACAGTGCATCGATTTTTTCAGCTTTTTGTATAGGGATCTCAATTCCTGCAACTACTTGCACCGGTGAGCGATCGTTCAGCACCTTACGCAAAGTAAAAACTTGGCTTAGATCCACAATGACCGACAAACGACTTGATTCGTTGTGCATGATGTACATTCATCGAAATATTGCCAAAGAACAAACAAACTTTTACAACGAAATAATTGACCGTTTTGGAAAAGAGCCCAGGCAGTTGCAGTTGCTATTCACTAAATAACAAATGCTGAAGAAAAATCATATGTTTGCTTCCTTTAATAATTATTTAACATCAAAACGTATAAAATATCACATTTTCTAGTCCTAAAATAAAATCACTCACAACTGATCTTTGCAGAGACAAAATAAATAAACTTTTAATAAAAAAAAAATCGAATTCAAAAATAGCATATTCATTTTTTATCTGCCCCCCCCCCCCCTTGGAAAAAATCTTGCGGGCACCTATGGCTAGAAATTGACAGTTTTTTTGCATTTCAGGAACAAACATTTTTATGTGAACACACAATATTTGATGAACTGCAGAATCGGGAATAGGTGAAAGTTGCCCTGCTTACTGCACAGACGTATCGAAAGGTCACGAAAAAAATTAAATAATTTAAATATTTTAAATTTTGATTTGTTAGGTAAGTATGTAATTAATTTTCTTACAAGAATACACACTTTTCATGCTGCCATTCAGCAATACTTGATATGATTGTTAAATTTTCCCAGTGCCTTCATCTAAATAAATGCAAGTTTATTTTTTATTTAAAAAGTGCGGGTTACTTTTATGAGAAAAGAGTTGCATTTGCATAAATGCAATTAAATTTCCCAAGTTCTCACAGTTAAAAAAAAAAAACATTTTAAATGACCTCCCCATCATTACTATCATTACTATATTTCCTGCATTTAAAATCACAGACATGACTAAGGAAGTAATGTATTAAATTTCATTTCCCTTCGATCTGCATTTTACATAATTCAATACTATCCTCTTTCATTGCCGCGAAATCAAAAGTGCAAACACAAAAATTCTATTACTCACAATAAAATATACACCTTTCAAAAGTGCTTACCATAAATTGTTGCCGGAACAACCCAGTATCAACCAGTTGTACCTACAAGCAATCTTATAACATCATAAAAAAAGATCAACCCCTCGTCCCAAAAAAAAAAAAAAAAACTAACAACAAAAAAATCATGGGGTTAGCAATTGATCAAGCGAAATAGGAAGATAATGAAATCGGAACAAAAAATGAACTATGTGACCCATGTCAACCCTCAGCATTATAAATAAGAAGTATAAAAAGATCTGAATATAAAAAACGGATGTGTGCATAATCAAAAGGATGCTTTATTAGTAAAGAGATAGGGGTAAACAAAAAAAAATACAAAAAAACGTATTGTAGTGTATCCTAATTTCGCATGATAAACTGCGACGACCACGGTCGGCACGGCCGATGGCATCACAATAAAAAAAATATCCGTGAGACTATAAAGGATTATGCATATTTATTTGGAATCTTTAAAATGCGGATGCATCTGTCAAATTTTTCATTTAAATTTATTGACCCAGGGTGGTTATTGCAAGTCCAACAAATATTTTGTTGAATATAGCTAAATTTAATTCCATGAGAAGGAAAACTATTTGAACAAGCGAGTTCAGGTGCGAACGCAGGAAAAATTTCGGGGGGGGGGGGGGGGGGGGGGTTTAAACTGAAAACTCAAAATTAAGAATGAAATTGTATGGCGAGGAAGTTAAATTCATACATTTCAGGGGGGTTTGAACCCCCAAACCCCCCCCCCTGCGTTCGCGCCTGAGCGAATCCAAAAGTATTAGCAGTTTTAGAAAAAAAAAAGAATTTATGAGAATGCAGATATAAACATTTCTCTGTATTATGATCTGCTACATTGATTATTTTTTTTTGTGTGTTGCTTAACATTTAAAGGATACCTAGTAGGTAAGAAAAACCCGAAAAATAAAAAAAGATCATTACGCCCCCAGATACAGGTGGAGAATAAAGATTTTTGATAATTAATTTCTATTGAGGTAGAGAAAGTGTACCGATTATGGAATACCAAAATATAAACACATTTTAAAACACAAAAAAGTCAAATTTTATTCATTCTTTTAAATAGATGTTGTTAAAAATACTGTATACTAGTTAAAAATAAGAATCAAAATTATAAAAATTAGTATAATCCATAAAATTAATAAAAAGGAAAAAAACTTAAAATGAAAACATTTAAAAAAGTGACCCTAATATGGACCACTAATGATTTTGTATAGAACCCCCAATTCTATACGTTAAAATTTGTTCAGAAATTACCAAAAAAATTATTAGATTCTGTGTAAGACCAATCTACTTGATACCATTGGTGCAAGTCATTTAAAAGTTTGCAGAATTTAAATAAATATCTTAGGCGGTCCCCAATATGGAATATGGAAATATATATCCCATATTTGGAACACACTGATATTCCATATTAGGAACAAAGATATTGATTGCACTATGTAAAATTTTACTTATTACTGAACTGATATTGCCTGAATACTTTTAGTTATACAAAAGGTTGAGGTTTTTACTAATATCACGAGAAAAAAAAAATATTTTAAGTTAAGTCCATAGCAAAATATAAGAAAAATTAACTAACAATAATAGGTGACGCACTTAACCAAAAAAATACTTTTAATAATTGCGCACGCCTAGACGCATCTAAGTCCACAAGAATAATAACAACGAATGTTGCATAAAAAGAAAGCTGTACCTGAAATTAACAGATGCGTACAAAAAGTGGTTTTCAGAATATTGCACTATTCCATATTAGGAGCATATTCCATAATTGGTACACTTCCTCTACTCCGTTTAAGAGATTTAAGATCACACAAATACACTCAATACACACAAGTCACTCAAAAAAGAAATTGTAGTAATTGCAATAATTAAAGAACACACACATTTTTTTAAATCAAAATCGTTTCAGCCATTTTCGAATAAAATACAAGTTTTTATGACAGTTTTTCAACATTTGCATATTTGGTTTAAGAAATAAGATTTTTCAATTACTCTATAAAAAATTTAAAAATTATACAAATAATCAAAAAAATGAACGCAGTAGTTTTTGCAACACTGAGTTTTTAAAACAAAAATTCAGATTTAAAAAAAAATTTAAATATTGATTTACAATACCAATTAAATTTTTTTAAAATTTTTTCCATGCACAAGACTAAAAATAAACTGAACCCTTATCGAGATAATCAAACAATTAACAAAAAATTATTTTACTAGAAACTAGAGGTAACAAAAAAAATTATTTTTGTTCCCAAGAAAATCAAAAAATCAGTGACGAGATTAAAGTTAATCTAGTGTTAACTTGCCAAAATTCAATTGGCTAACTAAGTTTATCTCTGAAACTGGGATGATCTCGCTCTGAAAAAGTGGGCCTGAGTCGTTTAGGTTTTATGTGGGCGGGCAGACAAACAAACAGAATAATTACAAGACTCACTTTTTTGGTCTTTGGCAAAGTAAAGTGCAAAGTGTTTCACAAAATTTGCAAAGTGAAAAGACTTTTTACTTATCAGTTTTCAGATTTTTTTGTTTGAAAAGTAAAAATGTTTCACCAATTTAAAATATAACTTTGCATTTGAATTCGTATTTTGTAAAGTTGCAAATTGACCTAAAATTGTATCGATTTGGTCAATTATGCATTGACAAAAAAAAATCATTGACAGTATTACTGTCGTTGCAAATTAAGTTATTTACAAATGAATTAAATCAATCAGAAGACGGAAAAGATGATTTTGCTTAAAGTGTTGAACGAATTTTGAATTTACATGATTGTAAAAATGAAGAACTTTTATACGATTTTACGGCTCCTAACCTATAGCACCTCATATATGGGATATTCGCAAATCAAGTATACCAATTAAAAAGCCACTGACTCGTGATAAAATGTCAGCTAGTTTCAGTAATTGGTCAGTCATAGTTTCTGTTTAATTGAATTTTTAAAATTAATTTTTTTCAAGGTCGTATAAGACTTTTAGCACCTCATTTGTGGGATATTCGCAAAAGAAGTATACCATTTGAAAGGCCAACGACTCGTGATAAAAGGTCAGCTTGTTTGAGTAATTGGTCAGCCATAGGTTATTTTATATGAATTTTTGAAGTTTTTTGTTTTTCAAGGCCGTATAAGAATTTTAGCACCTCATTTATGGGATATTCGCAAATCAAGTATACCAATTGAAAAGCCACTGACTCGTGATAAAAAGTCAGCTAGTTTCAGTAATTGGTCAGCTATAGTCTTTTTTTAATGAAGACTCTTATACTGTAACCTTGAAACAATCTTTAAAAATTCATTAAAATAAAACCCATGGCTGACCAATTTCTGAAACATGTTAACCTTTTATGAGGATTTAATAACCTTTCAAATGTTATCTTTTTTTTTTGGAAAATTAGACGAATGAGGTGCTAAAAGTCTTATAGGGCTGTAGCGACCATCACATTATTATTATTTTTGTTATTATTATTATCCACTTGTTTCATTTAACTCTGTTTTCAATATTCGTTATCGTTATTAGTTTTATCATTATTTCATTGATTATTTTGATTACATATTTTTAGTATAAATAGAAGAAATAATTTAAATAAAAATCAGTTCAGATTGTGAATTCAAAAGAATAGGATCTTGGCCTTTTTCTTATTTCCCTTTCAGGATTCCTACAGGGCCTTGAAAAACAAAACATTTCAAAAATTCATATAAAATAACCTATGGCTGACCAATTATTTAAACTAGCTGACCCTTTATCACGAGTCGTTGGCCTTTCAAATGGTATACAAATACTTTCAAAACTAACTTTTACTTTGCAGAAAAGAACTTTTCACTTTGCAAATATGTATACGTTCGGTGAAACAGTATTCGCACTTCTCAACATTTGAGTAATTTCCTCTTTGCGTTTGGTGAAACGAAATTTGCAAAGTAAAAGTAAAAAGTTGCAAAGAGAAAAGTGTTTGCTGAAACAGGTCCCTGGTAAGCAGAAAATTTCGGGCCATGCCTACCCAATGAGCCTGCATTATTAGAAGAAGTCGAGTCAACAATCCAGCAGCTACAGCAGATAAACACTGAAATTACCAATTTCGACGATCATAATCCTGCCAGTGATCCGGAGCCGATTGGATGTTTTACCAACCCTGTAGAAGTGGCTGAGTTAATCCACAGTGGACGCCCTTAAAAAGCCTCTGGACCAGATATTATTTCCAGCTACATCATAAGAAAATTTCCCCAAGTCATCGTGCTATTCTTCACGATCTTATTCAACAATTGCGTCATCAACCGCTATTTTCTGAAAAGATGGAAGACAGCAAAAATAAAACCGATACCGAAGAAAGTCGAAAGGAGTGCCGTTTCTGGATATCGTCCCATATCGCTTCTAAGCAACACCAGCAAAATACTTGAAGGACTAATTCTTCTACGGTTAAAGGCGTTCTGCACCACCAACAACATCATCCCGGATATGCAGTTTGGCTTTCGTGAGAAACATTCCACTATACATCCACTCCTGAGGTTCCAGAACGACGTTGATAGCTCCCTCAATAACTACCAGGTTGCTGTTGGGTGCTTCTTGAATATAGAGAAAGCATTCGACAGTATCTGGATACGGGGGCTAATACACAAGCTAACAATTTTTAATTTTCCAGGTACACTAATAAAAATAATTTTCAGTTTTCTCAATTGCAGGTCATTCTTTGTCCTGATTGAAATCAGCCAGTCAGCAACCAAAATCATCAGAGCAGGAGTTGCCCAAGGATCAAAGCTAGGACCGTATATTTACAACATCTTAACATCGGATCAACCTCAGTTCAGAAATTCTATGAATTTGCTCTATGCGGATGATTTGCTAACGTACTCCAACTTTATGTATCCAGTAATTGCAGCAAGAAAGGTAGAGGAACACGTGAGTGGGAATTCTACACAAGGTGTGGTATCAAAGTCAACTCAGCCAAATCCGAATTGGTTTGCTTTAGAAGACCCGCCGGACATCGCAACACACCCTCAGCCGCAAGCTGCCACAGCATTAAACTCAATCTACCGGACGGATCGCAACTGACGACCAAACCATCGGTGAAATATCTGGCTATCAACTTCGAGGAGAGGTTACGTTTCAACCCACACGTAACAGGTTCTCTGAAAAAAGCTAATTTTGCTTTCCACCGAATCCACCCTCTAATGCGGAAAAGGAATGGACTGAGCCAGAGCACAAGGTTGCTTCTCTATAAGCAACTTCTCAGGCCAGTCATCACGTACGGCTATCCTTCATGGTTTACTATTTCCAAAACCAGCATGCGAAAGCTTGGACTGTCTGAAAGGAAAATTCTGCGGATCTGCACGGGACTTCACTTTGACCAACGGCGACGAATGCATTTCAGCAACAAGAGACTCTAGGACGCATCCGGAATAACACCCCTGGACAAATACATGATCAGTGCTGCTAAGACCCCTTTCTCACAAGGAAACTGAGTTGCCGGCAATTTTTAGTTTATAGTCGAGAAGGGCGTAAAAGGAAGACAAAAAATCTCCCCGCACACCCTTCTTGCCTACAAAGTAGCTAGTTTCCAGCAACTCAGTTTCCTTGTGTGAAAGCGGTCTAAGAGATTGACGTGCAATCTAAGCAATCATCCCAACCCACTAGTGAGAACCATCACCAGCGAAGAGATATACCCCGAGCCACGATACCTAGATGTCAAAGCAGAACTGGATGGCGGAATAATGTATACCAATGACGACGAGGCAGTCCAATTCTACGAGGACGCAGCGTCAAACTTCCACCGTGGCTAGAAGCCACCTTCACCTCACATCCCACCACAAAGACAACCGGATATGAACAAGCCGAGATGAACCATCTAGTATTAAGTAAATAGTATAAGACAATCAAAGACAATTTTTTAAATAATTTTAACAAAAATAAAAACAATATATAAAATTAGGCCCCTTATGCGCCAAAACAAATTCAAATAACAATGTTATATAATGTAAATTAGAATTAAGAGCCAATTGTATGTACATATACTTCAGTTCAATAAATATTATTATTATATTATTATGCAGTGTTATTAAAAATATTCTATAAATTACATAGACGAAGTTTAATCAAAATCGTTAGATCCAATTTCTATAATTCTTGATAAAACCGAATAGCAGCTTCCCTTTGTATGAGCTAGAACAAAAATTTAATTCTTTTCTCTAGCAGCCAAATTTATAAACGTGGAATAGGGAAGGATTAACCTTGTTCCATGGACTAAGTACAAAATGTTATTTAAAAAAACAAAATTTCTTCTAAGTGACGTTTACTAAGTTAAACCACCGAACATGATGGTTTAGCGAAGGAATAAAAATCAGACGTGTCAAAGAAAATGATAATAACTTTGACAGAATTATTAGGTGTGTTCGGTAGCGGGATCTACTTATTGTAGTAGATTTTCGTTTTGTTTTTATTAATAGGAAATTTTATTCCATGGACTAACTCTTATTCCATGGTTTTGTAAGCTCATGGAATAAAGGTGGAATAAGCGTTTCTTATTAATACGGCTGTATGAGTTTAGGGAATCACATACAAATGCTTCACACCAAATTTAAAAAAAAAAACGGTTTCAACCTTGATGTAAAACATGGAAGTGATTTGCTTTCTTGAAAACATTGTCACAAAAACAAAACATTTTCGCTGTCTGACCAGTTCCTGAAAGCATATCAAAAAAGTAAATCTTTTTCGGGAAATGCTTTTTTCTTTCAGAAACTGTTTGTAGAAATGGTTGGCTTTCTTGAAAGCACCGTACCTATGTTTTTCACCCAAATTAGTCTTCTATCACAGTAGACTTCACGACAAAGTACTGGCATTCAAGTTACCAAATACTCAAATTTCTTATACCAATTTTGTATGCTTGTCAACCGGCTTGCCTTTGTACAAGCCATTACTGAAGCCAATTTTTGGAATTAAATAATCTATCTACCACAACTTTTAAGGGAACTTTCAAATATAATATAGGTACCGATTTGTAAAACCTTAGATTGTCAAATTAAATTGAGGGATTGCTTTCAAGATGATTTACTCAAACACCTTTAAGAAATCTGATTTTTTTAGATTTGATTTGCTAGGGAAAAAACAGAAGATGATCTTAGAGCTTTTGACTTTTATTTGGAATGAAATATGCTGTGGACGCCAAAATTTAGTTCATATCTTTCAAGGTATCCACTGTCAAATTCCTTTGAAGGATGACTACAGTGATGATCTAAAAAAATCTGATTTTTTTAAAATTATTAATAAAAAAAATTAGGGCAAAACTTAGTTTCTTTGCTATACAGGGTGTCCCGTAAGTAATGGATAACCCTGAAATGCCACATAGTAGACTTTATGACCGTCCTGAAAACTGATAAAAAAAAGTTCTATCCCAACTACAAGAAAAGTTATATGCATTTTTTTGTTCAGTGCATTATTTTTTTTCTTACTTTACATTTTTGAATACCACGACTACAAGTGAATGAGTTCCATCATTTTTTTTTTGCAGGAATATTTTACATTACTTGTGCCAACACATAAGTAGAAGAAAATTATTATAACTGTTGGACTTCTTAGAGAAAAAAATTATTTAACATTGAATTTCAATGCAAAATGTGAAAACAAATAATTTTTGAAAAAGTTAAATCATAGCTGGTATAAAAAAAATGCATGAATACCTGAGTGGCCAACTATTTTAAAAATATGCGCGTTAAATGCAGATTTCAAAATGGTATTACTTATTATTATATCTAGAGTCAATAGCAAGTTATTGGTAAAAATCTGCAATACTAGAGTAAATTTAGCAAAAACAAAAGTTTTCAAAATTAGCACAGTAAACGTGGAAATAATACCAAGCGTTGAACATAGCAGATTTTTGATTTATTGGCTGTTTCTACGATGTTGTCCTAATGATAAATCCAAGCTTTCAACTTCTAGGGCCGAATGCATTAATGATAAAAATGTCAAAAAAGTGCAAAAAACGGTTACATTTTCGAGCTTGTTTTGAATTTTACCTGTTCTATTGGGCTTTAACAAACCCATCAAATATTTTGTTGGTTGCTATTTTTTATTTGTTATTTTCTCCAAACAAAAAGTCTTCTGATTCAATTTTAATTGTGTTTTTTGAATAGTAAATTGTAAGATCCTGAGAAAGTGAGAACGCATAAAATCGTAACTTTTTTAAATTTTGAATTAAAGTTTTTGTAATTTGATCTTAATTCATAAGATTAAGACCACGACGAACACTTATTTATATCGATTTTATTGTTCATTCTTCAGAAAAATTAACGGTCTAAATAGCTGTTTTCCTGAACCTGCTTGTTGATAATAAAGACCTTTGATTGAACTTTTTCGAAGCCACGTATTCTGTTTTCGCACAAGAATATGCAAACATGCATTTCATTTATGGAGAGTGCAGAGGCAACGCAAACGAAGCTGCGACTCTGTATAGGGAAAGGTACCCTAACGCACGTCAACCGGATTATCGAGTGTTTATTAGAGTCCATAGCTGTTTCTCGGAAGGAAGGCTGCCTGGTAGTGGTGTTGGTGGTGCTGGCGTGGGACGACCCCCTCGAGAAGATACCGAAGACTTAGTGCTTGCGGAACTTGACCGAGATCCTACAGTATCAATCCGAGCAATAGCACGACGCACTGGGATCGGAAAGACGACTGCGCATAATGTGCTGAGTAAATATAAATATCATCCCTTTCACCTAACACGGGTGCAAACTCTCCAGCCGCAAGATTTTGAAACGAGAATGAGTTTTTGTCTACAAATGATAATGAAAATTGAAAAAGAAGATCCGCAGTTTTTTGACAAAATTCTTTGGAGCGATGAGTCGAAATTTAAAAGAGATGGCTACACTAATCTCAATAATCTCCACTTCTGGGCACTACAAAACCCAAACATCATGAGGGAAGACAGGTCCCAGTACCAATTCAAAATAAACTATTGGACTGGGATTCTCAATGTGAAAATAATTGGACCCTTTGAGTTGCCGGGGATTTTAACTGGCCAAGGTTATTTGGAGTTCCTCCAAAATGATCTCCAAACCTTGGAGGCAGCTGCATTACAAATTTCTGAGCAAAACCTTGCACGTTCACTAAGACGTTCATTTATTCGGAGGTGCAGAACCTGTATAAGAGTGGGTGGAAAACAGTTTGAGCATTTGCTTTAAATAAAAAAAAAAATTATCTATTTTTGTTTTTGTTTTCTAACTAAGTGATCATGTGATTAAAAGCTGGCTCAAAAACTTTTTGTTTAGAGAAAATAACAAATAAACTAATAGCAACCAACAAAATATTTGATGGGTTTGTTAATAGAACAGGTAAAATTCAAAACAAGCCCGAAAATGTAACCGTTTTTTGCACTTTTTTGACATTTTTATCAATAATGCATTTGGCCTTAGAAGTTGAAAGCTTGGATTTATCATTAGCAACATCGTAGAAACAGCCAATAAATCAAAAATCTGCTATGTTCAACGCTTGGTATTATTTTCACGTTTACTGTGCTAATTTTGAAAACTTTTGTTTTTGCTAAATTTACTCTAGTATTGCAGATTTTTACCAATAACTTGCTATTGACTCTAGATATAATAATAAGTAATACCATTTTGAAATCTGCATTTAACGCGCATATTTTTAAAATAGTTGGCCACTCAGGTATTCATGCATTTTTTTTATACCAGCTATGATTTAACTTTTTCAAAAATTATTTGTTTTCACATTTTGCATTGAAATTCAATGTTAAATAATTTTTTTCTCTAAGAAGTCCAACAGTTATAATAATTTTCTTCTACTTATGTGTTGGCACAAGTAATGTAAAATATTCCTGCAAAAAAAAATGATGGAACTCATTCACTTGTAGTCGTGGTATTCAAAAATGTAAAGTAAGAAAAAAAATAATGCACTGAACAAAAAAATGCATATAACTTTTCTTGTGGTTGGGATAGAACTTTTTTTATCAGTTTTCAGGACGGTCATAAAGTCTACTATGCGGCATTTCAGGGTTATCCATTACTTACGGGACACCCTGTATGTAGTTACATATGTCAAGTTATGAACTTACAAATTTCATACAAGGATGGCTACGGTGATGATGGATGAAAAAACCTCAAAAAATCTGTTTTGATTTCTTAAACTATTATTAAAATACTGAAATTTTTGATTCAGATTAAAGCCAACCCATGGGACTTTGGCGCAGCAGAAAAGTCTATCAACGAAGCCGACAACGCTAGGCAGTTTGTAGATATTATTCATCTTTTTAATTTCACTTTGAAACGTCGTAAATTTATTGTATTAAAAACGCGTTGGAATGGCATAAAAGGTCGTCCAATCTATTGTATATTTAATATACAAAACACTTTCAGAAAACGCTATCCCGTTCCATAGTGTGGCGACCGACGAACGAAAAGTGCTTTCAGAAAATGTGCCCTCTTAAAAGTAAAAAGTCGCTTTCAGAAAGCACTTTTCCTTTGGTAGTGTGCCTTCACCTTTAAAGTCCAGACAAATCTTTAAGATTTGAAAACTTCATAAGTGTGAATATTAAAGTGACAAATGAAATAAAAGTCGATTTAAAAATATGGGAAATGTGTCGAATCTTCACCAACCCTACCCTACCTTTACAATTTTAAATTGAAACGCGAGGAACAAATTGTTTAAATTTTAATAGAAGAATATGATAAAGATCGAGATATTTAGTCTTTTTCGATATGTTACCAAACATTTGAACAATGATTCAATATACTCGTACGTGGCAACAAAATATATCCCAAATAATTTTGATTAATTAATTTTCCTGTTTGTTCTATTATCCATTTCTGCATACAGAAAAGAAATAATTTCATCCAAATGACATAGCTAATCTCTTGTGAACTCTTTTAATTCTTGATGGGCATGGTTTTAATTGCATAAAATTGCTTACAAGTCAATGAATGTATATGAATTTTGTTGTTGTTGTCAATATCATACAATACCAGCACAGTTATTGTGCAATATCTGCCGTAATTTCAAATGCCGGTGTTTCTAATTTGTGAGTGAATGCCAATCACTGTGAGTTTTTACTTCTGAAATCAATCAATGAAATTTTTCATGGTTTTCCATCATTGATGATGAACTTCAAAAGTGATGGTGTTGTTTGATGTGTGATGCTATCGGTTGCTGAGGTCGGCATACAAAGTTGACAAAGTCAAAAAGTCTGGGAACAAAAAAAAACTATTACAGACAATATTATTCCTCCCATGTGTATGACACATTGATTAGCGACGGGCAAGGACAAAGGGCAAAACAAAGAAACAACACGACACGTTACCACGGCGAGGAACCATGATCCTTGGACGATTCGTGCCTTGCTCGTTAGAAAAAAATATAAAATAAAATAAACTACATATAAGTTGTCATAGAAATATTGCAAAACAATATTGGAATCCTTGACAATCCCACAAATAAACCCACAATTTCTCTACCACCACCACCACTGTATTAATTATTTATTCATCGATATAGTAGGGGATAGTCCATCGAACGATTTATGTATGTAAATGACGTGTGCCACAACAATTAATGCTGCCAAGATATCTTGTATCTGACCACACCACACCACAGCTCACCACAAAAATCAGCATCGAAAAAAATTAACATCACCCTCAGGATATGTATTTTTAGTCTGTTTTCCTACTTTTTGTACATTTGAATAGGAAAAAATATATCAATTGTAGAAACAGCAACAAAAAAAAAAATACGAACCATTTAAGCTGAGAGAGAGTGTTTACCGAATATCCTGTGCAACAATATCTACAAAGACACACAGGCAGCTGTACATTTTATTGCTGAATTGATGCTTGCAACTGATGCGATGGGGAAAAATATTCGCACAGAATGGTAATGACCTTTTGAGGTTTGATTGACCTTATAGCTCAATGGTTTGTTGGTTCTGGTTGACCATTTTGCAGTATCCCTTGGGATTGTATAGTATTGTACGTAATGTACAGCGCACAGCTCTTGAGGGTAAGCCCACGTAATTTTTTCTATTTAATTGTTCGAAGAAACCTAATCCTAGTTTTTTTTTTTAATTTTTTGTGATTTTGTGATTTGAGTGTAGAATAATTCTTTAGAAGCAATTTACCACGAATTTGAGACTTAAAATGTTATGTAAGGAAATAACGTTAGGTAGATTGTTTAAAATAAAAACATTTTTGTCTGCCTGTATTCACTTGTTGTTGAGTGACTACTCAGGGCAGGTTCGAAGTGTCTCTAGGAAAATTGAAAGATAAGCTTGTGAAAAAAGAACAAACTGAAATAAAATCAGGAAAAACAAGACAGTATCCTTACATAAAGTTCAAATGCAATAGGGAAAGAATTGAGCAAATTACTGATTTTAATTGTTCAGTAGACTCCAGCTGAAGTTAATTCTACTCTCGTGTTGCTCTTGTTCGCCTTAAAATTGTATAATTTCATAAATCTTGAACTAACTCTCACCTTGGTCAAGTTCTCTCGTGCTAAATCAAAACTTAAGCGATGACATGGGTCATTGATCAGATAGGTATTAAGTTGTTAATAAAAGGAGACTAAGAACAATATACAAGTTACGATTACCATACGATTTCTTTAAATTTTCAACATTTTAAGGATACATTCTAAGGATACAGTCTACGAGCCCACAGCAGATTTGGCGTACGAAAATGAACCAAAAAAAAATTATATGAGTCGAAAGGTGTATTAAGGCTGATAAAAGAAATGCAAGTCTGGCAGTCCCTGGTGGTGGCTGTAAGGTGGGAGGGGCAATTTTCTAAAAAATTGACTTAAAACAGAAAAAAAAAATATTAAAAAACAACGGTTACATGTACAATGCCCTGTTATATTTTCATGAAAGGCCAGAAGCCCCTTCTTTAATTTCCTTTTTAAATAAAGCTCTTTCAATGAATAGTTTTTGAAATATTAATGTTTGAACTCAAAATTAAAAAAAAAAAAAATTAAAAAAATGGTAAAAAATATTTTTTTCGCAAAATGTCACGTAGTTAAGTACTATTTTTGTTTCCAAAACTCAATGCCTTTATCAATTTGTAGTCAAAAACTGAAAACCGGATGGTTCTAGGACTTTTACTTTTTAAGAT
Organism: Melangyna quadrimaculata; assembly: GCA_949320155.1. Lineage (NCBI taxonomy): Eukaryota > Metazoa > Arthropoda > Insecta > Diptera > Syrphidae > Melangyna > Melangyna quadrimaculata. Next base: position 74,562,268 of record OX439484.1, read on the forward strand.
ATTAAAAAGTAAATGAACCAGCTTTTTCATAAAAATAAGACAAATCTGGCTAAATTATTATTTCAGCAACCAGTTAAAATAGGACAAACATGCGGAAAAAATTCTTATATTTTTGAAACTTAGTGGGAATGTTGGATTAACCAAAAGAATAAAGAATCAAAAGAGTCCATAAAAATATCTGTATCCCGCGGGTGCTTTTTGGATGGGGAAAGGGGAAGGTATGACTTATGGAAATTAAAAAATTATGTTGATACAATTTGGACATATGATACATGATTTTAGGGTATTTTTCAATTCTGAATCTAATGGCATCAAAATTAAGGCTATACAATAATCCTAGAAAAAATGTATGGTCCAATTTATACAAAGATGACTGTTTTTCAGTAAAACTGGTAAACTATTAAAAAATACATTAAAAAGAATGGTACATTGATGAAAATTTGTATAAATATTCAATTTGGCTTGAGAATAAAGGATCAAAAGAGTACATTAAAATATCTATGACGAAAGGGTGTTTTTCTGAAGCAAAACAGAAGGTATACAATTTTGATCATAACACCTTTCCCAAGAATGGGATGAAATTTATTAAAAATGTTTCATTTGTCAAATGCCAAATTGAATATTTATAAAAATTTTCACCAATGTACCATTCTTTTCAAGGTATTTTTTAATAGTTTACCAGTTTTACTGAAAAACAGCCAGTTTTTTTAGAAAATTGCCCCTCCCACCTTACAGCCACCACCAGGGACTGCCAGACTTTGCATTTCTTTTATCAGCCTTAATACACCTTTCGACTCATATAATTTTTTTTGGTTCATTTTCGTACGCCAAATCTGCTGTGGGCTCTTGTTCTAGAATACTAGTTAGCAAACAGCAAAGCGCGTTCAAGGGTTCAAGGGTTATTGAATATTTGTGTGGAATAATATAAGCTTCCTTAAAACAATAAACTCGCATAAGAACACTCATGCCTTTTTGAGGGAATGGTCACACTGGCCAATTTTCAATATAACTTGAAAACTAATCCGAAATTTACAATTTTACTTAAACAATTTTGTTTGAAAATAGATTTTCTATCAAAGTGGATGATTTGAAAAAAAAAATTTATAAAAAAAGAAAATTTTCAGTCTCAATCTCGGTCTCGTATAATTAAGTCTCGTCTCCGAAAAACACGATTTCCGGCCAACCTATTGATTATTGGAACTAAATATTTTCGAATATAGTTTGAAAACGCCGTGCAGAAGAAAATAAATGTTTAACTGAAATTAGAATTTTTAATTTATTAGACTCTGTAAATTTTTGTCCAAATATACAGTCTAGTCTCCGTCTCGTCTCGGATGCTTAAAAGCCAGTCTCGTCTCGTCTCGTCTCGTCTCGTCACGGTCTCGTCATGCGAGACCGAGACCGAGACTTTTCTCGTCTCCTGGCCAGCCCTACAGTATTGCACAGAGGAAACATGTACAAAAATAAACTAAAAATCCGTAAAGATAGGCCAAAAATTTGTAAATTAAACAAGTTTTTTATTTATTTTATAGCAAATCCTTATCTTCTCGATGCTTATAGGGCTCATCGGGGCAGTAGCGGATCTAGAGTTTGGCTGTGGGGGGGCTTGGAGTTTGGAGATCCAGTTTGAGACCTTAAGTAATAATATTTGATTGCCCTAAAATTAATTTTACAATTTATAACAAATAGGTTAAATGTACCTACCTACAAGCTACAAGTACATATAAAGTTATACGAATTTTGCCATTATCACTTTTCCTCTAATAATAGCCGTGTATTTTGTACCTTCATATCCGCTCCTATTGTGCTTTTAAATGTTTTCAATATAAAGTACAATAGCAAGAATTCGGAATTGATATGTGTTTAACATGGGAATTATTTTTAAGCGGAGATAGAAGCAAATATAAAGGCTTATCAAAACATGGTAGTATAACTTATTTTAAAACTTCAATTTTTAGCCACCTTATGGCCTCGAACCACACCAAAATATTTATTTATTTATATTGCTTAATAATAGATTAGGTACCTACCTATATTATGTAAGTATTTGTTAAAATTAAAGGTATGTTTTGAACTTCACCTTTTTGACAAGATTTAAAAACTTTTTAATTGGATAGTTCAGAAAAATAATTTTTAAGTGGTCTTACTGGCAAAGGCTCATATCTGCTTTGAAAGTATCAGTCCTCTGAGATCTTATTTTCCTGAACTAGCCAAAACAACGAGTAGAGTACCTACCTGTTTTGTGCAGACTGTCGATGGAAAGCCCCTAAAATAATATTTTACCGATTGAAAAATAAAATATCAAAACTTCAAGACTTTTAGTCAGACATAAGACAAAGCTGCTTTAAAAAATAACCTGCGGGCTGCGGCCCAATTCTGCAAGCGTGAATGAATTTTCGTGTAAGCTGCATACACTTTCTATTCCTGCTCACAAAATGTGTGGATAAATTTGCACGTCACTCTAAAGTTTATAGGGATTAAAAATATTCATGTGCACCTATAGAGAAAACTCACGCTTTTGGAATTTGGCTCCTTGACTAGAGAATTTGCATTGAATAGCTTACTCTAAAAATGGTTTGTATTTAAAATTGCCTTGGGCCTTTGAAATTTTGAAAACTAAGCCCCTAAATTCTCTAAGCTCGGTCAAGGCAGTAAGGAACAATATTCCTGTTTTATTAAACATTTGCACTAAGTTTTACACCCCGTTGTTTCTCAATTTTTTTTTTACAGTGACCAAAAAAAGCCGACGGAAAGATTATTTTTAATCACTTCCAATCACAATTATTAATTTTTTTTTTAGCCTCAATTGCGTTTCTTTCGTTAAATTAGCTACGTTTTTAGTGTAAACTGTTGTTGCATTTGAAATGTTAATGTCAAGCCCCAACCACTTTTTTTTTAATTATATCTTCAAGCCTTAGCCCCAACTTCGGACTTTGACAGTCCCTTGATTTAAGGCCCGAGAACTCTCTGGAATAAGGTTAGTTTTTAGCTAACTACGTTTTTTTTGTTCAATATACTCAAACCTTATTAGTCCCAAGCTGGTTTCTTTGTCCCAATTTCTGGGTTGTGTTCTTAGAGAAAAATTGTGGTTGCATGCAACATGTCCATTATTCATAGCCCCCAACTTAGTTTCTGGTCCAATTCACTTCAAGCCCCATGACTTATGACTTGGAAAAACAGGTACATAACATGTAAATTGTTCAGCCCCAAACACGTTATTGTGTCCATGAAATTTCACATCTTAACATTTTTTAGACGAATATAAATCCCAATACGTTGTAATATATTGCTTTTTATATTTCAAATTATTTTAAGAATCGGCTGTTGGGGGGGGGGCTTTAGGCCCTGTAGCCACCCCCTGGATCCGCCACTGCATCTGGGTATAATGTTTTTAGGTTAAGGCTTGCTGGGCTTACATTTATTCTTTTCAAAATAAGAACACTTTTGAAATGAAAACATTCTTTGAAAAAAATATTTAAAAATATATAGAAGGAGTCGTTCTTTAAATATTGAGCCATTCAAGCCTAGTACGCACATCGCTCTAAAATTTATCTTCCATACAAATTTCTTCCGAATATAAATTTTAGCGAGGATTTTTGTTCCGGCTTTACGGAGTCCACGAGCTAGACTAAAATGGAAATCTAGTACTTTTCAAAAAGTCTCCACTTTTTTTAGTGCGTGAAAGAATGTTAAATATATTTTCCACAGATAACATTTGTGAAATTTTGAGAACTACTCAACTACTACTAAAGGAAGAAATAAGCCAAAATACAAAATAATACTATTTTTAAATGGATTTTATAATTGATTACTTGGAAGAAAATTTTCCCCAGGATGTGGAAAAATAAAAACATCAACATTTACATCTTCTGCAAAACGCTCTTTGTTTTTTTTTCTTTCCTTCAGGTATAGGGTGGGGTTTTTTTTCTGTTTTTTTTTGCATCAATAGCATTTATAGCTACCGTAGCAAACACACTAATTAAATTTATAAATTAATTTTCGTGTCCATTTCAAAAAGGGCTGGCTACGAGACGAGACTCTGCGAGACTTTTGTAAGTCTCGTCTCGGTCTCGTTAAAATCGAATTTTTTTTCAGTCTCGTCTCGGTCTCCTGTCGGTCTCGTATAATTCGGTCTCGTCTTGGTCTCGTCTCCGAAAAATACGATTTCCGGCCAACTTTTTGATTTTTGATTATTGGAACGAAATATTTTCGATTATAGTTTGAATACGTCAGAAGAAAAAAAAAGAGCGCTTGTAACTTAGTACTCGTGGCAGAAGTGAAACTTCTTTGGCATCATCATATATAGGGATATTAAGCTTATATGCGTAAGACGCAGCTATGTGTTCTATATCAAAATAATCGATGGGTTCGGGTTGTAAACTTGAAAATTAAATAATAATGGTGAAAATTTAAAGTAAAAAAAGGTGAACATTTCAAAGAAATAACTCAGTTTAAATTCTTACACTCAAAATCTCTGCAAAATCAAAAATTTGTATATGACAACTTTAATTTGGTTTTATGTATGTTGCAACCATATATAATTCAAATTTGTAGCGGACTCTTCTGATTTAATTTAAAAAATTTCAAAACTCTAGCATTCTAATTAACGGTATTAGAAAAAGGACATAAAAGGACATTTTTCCTTTTATCTGCTACAATAATATAGATTATCAAAAAATCCAAATTTATTGCACTATAAAATATATTAGCCCATCAATAAAAAATGTTTACTTTTACTCTACCTCCCACAGATTAGCTAATCAACGATCTCAGCGTTGCACATGTGGCGTTACATTTTTTCGTTTCACAAAAATTCAACCTTGAAATTTCACTCTCAACGCAAAGAAGTTTCACTTCAATAAATATTTAACTGAAATTGAATTTTTTAATTTATTAGGCTCTCTGTAAATTTCGGTCCAAATAGTCTCATCTCGGTCTCGTCTCGGATGCTTAAAAGCCAGTCTCGTCTCGGTCTCGTCATGCGAGACCGAGACTTTTCTCGTCTCGTGGCCAGCCCTAATTTCAAATTAAAATAAATTCAAAAAACTGTTTTGAAATTTGAATATATGAATTTGCTGTTGACTTAGTTAAGATTTCGATTTTATCCAATCACGGGGGAGGTAGATATTTGGAAAATATTTTGTTTTCTTCTGAATCAACACGAAATCTTGGACGTATTGTAAATACGAATGTCCGCTGACAAAAAACTTATGGTTAATTTTATCAACTTTCTAGTCCGGATGAGATGTTATATACTAACACAAGGGTTTCCACTAACGTTAAGTTCATTGTATTGATGTCACCTGTGAGCAAATAGTGAAATAATTGACCTAACTTAAAGTTTCAATAAATAAAACCAAATATACGAGCGCAAAAGTTGCCTAAGTGGTAAATAGGCCACTCTTGCACTCAAGCTTTTAATTTTTGGGTGTTTGGCCTTAGTATACAAAAGGTATGTAAATATGGCAAAATATAAATATAAATATAAATATGAAACCGAAAATTTAACAAATTTTAATGCAGAACTGTTGGCTAGTAGGTACAGATTCAGTTTTCGTAATAATCTCAATTTCGATAAAATTGCACTTAGGCCACTATTGCACTCACGGCCCGATATGTAGGTATATGAAATTTTTCAAAAAAAAAAAATGTTAAAAGTTTTTGTTACGTCATATTAAACACCTTGCTTTTAGGCATTAAATAACAATAAGTAAAAAAAAAATCAACCCTTTCTTGAAATATTAAGGCTTAAGAGCAAAAACTGCAACAAAATAAAAAAATATGTTTTTTTGTATGTTTATATTTTCACCAATTTTTTATCAAGAATCCTTTTCGATCCATCATATATGGACTTAAACGTTTTCAATTTTGTATTTAAATATGTGTTGCTTCTATCTTTGTACCTACAGAAAAAAGTTGTGAGCAGTTGTGTTCTTTTTTGTTCGGTTTTCGTTAAATTTTCCTGCTTAAATGGTTTTATTATAAAATTTTCGATAGAAAATCTAGTTACAAAAAATTTCTTAAGTTGAATTCTCAATATCAGCTTAGTTTTTAAGTTATACCAAAAATATTGAAAGTTGACCAGTGTGACCATTCTCTCAACAAATTTTGGCGAATTTTTAGTTTTTAGGAAGCATAATTGTTCTTTGATATAGAGGTATATACCTAATAGCCTACGAGTATAAGATGTTCTTATCATCATTATATTAATCCGTGAAGGTGATTTCTACCCGCACCTTTTTGAATGCCTTAACGGCAACATATTTTATTTTTGTTTGTTTTTTTTTCAAAGATATGGACTATTGATCTACGCAAAACAAATTAATTTGTTTATATTTTGCCCTTAAGACAGTTAAATTATAGTTTAAACTAATTTTCGCTGTTACACCCCCTGACCGCAGTTGCAAGCTAACCCCGCCTCAATCACTTTTCGTTTTTGCAGCGAATTCAATATTCGGTGCTTCCAACAGACTTCAGTGGTATTTTTTGTATATATTTCGGAAATACGTACATATACATATGTATATCACTTGGAAATCACCTAACAACTATGGATTGTTTTTTTTTTTTTTTTAATTCCCTTAAGGGATTTTGGCTGCCCTTAAAATGTTTAAAAACACAGTGCGAGCGTTGGGAAAATTGGGTAGGATTTAAGAGGAGATATGCACATTGGTTTTGAACCGCTGAATATTAAAATGGTCGGGAAAGATAGAGCCGGGTAAAGCATTCCACATTCGAGTAGTGCGGCTAAAAAAGTGAGTCCGAAGTTTGGCTCGAGGGTAAACTGATGTGCATTCCTAGAAGTACGAGTATTACGGTTGAATTTTTTTAAGGGAGGAATTCAGCTGGCTATTTCAGTAGAACAATGTTTATAAAAGTAACGGTAAAATAATGTTAGACATGAAACATTGCGGCGGTGGTCGAGGGATGCAAATGTTTCTGTTATATTTCTGTCACCTATCATTTTCAAAGCTCTTTTTTGAATCCTATCTAACAGACTCAAGTAGGTTATTGGGGCACCTGCCCAAATATGAGAATTGTACTCAAGTTTCGGACGGATAAATGCTTTATAGATTACAGCCAGATCAGAAGGGGAGACAAATTTCTTGCATCGCTGAAGAAAACCTAAGCACTGAGCAGCATTTTTGGCGACGTCGAATGTGTGTTCATTCCACAGATGGTGGTCTGTGATACACATAACGAGGACTGAAAGCTTTTCGGTTTCCTCATGGATAGCGGCATGGGGGGTGTGTTTCGTTTTGATGACAGTAGACAGCACTGAGTTTTTGAAGCATTAAATTCTACGCGGTTTTTGATTCCCCATTGGACAATGCTGTCGAGATCAGAATTAAATGAGCTTATCATACGCTGCCGTTCAAGTTCCACATCCGAAGGACATGGATGTGAATCTAAACACGAATATGAAAAGCTGAGGGTACTGTCGTCAGCGAAACAATTTAATGGATTAGAAGTTTCAGATAAAAGATCGTTTTTAAATATAAGGAAGAGAGTCGGAGACAGAACGGAGCCCTGGGGCACACCAGCATTTATTTTGTGAATTTCAGACTTGAAACCATCCAATACAACTTGTATTGAACGGTCCGAAAGATAATTTCTAATCCAACGAAGAAGAGATTCATCGATACCAAATGCACGCATTTTCGATAAGAGAGCTTGATGCCAAACTCTATCAAATGCTTTAGAAATATCAAGCGCAATAATCTTACTTTCTCCAAAACGATGTAAAGATTTGTTCCAATGTTCGGTGAGATATACCATCAGATCACCACCTATTACTACGAAAGCCGTACTGCCGGTCATTAAGAAGCCTTCGTTCTTTGAGATATTTCCTTAACTGAAAATTGATCAGCGTTTCCATGACCTTGGAAAGAAGGGACGTAAGTGCAATTGGACGATAGTTTGAGGGTGAAGAAGATATGCCTTTTTTAGGGACAGGCTGGACAAATGCTGTTTTCCATCCCCTCGGAAAGAGACCAGTAAAATAGGACAGATGGAAAAGCTAAGGCAGTGGTTTTGCCAGCGTCGAAGAACACCTCTTCAGAACAATGGGAGGGATACTATCCGGGGCAGCGGATTTGTGTATGTCGAGGTCTAATTAATCGAGGTGATAATTAAAAAACTTAAAACATTATTTTCAAAAGGAAAAGTGAAAACAGGGTATATGGCACCCATTGAGTTTATAAACTTAATGATTGTAAAATATTGTATACTAATTAACAGATCAATGACATCGAATTATTTTTAATTTTAATAATAAATAAAAAGAATTGAGAGTTTGTTTTTCTTTCACGATCATTTGCCTATCTCCTTTGATTCTTCTTTGTTTTACTTCTAATAACTGACAGCCAAAGATAGTTTCTGGAAAAGACACTTTGCAATGTCGGCATGAATCTTTTTCATCTTGTTTCCTTTGTTAATTTTAAGGGCCGTACACACGAAACAGGTTAAGGCTAACCTACATTTGGCTACTTTTTCCAAAAACTGAGAAATAAACATGAATAATAAAGAAACCTTGCAATAAAACATACAAAATTTGTTCTGAAAGATAATTTATGTTGCCACATTTTTGAATTGTTTTTTGGCATGCAGATGTTTTTGGCATATAAATTAACTTCTCACTTTTGTACTTTTTTTTTAGAAATTAGCCCTTATTTTAACTTTTCCTTTTAAACGCAAGTACCATTTAAAGAGAAAAATATGTCGGTTCTGAGAAGTTAGCTTTTCGTATAATGCGATACATTGATTGGAAGGTGGTACTCCCTATAATTACGAATATGTATTTTTAAGTCGCTATGCCGCTTAGTTTAGTCGCAAATCAAATTTAAAGGTGACAACTTTGGGGGGTCTACGACGTTTAGTTCGCTTGCAAATCGAGTTTAAAGATCGGCTTTTCATAGCATGCGATACATCAATTGAAAGGTGGCACTTCCTAGTTTTTACGAATATGCAACTTTTAAGTCGCTAGAACAAGTAATTTAGCCGCAAATCATACATAAGATTAAAAAAGTGTCAATTTTGACCACAAACTCAAAATCACTGCCAAAACATTGGTGGTGAGTAGAATGCATCAATTGGTGTGTCTTTTTGTGTAAGTTCATTCATCTAAGCAATTTGTCCAACTTTAAATTTATAATAAGAATTGATTATTTTAATTGACAAATTTATCGTGAATGGTCGAATTTCGACCACTGGGCGATACTAGTATTTATAAATCTTCCATTAAATAAAAATCTTCTTTACAGATTGATTCACATAAGTTGTGACAAAAAACTTGAGCGTATGGTGGAAAAAGAATTTTTATTTAATATCGTAAAAAGTGTTTTTTAAGTTGTAAAAGCTTTGATTACGGTTATTTTTCATGAACTATTGGAACAATTACATATGTCCATCTGAATCCATTTTTGTATTTTAAGTTTTCGAAAAAAAAGGCGTTGGGGGTATTTTTTGGAATTTTGAGTGCTTAAAATATACATAGGTACAAATAAAAAAAAATTAAAGCATGTCGACAATTGCTAAAAAATAAACAAGTTAAGTTTATACAAGTTTGAAAGAGTGGGCTCAATGGAGCAAACCAAGTAACGTGTTCGTTCTTAATGGATCAGCCTTTCAATTATTTATATTTTTGGACAACATTTTGGTAGCAACTAGATCAAAATCATAGGTTTTACTTGGAAAAACTTTTGCATTTTTGATATTTGAAAAATGGGGCTAGGTAATTCGTTTAAAGTTGCCAAAAATAATAGTGTTTTTAAAATTTTTTTTTATTTTTTTTATTTATAATTTATTTTTTTTTTAAATCCGTTTTAAGGTTCTTATAGTTTATTCAAAAAATAAAATATTTTTGCAATACATTTTTTCATTGATAAATATTTAAAAACAATGCTTTTTTGTAAAGAAAAAATTAGCGAGCCGTATTTTGCATTTTTGAAAAAAAGCTTCAAAGGTCTGTAAAAATACATACCTATCTACCTTAAAACTTTAATTTTCTGGAACAATTCTTAGAATACTTTCTACCACCTTATGAAATACAAAAAGTTCGAATTTAAAAAAAGAGAGGCTAGAATTTGTTTTGAATTGTAATTTTGAACATGTCCAAAATCTTGGAACAATGTTCAGAACAAGTAAAAGAATTTGGACCAACTTTCAAAATTTAAATTTTCTAAAAAAGGGGGTTATTTCAAAATCGGGTTTTTGGCTTTAGGACCCCTGTGTTTGAATATTTTTCAAAACAAATCTGGAACAGCCGTTCGGATTCGGCATACAAATTGTAGGTCCCTTCCATTCCTGTCGACAGGCGCACACAGGAATGGTTGCGAGTTGTTAGTCACTAGGCCCTGGTTCTTCATGAGCCGTTGTGCCACCCGATTTTTTACCCCTATTTTTGAATATTTTCAAAACAAATCTGGAACAACTCGTGAATGACCTGCAAACAACTTTCAAAAATTAAACTTTCTTTAAATCTTAAATCTTACGATCTTAGTAGTAGCCCGTAGCGTAATGGCTAGTGCGTTTTGGACTGGTCTGGATTCGCTTCCCAGCTTCGTCCACCTAAAAACTAAAAAGTTTTTTTTCAATGCTTCTGCCTCTAGCGAGGAATTGAAAAATCCTCAAAGAGTATCAATTGTCATGAATAAGTGCTTCTCGTCTAGCCGTTCGGATTCGGCATAAAATTGTAGGTCCCTTCCATTTCTTCCCTATATTAATTAAATTTCCATAGGACGCATGAATGAATAGACTAGACTACTCGTAATATCCTTTCAAAATTTTCTTAAGGACTCTTTGGAGGGGATACAAATGAAATGAAATAAATTAGGTGACTCTTACTCTAGTAAAATTATGTGAATTATAATATTATGTTTGGAAAGCTTAAAAGGTAAAATCGTACTTTATTTTACTTGAATTCTTAACATCCGTATCGTAAATTATCGTTGACATATTATTTTTCACATGACAACCATTTTCACAAGGTTTAACAAAGTAGAAAGAAGTCATTTTGCGAAAAATAGACCACAATAACCTCAACTATTTTCATCATATTAAAAAAAAGGTCGTAAGCATATCATGTCCCATATAAAAAGCTCATCTCTTTTTACCTACCCCATACAAATAGCGGCTACTTGATGATTACATGTACTCGTAGTCTAGAAGGTGGATACAATTAAATTGTACTATATCAGAAGCTACTCTCGAAGTCTTAAGACATGTTCCATTCACCTTATCCCATCGTTTTACCTACTATGTGCTCATGCTCACCTTCAATTTTGTTTGTTTTGTCCTAAGTACTTTGTTTCTAACATCATTACCATTTAACCATCTAAAAGGAAAAATGTAAAAAAAAAAAACTAAAAAATATAAAAAGCGACGAAAGCAATAATAACAAAGTTCAACACGAATTACTACCAAATTTGCAAACGTCTTGGCAATTCATCTCTGTCCGTGTCCATGGGCGCACTCTTCTCTGTGGTGTGGAGGAGTAGTCGGTATGGTCCGCTCCTAGTCGCGCAAACTTGTTGCACCCCGGCCCTCTTCACGATACTTTAGGTACAAATACATAGTGTGTACTGTATAGTGTAGTGTATGAAAAAACAAAGGTACAGCCCCCCCTCGATTCCCCTCGAAAGCTGGCCATATGTTTTGGAAAAAATAACTCACGACCATTCAAGATGTGTTCATGCCGAGATTTGTGTGATCAGTGTTTACTGTTCTGCTCCATTCCATTTGCAGTTGGATCTTCTTTATTTATTTTTATTTTATATTTTTTGTTCAAAAGTCTCGGGCTTGCTTGCTTGCTGGCTGGCTGTTGGTTGCTTATCGTGAAGTTCCTTTCTCTGAACATTAACTTATACGAGTGTCAGCCTCATCCAATAGAGTACCCATCCAGAAGATGTTTCCATTTTAATTTAAAAGAAGTTTAAAATCATCAAGTTATGCTCTGGTTTAAATACATTATTGGTAGATGTCCTTGTTTTTGTTTTGAAGAATGCTTTCGTGTTCATTATCTCAATTTTACATAAGCTACTTTTTACAGATAATGTTAGACAACGTTGAAATTTAGCTCCTATGTTAGATTGTTGCTGCCATCAGCTGCTTGCTCATTCAGAGAAGCTTAATATTACGCCATAGCATGGTATAATTTTGATCACTAAAATATGAGCACCTCTTGAACCTTAGCCTGGTAAAGATGGGGATTTCATGGTAGGGTATTAGTAACTCATTTATGAAGTTGATGGTTATATTTGTGCAGACTTTTGTTTATGATTGCAACATTATTTGGCTAACGCAACAATGCGATGTGTTACCTTGGAATCGAATTTATTTTTGAAGGCAAAGCTTTTACATCACCATGACATTACGACTGACCACGATTCGACGAGCCAAGAAATGTCTTGATCTGGTCCCGGTGTCGGTCTCTTCTGTGATATAAATTTGGATTTAATTTTTCCATTTTTCAACAAAGTCTCCTAAAATACATTTAAAAATTCAAAAACATTAGTTCACTACACTCTTTATCTCCAAAAATGTTAAAAATGCGTAGTTGCTAAATAAATTGGTCCCAATGAGCTTAGCAATACCTTCCTTTTTTACTTCTTCCAAATTTAGTGTGAAGCTTTTATGTGATTCTCCTTAGAGGAAAAAATTAAAGTTTGTACCTCAGGTCTTTTATAAAAGTGAGCTGCCATACAACGATTTCGATTGTATCATGTACCCCGTTTACAAACAGAATCGAGAGCTCGAGTTGGATTAGGGTCGGATTTTCGACCCAGGTGTTTCGTCATGTAAGTTGAGAGCCTCATTTGAAGTTGAGTTGTTATGGTGTTGAGATTACATTTAATTGAATGGCAACAACATATTTATTTTACACAAAAACAGTTCAAATTTAATCAATTTTAGTACATACTTCACATAGCTATCAAAACAAATAAATAATTTTACTCGCACATGTGCAAAAACACTGTGGTGAACACATCCTCAAGACCGACTCTTCGACCTAGGTTTTTTATCAACAATTTCGACTCGACTCCGCTCCTGAAGTGGAATCGAGTCGGTTGAAGCTCATTTCAAGTCAACGCAGGTATACAAAGGGGCCAAGCGAGCTTGAAGCTCGTTTGAATACCTCATGTAAACGGAGTAATGATTTCCCAATAACGGTTCTAACGATTTCTCTTGCTAAAAAGATAAAAGATAGGGCTTACAATTTTAATAAGGCTATTGGATTTATGTTAAAACTCTTATCATTATTATTTTTTTTTTTAATATTTGGGTAGTCCTAAGAAAAAAGTTGAAAAAAAAAATAAATAAAATTATATTTTGAAAAATTAAACAAATTAGCAAAGAAATACAAAATAGCCTAAGTTGCTTTTATAAGCTCCACGTGACTAGAAACAAACTTTTTGTTTACTGTCTGAGCATGTAGCGCTTTGGTAAATTTATAAATTCACCTTTCGGTTTTAGTTCCCATAAGAGGAATCTTTTGCGAATAAAACTGCAGAGACAGAATAATTCAGGAAAATACCATTAGGTTATTTTGTACCACTTTTTAAATTACTTCATTTAAAACACTGTTTTTTTTGCGCCACTTGAATAGAAACATTCTCTTAAATAAGGAAACAAATTGAAAGAAAGCACTGTGTTTGCTACCATCTTTATTTGAAATAACTTGAAAAACCCATTTGGAGACTGAACCATGCAGTTATTTTATATAATTTAAAGAAATTGCACTTCATGCTTCTTTGATTGCAGCAACAAGTGATTCCTTGTCCTCATATTGTCGGTCAGAATCGTAATCTTTACGAAACATCCATCCTCATACGTTTTCAATAATATTTAGGTCCGGAGAATGCGGTGGCCATTGAAGTAAGGTAACATTTTTCTCGTATATCCAACTGTTAATGATCCTTGTGTTGAGGATTGGTACGTTTTCTTGTTGAAATGTCCATGGTATTGGTCCAAAGACATCGGTAAATTTAGGGAAAGCTTCTTGTAGTATTTCCTTGTAGGAGTTTGCCGTCATTTTCAATGTGGGAAAGTCCAGAACAATTGTTCAAAACCAGAAAATCGCACCCCACGCCATTACACCGACTGCTCGGCTATGGTGTCGCTTCAGAAACCTGGGTTCCTCCCTTATAACATGAAAATAGTAATTATATCCGTCCGGGCCATCATAATTGAATTTTTTTCGTCAGAAAATACCACTTTTGTCGACTATTATATTCTGTCTTCGTATTGGATTTAACGGTGGTTTTTTCTTGAATTTTAGGCGCTTTAAATGTTGTGACCCACGAATAACACGTCTAATAGTGTTAAGACTCGCTGTAATACCACTCTTAGGCTTCACTGAGGGAAAAAAAGGCGATCTAAAATTAAATACGCTCGTATTTGATCTAAAGTATTTAAAATGAAGTGGAGCATTTTCATTTTTAAGTTGAAACAATGTTCATTTGAATATGCGACGTAATCTTAAGAGATTCAGCCTAGTTTCAAAGTAAAACGTATTTATTTATACATTGAAATCAACTTTTGTACATTTACAATCCGTCCTACGTTAGTTTAAAGTGAAACATTATCATTTTTAAATTGAGATTGACATTTAAAGTGCACTCAACCTTGTTTCAAAGTGGAACGTATTCATTTTTACATTTAAATCCACATTTTATATTGCGATCGACTTTTATGGCATTTAAAGTGTCATCAACGTAGTTTCAAAGTGTTGCATAGTTAAGTAAACCTCAATTTGTTTGTATTTGTTAGCTTAATACAAAGAATTTCGAGAGCGCGTTGTAGTTTTTCGAAGTAGCTCCCTTACATTTGTGAACAAATTAAACGCGCACTCAAAATTCACTCTCATATAATCCAAAAACAATGTTTAATTATTTTTCCTATATTTATTACTATGCATTTCTCATAGCAGTATACGACTCACTTAATTCGTCACAAATAAATGATTCCTCACAAAAATAAAATGATCCGAGCATGAATATACATTTGTCTTTGTCTTACATAAATTCAAACAAAGAAGCGTGGCGTGGGTAGCCATTTTGAATCAATACCTAACCAAGCGAAGTTCAAACTACGTTGATTCGAAGTAGATAAATGTTGTTTTAAAAGATGGATGACTTTGATTTACCTATTATTCCACTTTAAATCAACATATAAACGTAGTAAATCTAGTTCGTTTTTAAGTATGGAATCACTTTGAAATAAAGTCGCTCAACTTTTATTTAAGAATTTTCGGCGTTGGCGCCAAATCGTTCCGAAAAATCTTAGAATCAAAGTTTTTTGCTTTGATTTTACGTTGTTTTTTTTCTCTGTGATTGATTTTAGCAGCAGAGCCGCTTGAATTTGAAGCCAGTCTAATTATCTTTCTTCGGTCTGCTTCTGTTGTGGCTCTTGATTGTCTACCTTACATATTTTTCCATAGTTTTCTTTATTTATATGGTTCGACCAAACAATTTTCACACTTCTACACAGAGAAAAAAACAACGTAAAATCAAAGCAAAAAAACTTTGATTCTACTATTTTTCGGAACGATTTGGCGCCAACGCCGAAAATTCTCAAATCAAAGTGGAGCGACTTTATTTCAAAGTGATTCCATACTTAAAAACGAACTAGATTTTACTACGTTTATATGTTGATTTAAAGTGGAATCAATGTTAAATCAAATTAATCCATCTTTTAAAACAACATTTATCTACTTCGAATCAACGTAGATTGAACTTCGCTTGGTTAGGTATTGATTCAAAATGGCTACCCACGTCACGCTTCTTTGTTTAAATTTATGTAAGACAGAGACAAATGTATATTCATGCTCGATGCTTTTCATATTTGTAGTGAATCATTTTTTTGTGACGCCTTAAAGTGAATGAGTATTTCATATTAATAAATATAGGAAAAGTAATTGAATATTGTTTTTCGATTGTAAGTTAATTTTAAGTGCGCATTTAATTTGTTCACAAATGTAAGGGAGCTACCTCGAAAAACAACACCGCGCTCTCGAAATTCTTTATATTAAGCTAAGAAATACAAAAAAATTGAGTTTACTTAACTATGCAACACTTTGAAACTACGCGTTGATGACACTTTAAATGCCACAAAAGTGGATGGCAATGTAAAATGTGGATTTAAATGTAAAAATGAATACGATTCACTTTGAAACAAGGTTGAGCGCACTTTAAATGTGGATCTCAATGAAAAAATGATAAAGCTTTACTTTAAAACAACGTTAAACGGAATGTAAATGAACAAAAGTTGATTTCAATGTATAAATAAACACGTTTTACTTTAAAACTAGGTTGAATCTGTAAAAATTACGTCGCATTTTCAAATTAACATTGTTTTAACGTAAAAATAAAAATGCACCACTTCATTTAAAATACTTTAGATCAAATACGATCGTATTTAATTTTAGATTGCATTTTTTCCCTCAGTGTACTTATTTTTTTGGCAATTGTGCGGAGGCGAAGCTTGTTTTCCGCGTGTACTTCTATTTTGGCTTTTTCTGCAGGGTTTAATGGTTTTTCGCGGCCCATCTTTTCTTTGATAAAACAATTATTGTTTCTAATCTACACTTCCATTATTAGAACCATATTTTTTCTGCTTACCGTAATGTATAGAGACAAAACGCATACTGTTTCTATTCAAGTGGCGCAAAAAAATCAGTGTATTTTATGAAGTAATTAGAAAAGTGATAAAAAATAATCTTATGGTATTTTCCTGAATTATTCTGTCACTGTAGTTTTATTCGCATTAGATTTCTCCTTTAGGAACTGAAACCAAAAGGTGAATGTATGAATTTACCAAAGCGCCACACGCTCTGATAGTAAACAAAAAGTTTGTTTCTATTCAAGTGGAGCGGATTATACATACATAATACATAGTATTATAAAATTTGTTTAACGTAAATCATTTCAATCATTTTTGCGACTGCCCTGGAAAAAAACAAATAGTTGTTTTGGATTTTCATAATTGTTGTAGTAGCCCGTAGCGTAATGGTTAATGCGATGGACTATCACGCTGGAGATCTAGGTTTACTTTTTTTTCAGGGCTGCTGCCAAATCCTCCAAGAGTATCACTTTTCATGAATAAGTTTTTCTCGTCTCAATCGGCATACAATTGAAGGTCTCTTTCATTTCTGTCAACACGCGCACACAGGAATGGTTGGGAGTTGTTAGTCACTAGGCCCACTAGTTCTTCACGAGCCGTTGCGCCACCCAATTTATTTATTTATTTTGGGTAATATGTTACTTGCTGCTCTTAAAAAGAAGTCATCAACCCATATAAAAGACTTTAACTTTCTACAGGATACATGCTTTCAGTTTTGGTCAATTTAGAATCAGTGTTGAAAAGCACGCTCAAAACATGTGTCATATATGATTAGATTGTATTATAATATATTTTTCAGCTTGATAAACTCCCGCTTTGCGAACTTATTGTCGAATTTGACTGGGCTAGAATACGTGCAGAAGAAAATAAATATTTAACTGAAATTGGATTTTTTAATTAATTAGACTCTCCGTAAATGTCGGTCCTAATATACAGTCTCGTCGCGGTCTCGTCTCAGTTGCTTAAAAGCCAGTCTCGTCTTGTCTCGGTCTTAGTCATGAGAGACCGAGATCGAGACCGAGACTTCTCTCGTCTCGTGGCCAACCCTAATTCGAAAGGTTCAGTTTTCGATGACTTAAGCGCATAAATCAGGCTGAATTTGACCGATGGCATCGATTATGTTGTCTTTCAGGGTCGAGCTGGTTTGCGGCTTATTCGCATAGACCTGCCACTTAAGAAAGCCCCACGAGAAAAAGTCCAAAGGGGTCAAATCACACGATCTGGGTGGCCAATTCACGTCGCCTCGGCGCGAGATAACCATGCCATGAAACCGCTCGTGCATGTCCTCAGTGTTCATATATCCAATTTAGGCCACAAGAAGTTGGTGATCATCGACCTATAGCGATACCCGTTGACGGTGATAGCCTGGCCAGCATCATTTTCGAAGAAGAACGGACCGATGACGCCTCCAGGCCTGCAGCCCAAAATCCTCAAAAACAGTAACTTTATTTGGATGCGTTGGCACCTCGTGAATCTCGCGTGGATTAGTGTCGTCCCAAATCCGGCTATTTCACTTATTCACTTACCCACCCATTCGTGTTGCTCGACACTGTAACTCACCATGATGATTTGTCTTTAGTAACTGATTAAAAGACGATATTTTGACCGAAAGTAAAAGAAACAATATGGCCGCCACGAGCTGTGAAAATCAACCCGTCCCTATTGGAAAACCCTTAAGTATAGTTAATTAAGATTTTTTCCTTTTTCTTTTTTATATGCAAAGTAAATTATGAAAAAATATATAAGGCACTTACTTTTAACAAATATTAGTTTGTGTTATTTTTTTTTTGGCATGATCGCCCCCAAGAACTAAAGCTGTATACGCCCCTGGTCCAAGAAAGATAAGATCAGACCGGGAACAAATTAATTCATCAAATTTTATTGCTCGTATCGACATAATTGAAATAATATGCAAAGTGCCCCAAAATGCCCTGATTGGCTTTTTGTATAGACGCATTTATTGATGAGGAGAGGGGGGAGGCGATGTAGTTCTGCATTTTTGATATGTTGTTGGGGCATGTAAGAGTAGTCTGTAGCTAAGTTTGCAACTTCGGAAAACTTGTGCTCGCTGCAAATGCAACATTTTTTCCGACATTTTCCTTTATAACTTTGAAAATATGCAACATAAGAAAAAACCGTCCACTATAAACTGAGTAATTTTGAAGCACTCAAAAAATAAGTCAAACAATGTTACATTCTGCTTAAAATTTGGAATCAAATAGTCTGGAATGTTACAAGACGAAATTCGAAAATTCGATCCAAATCGGTCAAATAGTTTTGGCAAGAAACATGATGATAACTAAGTGCAACAAGCAAAGTTTCCATCATTGCTGTGGGCAAAATAGAACACTTAAGTTGGCACTTATTTTTGTACACATACTTGGAACCCTTAACTATGATAAAATATAATTCAATTAAAAAGTACAAGTGACCTTAACTCCAGAAATAATTGTGTTTCGCCCAAGGTATAACAGTGGGCTCTTCAGTCAGTCTGTTATACTCTACTAAGACACAAATTTTGGTCGATGTTTACCGGCTCTTATAAAAATCACAGCAAAAAGATACTGTGAATTTTATTATTCTAGGGGAATTTGTTTAAATTCGTGCATCCAGAAAATAAATACCCGTGGTCAGGTTTTTTTTATAATAAGAAGATGAAGAAATTTAAATATTAAAATATTGAAATTATTTTCTGGGTGCACGAATTTAAACAAATTCCCCTAGAATAATAAAATTCACAGTATCTTTTTGCTGTGATTTTTATAAGAGTCGGTAAACATCGACCAAAATTTGTGTCTTAGTAGGGTATAACAGACTGACTGAAGAGCCCACTGTTATACCTTGGGCGAAACACAATTATTTCTGGAGTTAAGGTCACTTGTACTTTTTAATTGAATTTTATTCATTCACTCCACTTAAAACAGAAGTAATTTCAATATTTTAATATTTAAATTTCTTCATCTTCTTATGATAAAATATAGTTATGATATTAATATCTTTTCTTAAGCAACTTTTGTAGTGAATTTTAACGTCTCGAAAATGTTCACGAAATTACATATTTACTTGCCAAGTGAACAATTTTCCTAACTTTTAAAATCGCTACCAAAGTTTCTTAGAAAAAGATATAAATATCATAACTATATTTTACCATAGTTAAGGGTTCCAAGTACGTGAACAAAAATCAATGCCAACTTAAGTGTCCTTCTTTGACCACAGCAATAATGCAAACATTGCTTTTTGCACTTAGTTAACATTATGTTTCTTGCCAAAACTATTTGACCGATTTCGATCGAATTTTCGAATTTCGTCTTGTAATACTCTAGTCTATTTCATTCCAAATCTTAAGCAGAATTTAACAATTTTTGACCTGTGTTTTGAGTGCTTCAAAATTACTTAGTTTATAACATGCATAAATTCAAAACTAATGTTGTCTTGTAGAAAATTTTATAACAAACAAGTTTATGGTGGACGGTTTTTTCCAAAGTTGCATATTTCCAAAGTTATAAAGGAAAATGTCGGAAAAATGGAGTGATTATAGCATTTTTTCACTATTGCATTTTTCCTGCAGCGAGCACAGGTTTTTCGAAGTTGCAAACTTAGCTACAGACTACTCTAACATGCCCCAACAACAAATCAAATTAATTTAGCACTTTTTTTGTAATTATTGACTGGGGCTATCCAAACTATAATCGAAATCATTTTGTTCCAATAATCAACAAGTTGGCCGGAAATCGTATTTTTCGGAGACGAGACCGAGACGAGACTTAATTATACGAGACCGACACGAGACCGAGACGAGGCTGAACATTTTCGATTTTAACGAGACCGAGACGAGATTTACAAAAGTCTCGCATAGTGTCGTTACGTGGCCAGCCCTATTTCGAATCCGCGCCACCCAGTGAAGCCGGGGCGGCCATTTGAACGATGTTATATTACTATAATAGGGCTCTCAAATAAAGATAAAGCCTTATTGATATCTTATATAAAACTTGTTTTATTCAATTTTAAAATCGACCCGCCCTTAATGGGAAACCCTATAATACATCACATACATATGAGGCATTTCACGTGAAGCGGACAACAAAAAAAGTGGTGGGTCATGGAACTAGTTCACCTTTAGCTTATTTATACTTCATGTGGTTCTCAACATATGTGCAAAATGATTTTGCTCTAATAGGCCTTGTTGTCGATTTATGGGCTTGCAAAGTTCGCTCAAGGCAAAGAGTAGAGTTTTAAAGAAAAAAGTTGTTAAATTGTCTTTTCATCGGAAAAGCAAAAATTTAAGACCGGTTTCAAAAATTTTTTCGATAAAGTGGGGTGTTCCTAAAAGTGCTTACGCGTGTGCTACCTGCAGAAAAAGGCTTATATGTGAAACGCCTTCGGTTAATGATAATGAATTTATGCAATTAAGCCAAACATCTAGTGAGACAACTCAATTAACTCAAGATGATCCCTTTATTCCCAATAACAATACAGTGTTTAAAAATAAAACAACTCAAACTGACAAAGTTATTGAGAATGAAGAAATAACTACCTAACTTAGGATACATTTGCTGATCCACCTACCTCCAACTCTGTTAAAACAATGATTCTTGCAGTTGCTCCAAAATCTTGGAGCGAAAATAGACTTGCCAAGGAATTTGGTACATCGAGACGAAAGGCAAAAAAAGCTAAGCAGCTTGTAGAAAAGTTTGGGATTCTGACATCACCCAATCCACGTGATGGGCAAAAAATTCCACCAGAAACTGAATATTTGGTAAGAAGTTTTTATTTAAGAGAAGACGTTTGTCGTATAATGCCTGGAAAAAAGGATTTCGTGTCCGTTAAATTAGAAGATGGGAAAAGAACCCATCTGCAAAAACAATTTCTTTTGTGCAATATTGCTGAGTTGCATCAGCAGTTTAAAACTGAACAGCCAGATATTAAATTGGGTCTCACAAAGTTTTTTACTTTGAGACCAAAACAGTGCATCCTTGCTGGAGACTCTGGTACTCATATAGTTTGCGTTTGTACCTACCATCAGAACGTCTAACCGATGTTGAATGGGGGAAATATTGAGGCTCTTATTGCTGGAACGAACATTTCTATATCATCTTATAATGATTGCCTCCAAAGGATGATGTGTCCTTACCCGACATCGGTTTGTCATTTAATGACTGAGAAATCGTCCCCAAATGAACGATGTAATTCTTGTCCTGGTATAGTTGCAACTCGCGAACATTTAAAAAATACTTTTGATGAGAATCAAGTGACAAGTGTTCAGTTTGAGACGTGGGTCGGTGCTATCACAGCTCCTTAAATGTTGTAGGAATGGGCAAAGTCATCCTTGCCTCAAACTTCGGTTTACTACTGCAGCAAGGACGATATTCAGCAAGAAAGAAATTTTCTGAAACCACGGTTTGATTCTGCCGTAATGATTCCCGGGACTAAAAAATTTCACTCTTTCATTCCAACGAAAAACGGAATCACTGTAAAGCGAACAAGCGGAGCAACGGAAAGCAAGCTTGTTAAAATATTTAAATAAAAAAAATGGTGCATGGTTACTTTGAGCGCATAAGACGGATTAAATCAATTCTTTTTTATTTTGCATGGTTTTTTAACGTGGATTAGGCCTCATGGGGAAACCACATAAAAAAAAACGCGCCCAGTACTTTACCCCAGCGGTGGTGTGGAAATAAGTACATTAAAACTAAAAACTGTGATCCTGTAGGAAGTAAGTATCTCTTAAAATAATGAGATGCCATCTCCAAACTTGGTGTATGGAATCTATAATGTTAAGGCATATTTTGAGATCAAAAAAATTAACATTAACAAAGTCCAAACTATCAAAAATTTGATTTAAGTTTTTAACATCCGGTTCCCTATACAAAAAATGGGTTTCTCCAACTAAAAACTATGTATCTTATAAACGAATAGAGATCACATTTTAAAACTTGGCACAAAGTATCTATCCTATATAAACTACATTTAAAAATAAAAAAAAATAGTATCAAAATGGTCCATAGCACCAAACAAATTGAGTTAAGTTTTTAACATCCGGTTTTCCATACAAAAACTCAGGTTCTCTCGAACTAAAAATTATGTATCTTCTTAACGAATAGAGATCCCATTTTAAAACTTGGCATGAAATATCTCATCTATATGAGCTTCATTTTGAGGCCAAAAAAAAAAAATCAAAATGGTCGAACTTGCCCAAAATTTGATTTAACATGCCAACTTCTGGTTTTCTACCCGAAAAAAAATCGATTTCCGGTTTGATTTCATAAATGAAAAGAACACCTAATTTGCCATATATTGCACCGTTGAAATTTTTTTTCAATCTCTTCAATTGACAGCAACATTTTTCTTTAAAATCCTACTCTTTGCCTTGAGCGAACTTTGCAAGCCCATAAATCGACAACAAGGCCTATTAGAACAAAATCATTTTGCACATATGTTGAGAACCACATGAAGTAACGGGTGATTTTTTAGCTGGTTTGTTTTGGCAACACTGGTTTTGACAGCTGACGTGTGTTTAGTACCTTGTGTCACTGTCAAACAGCTTCAGTTTGGTTTGCAATTTAACCATGGATCGTCTTACAAATGAACAACGCTTGCAAATTATTGAATTTTACTATCAAAATTCGTGCTCGGTTCGAAATGTTCATCGCGCGCTGCTTCCATTTTATGGTCGGCATTCTCGACCTTCTGAGCAGTCTATTCGGATGATTGTGACCAAATTTCGCACCAAATTTACTTTGTTGGACAAGTAGGACAAGAGGATCCGCTTTTTTATCGAAAAATTGTGTTGAGCGATGAGGCTCATTTTTGGTTGAATGGGTACGTAAATAAGCAAAATTGCCGCATTTGGAGTGAAGATTAGCCAGAAGCATTGCAACAGCTACCAATGCATCCCGAAAAAGCCACTGTTTGGTGCGGTTTATGGGCCGGCGGCATTATTGGGCCATATTTCTTCAAAGATGATGCGAATCGCAGCGTTACTGTCAATGGTGAACGCTACCGAGCGATGATAACAAACTTTTTTTTGCCCGAAATGGAAGTTCTTGACTTGCATGATATGTGGTTTCAACAAGACGGTGCCACATGCCACACAGCACGCGAAACAATGGCGCAATTGCGAGGCGAGTTTGGTGAACAGTTAATTTCACGTTTTGGGCCGGTCAATTGGCCGCCTAGATCGTGCGATTTGACACCATTAGACTATTTTTGGTGGGGGTATGTCAAGGCTAATGTCTATAGGGACAAGCCCGCTTCGATTGACGCACTGGAAGCCAACATCCATGCATTCATTCGTGAGATACCGGCCGATATGTGTGAAAGAGTATGCCAAAATTGGACTCAGCGGATGGGCTACCTGAGACGCAGCCGCGGTCAACATTTGCATGAAATTATCTTTAAACATTAAATTGCAAGGTTCAAACTATCGATTCAAATAAATATTTCATTCATTTTTTTGAATTTTTTGTGTTTTTTTTTTTTTTAAAGTTCTTAACCTCTTAAAAAATCACCCATTATAAATAAGCCAAAGGTGAACTAGTTCCATGACCCACCACTTTTTTTGTTATCCGCTTCACGTGAATTGCCCCATATGTTAAAAATAAGTTAAAATAATTTAAAATCGTTCATATCCTGGCAAAAGATATCGTAACCTAAAACTCATCTAAATTTCAGTACAGTTAAGAATCAAAAGTCGGCGGGAAATAGCAGACTACGAATGTAATACTATACATTTTCACTACGCCAAGTTAGGCAATTTCGTTTAAAATATATATTTCGAACTGCCAAAGCCAATTCAAAATGAAATGAGCTACCTATACAAAAAAATTAACAAATTTGAGACGAAAACACTTTTTTGGTATTTGCAAAGTTACCTCATTTTTGGTTCCAAAGAAAAGTAAAATAAACAACTGAGTCGAACGAATCTTTTTAAGCTGGACCAGTTAACGCGCTCTTCGTTCTTATTCCTGAATGTTACATTTTTTATTTCGGAGGGCCTCAGAACAGCATACACCAATTTCCAGTTGCCTGAACAAAAAAACTCAGTTTAGCTGTCAAAATACTGAGGAACAAAATTTTTGGATTCACTTGATCATTTGTTTTAAATTTTATTCAGAATTTATTTTAATCCTATCAAAGTTCTTATTTTAGCGAATTGAAGTTGCAGGAAAAATTAGTAAAATATCATAGCTACTGTGGACTGTTTTCTGTTTCTGAAATTTAAGTAAATAGATATAAATATTCACTACTTTTTTCAAAAATGACCACTTGGGTAAATTGCTCTTTTTACAATAGTGGAAAAACTAAAATACATTACAAATTCGTGTTATAATTGAAAACAAAGATTCGTTTTCGTTGCGTTTAAAGAAAAGTGTGAACAAAGTTCACGAGTGATTTTGATATGCCTCTGATTTGAAAAAAATGCATGTCTCTGAGACTGCCACTGGTGGAAAAGTGAAAGGCACCTTCCAAAATAAATATGTACATCAAATATACTTAGGCCTAATTTATTCAGTCGAAGTTGAACATAACTCTGGGATTTTTACAGTCAACTCGAGAATTAGTTTTTATTCACTCAAAGTTGACGTTTTCAATTTTATATTTTCAACTCTAGAGTTGATCTTTCTTACCAGTAAGCCTTTCTGATAAAAATAATGGTCAAAGTTGTTAAGTTCTACGAGCCTAGTCGCTTTTCGTCAATGATTCCATCCGACTGGTCAAACGGTTCACCGCAAGGAGTTCCAAAAACATGACCCCGTGACCCCCCCCCCTGTATACGCCGTTGTTTTAGACTATATCCTTTTTTTAACAATATTTCTGAACTAACTTCCTACTCATAGGTACAATAAGCATTTACAAAATCACAGCGAAATATCTCATTTTTTTTAAAGATCATCATCGTCAAAAAGACCTGTCGGAAATAATTTTTGCAAACAGGCCAGACCAACTCATTTTCACATCAACTTAAACAGCACATAATAAAAAACTATGTATTCTTATTCCGTCCAGTATGTGCTCATAGGCAACTAGCAACTTCGAAGTTATATATATATATTGTATGTAGAGCGGAAAAGAGGACATGATTTTCATGTCACTCTCGTGTAACAAACTTTAGTATATGTACCTGGTTTCAATCCAAGGAGCATTCCTTCGAAAAACATGTCCTCTCCACTCATAAATATCCAATAGCCAAATACAAATTCCGTTAGCCTCTGACGTTCCCAGGGGTTCCATGCCATCTTCCAATTTTATTTTATACCAACAAGCTTCGAAGTGCGCTATCTGGAGTTAGCATCCCTGACTTACTTACATCCACTAGCCCCAGCTATACCATCGTCATCAGCATTATCAACAGAGAGGCAAGTGGAGATTGGGGAACTTGTAAAGCACGAGAAGCACGAACAAATCTTGTAAACCTTTATTCTTGCATTTTTCATAGGGATTCTTATAGAAATAATTTTTCCTCTAATGTTACCACGAGTGGTTGTCTAGTTGTGCGCATCCGTATAGGTACTAGGACAAGGAAGGGGCTGATGTTGATGCTGAAAGTGGTCATCACCGTTGTTGTCATCCCAGAGAGTCGGGTCATCTCTCGAAAAAATATCTCCGTTTGGATCTGAGCTGAGGCTTATACTGAGCCTCAGACTGAGACTGAGAGGAGAGCAAACCACATTATTGTGCAATGTGCTTGGTGCATGGACTTTGTGCTTGGACATTATTTGCAACAGTTTAGTCGCCTGCCGAAAAAGACAACGATGGAGGCGACTCGAAGAGACGCGACAGATCGAAATAGTTTCTGTTGATGGTGCTGCTGGCTTAAGGCTTCACTCGCAGAGAGAGAGGTCGATGCTCAGGCTCAGGCTCACGTCTCTGTGGCCAAAAGAGTTACAAATGGTTCAGTCGCCACCACTCTATACAATAGCCAACAAAGTTCCAATGCGGAGACAATTGACGTAAACTCGGGAAGGTAAGGTATGCTTTCAGGTAGATCGTTGCCTAAACTATACCAGCACTGAGGGGAAAAAAGAGTTGAAGAAGGTGCTGGCCGGTATGACTTCTTCATCACGTACTTGGACGCGATGCTTATTTTGAACATTATTTGGTCTGCACTGTGTTTGCGCACTTGCAATCATCTTTCAGGAAGGTCTCTCCTATTATGTAACACTGTCTTTGTCTGCCAGTCGGTCGGTTGGTGGTGGTGATGCGAACGATGGTGATGGAAAGACTTCGAAAAGTTTTAAGCTCACGAAATTATTGTACATTGATCGACCATATTCGTGCTGAGCTATAGGGATTTTAAAATAAAACACAAACAAACCTGAAATTTAAAAAACAAATTAAATGACGCAATTTTGGAATATTTTGCCGAAATAATCTTAAAAATTGTTAAATTTTCAAATTTCTCAAATATGGCTAAGTATTGGTTTCGTGTCAAAATTTCGAGGTTTTAATCAAAAATAACATTACAACGCTGTAGAAGATAAAAGTCTAAAAAAGGGATTTTCGACAAGGCGTCCGGATACGTCCGTTGGTCGGTTTTTCTGTGTCGTCCTGATGTACATCGTACAAGCATCAAAATATAGTCTAGAAAACGGTTTGAAGCGGATTTGCTTCAAATTTAGTGTAAATCATTTTTGTATGTCAATATCTCTAGAGGAGAAATTCAAATGTTTGTTTTATGTCATTTACACTCTATAGAATTTTTAGCCGCCACACGACAATTTTCGTTTAATAAAGTTTTCTAAAACACGGCTCTAACATCTTTGAATAAATTTTGTACATATTGTAAGCTCCAGTGGAGTTTCAATAATTCAAATAACGAAAATAAGGTTTTGTTTTTTTTTTTTTTGACAAAGTTGCCGTTTTTACTTGTTTTGGGATATTCCCGACCCGAATATCTCACCATTGATTGGCTTGGTTAATTTTGTTATAACTTTGCAATTTTGTTCGCCTATAAGCTAGGAAACAAATAAGAGATTTAAAATTTGTATGAATTATTTTTTCTATACGAGAAATTAAAAAAAAAAATCAATTATTTTATACTTTTGTCCACTTTATTTTGTATTAAATAAAAAAAATTAAAATTTCGATTTTAAGTTGTTTTAATTTTTTTCTCCATACCAAACACAGAAAGCAAATCGTCGTTAACGATGGCACATCTACAAACGTTTAGTCTGTGCCAACCATCAGGCCCGTACGCATAAATTGTACAAGTGGGGGTTTTTCATATTTTTCATGGTTATAAAGTTTATTCGAGACGATAATAAACTATTCAGTTTAAAAAAAAAAACATTGGAGAAATCGTAAAAAAATGCAAATATCAGAAAGTTTCGATTTGTATGATTGACTATTCGTTTCTTATCGTAAGTAAGATGTAAAATAAAGAAATGATAACCGTTTGTAAAATAAAATATATGTTAACCCGAAGTTTATCGCCCAACTTTGAAAATTTCACAAAGTTCGAACGTATTTTTTTTTAAGTATGCCGCGCACTAAAGGGTTTTTTTTCTACCCTAATATGACAATCACAGTGCGAGCGTTAGGAAAATAAGGAAGGACTTAAAAGGAAATGCCGATGCACATTGGTTTTGAAGTTCTGAATATCCTGAATATCAAATTGGGGGGGGGGCGAGGGGAAATAGGGCCAGGTAAACCATTACACATGCTTGTAGTATGACTAAGGAAAGTATCTCTATACTCAACGTTACGTCCGAAGTTGGACTCAAGGGTAAACAGATGAGCATCCCTAAAAGCCCGATAGTATGTTGAATTATTAAAGGGGGCGAATGCAACAGACTATTTCACTTAAACACTGTTTATAGAAATAGCGATAGAACAGTGAAAGACAGGTGACATTGCGGCGGTGTTCGAGGGATGTAATTGTTGTTCTATCACCTATCATTTTTAGGAACCTTTTTAGAATTTTATCCAAACAAGCTAAGATTAGTAATAGGAGCACCTGGCCATATATATGAGAATTATCCTCAAGCTTTGGACGAATCACAAGCTTTGTAGGTAACATCCAGATCAGGGGGAGTAAGGAATCTCTTGCATCTTCGGAGAAAACCTAAGCACTAAGCAGCGTTTTTGGCGGCGTCAAATTTATGGTCATTCCACAAAAGGTGGTGTGTGACACACTTACCGAGAATTGAGAGCTGTTAGATTTCATCGGTGCCGTCCATGGATTGAGGCATTGGTGGTAGGTTTCGCTTTAACGACAGGAGACAGCATTCAGTTTTGGAAGCATTAAATTTAACGTGGTTTTTGATACCCCATTGGACAATGTTGTCCATATCAGAATTTAATGAGCTTATCGTACGCTGCCGTTTAGGTTCCACATCCGAAGGACATGGGTGTGAATCTGTAAACGAATATGAGAAGCTAAGGGTACTGTCGTCAGCAAAACAGTTTAATGGATTAGAAGTTTCAGACAAAAGATCGTTTACGAATATAAAGAAGAGAGTCGTAGACAAAACGGAGCCCTAGGTCACACCAGCATTTATTTTATGGATTTCAGACTTGAAACCGTCCAACACAACTTGTATTGAACGGTCCGAAAGGTAGTTTCTCATCCAGCGAAGTAGAGATTCGTCGATACCAAATGTGCACGTATTTTCGATAAGAGAGCTTGGTGCCAAACTCTATGAAATGCTTTTGATAGTGCAATAATCTTACTTTCTCCAAAACGATGTGAAGATTTGTGCCACTGTTCTGTGAGATAAACAATCAGATCACCAGTGGACCTATTGCTCCAAAAGCCGTACTGCCGGTCATTAAGAAGCTTTCGTTCTTTGAGATATTTCTTGAGCTAGAAAACGGAAAGAAGATACGTAAGAGCTATTGGACGATAGTTTGAGGGTGAAGAACATATCCCTGGACAAATGCTGTTTTCTATCCACTCGAGAAGAGGCCAGTAAAGTAGGACAGATGGGACAAGCTATCGCAGTGGTTCTTTCACCGTTGAAAAACACCTCTTCAGAACAATGAAAGGGATGTAATCCGGGCCAGCGGTTTTGTGTACTTACATCAAGATCTTTCAGGACTCTGGCAACTGCACGAGTTCGAAAGAAGATTTGTCCCATACAATCATTTACGCTCTCAAGTACAGGAAGAGTCATAACACTTTCTATGGCAGTGTCGAATTAACAGCAAATTAACAGCAGATAATGTTGATTGTAAGCAACAATTTCGAGCAAAGAACGCATCCGGAACCGTCCGGATTCAATTTCCAAAGCAATTTGAAGTGGGCCTAAAAATTATTTTTTATGTAGAAAATTTCTTGAACTTATTAAATTTTTAACCCATTTTCAAGATATTTTGAATTTAAAAAAAAATACTATTTTTTAAAAATCGAAATAAAAAATATCGAAAATTTGCTTATGCGAAATTATTAAAATATTGTAGGACGCCTCCTGTATAAAAATTGTCAAAATCAGAGAACCCGTTAACGAAAATTTGAAAATATAGAAACCAGTTATATGACAGGTACCGTTTATAGCCGTCATTAATATTTTTTTATTGCGTCAGTTTCTCATCCTGTTAATTATAATTTCTACTAGTTTCATAAAAATCGATTCATCGCTATGGTTTTTAGGAGTGCACCACTGTGCGGTGATGCAGTGTTGAATAGGATTGTCCGTTCGTTGCTTTTGTCACAGCTTATATTGACAGAACCCGAAATATTTGATGAACATTTGAAAACACGTCTTTATTGCAAATTTCGAATTCTTCGAGTGCATTTTGGAAGTCCTGACCGTGAATCCCTTGATGTTGAACTTCGTTTATCCAGATGTCACAAGAATCATCACGCAGAATTGAAAAGTTTAATGCAAATAGTTCTGTGTGCATGACTTGACATTAAAAATTTTCATTTTGCTGGTGAAAAGACAAGTGAAATTTGATAAAATATTACAATGATTTAAGTCTTTTTAAGAAATATGCATACGGAAACTGTAATTTTATTTCAATGGTGGAAGTACTGATAATATCTTTAAGATATTGAATGCAACGTGTGTTTTATAGCGTAAGTGTTTTTTTTTCGCTTGAAAGTTGATCGTCATTATACTTACTAAAACAATATGGGGATTAGAACCCCCAAAACACCCCACTTCCCTTCTGAACACGCATGTTTTCCAAACACATGCATTTCAACACCATATATGTTTAGATTTTTATTAAAGAAGAAGACTTGTAGAGTTCTTTCTAGGTGTGGTGTAATGCTTATGATAGAAATGCTAGTCTTGTAGTCCCTGGAGGCGGCTTAAGATGCACTATAGCAATTTCAAAACCTACAAAAATCAACTTTGAGGATGATTGTATGAACCAAAAAATTTGTTACCATTCCTAGGCATTGAGCTCCTGATAGTAAATCCGTATGTCAAAGACCGATTAGAGGCGACATTTACCCTGTCAGATCTGTAATCAGGGGTTCAGTACCTAGGGATGGATACAAATTTTTTTTGGTTCATAAAATCATCCTCAAAGTTTTTTTTTTTAGGTATTAAAATTGCTATAGCGCATCTTAAGTCGCCTCCAGGGACTGCAAGGCTTGCATTTCTTTCATAAGCATTGCCAGACCTTTCGACTCATATACTTTTTTTTTTGGTTTCACACCCCTAAACTTGCTTAGGGCTCTTAACCTATATGGAAAAACTCCTGCTAAGTCATGAGTTGAAACGCTTTCGGTGCCAACTCCTGGGCATACCATCTGAAACAGATAGATCATAGGACCATATCCATAATTTCTAAGCTGCTGAAACAGATTTCCAAGCCGTTCTCTTAAAATAAATTTATCAAAAAATTCAAGCTATGAGAACAACTGCTATTATGCAAATTTCAAAATGGCATTCTTAATGTTGTTTACTGATTGCCTCCATTTAAGGCAAAGTGATATTTTAAATAAATTACATTTTTATTAAAAAAAAAAATTAAACAGCGTATTTGATATTTATTTGCGCAGCCGAGCCGCATCCATAAACGTATATATGTAAAAGCTATACAATGGAAAGTGTTTCCGATTTCTTGATGGCACATCACTGGCGGTAATTAATTTCGTCTTCTTTTTTGACGTAGGTGTCAGCGCATGACTCTCGACTTGAAGTTTTGAGACTGATTTCATTCATGATGGCTCGGCAGGCTGACGATGACGATGGCGATGGGTAATTGAATTCAAGAGATTGCTGTGTGAGACTTGCCTTGATTTTTGTATTTATTGTTATTTTTGTTTATGAATATAATAATATCGTTTTGCTGGGGCTCATCCCATTATACAGTCTTCGGAACTGGGTAGGTATGGCCTAATACTCTATGTTCATGTGGAGAGTAGTTGTTACCGCTCGGCGGGAATTGACAGCGTTAACCAGATGTCGCAACTATTAAGTAAAATAAATGATTTTTCGCTGGATGTTACGGCAAATCTAATGTTTGTTGCTCATTCCCTACTCTCGAGGTGTGGTATATTCTCAATGACGACTGTTGTTGATGCTGCGCTGCTGTTGCTTTGCTGCTGCACCAAGTTACCCACGTAGGTGATGAATTTTGTGCTGATTAGCAATTCCCTTGGTTGGATGGCTTGATGGAGAAAACAAACACCCGCGCGTTCCATCTGCGCAGACCGTCCGTCTTGTCGGGAGGCACCTAAATTTTTCCACATCCAGCATCGCTGTGTTTAAGTCCGCTGCGCTGGCTCCATGCGTGTCACTATATTTGTAGAAGAACATCAAGCCTTAACTATATACGCGCGGATAATTGATTGTAATTATAATTCAATTACTTTGATATACAAAAGTTACTTGAAAGAATTTCCACCCACGTGCTATGGCCCGGTGATATGTTGAGCAAAATTGACACTTTTGTGACTGTCGATTTCGGAATGTGTCGAATAAGTGGAGACTTTAAACAGATTTATCTCAGTAAATCACTCAGCTTGAATTCGAAATGCCTGCATATTTATTAATTTGATTGTTTCATGTTTATTTTATTTTCAACCAAAGGTATTTGATTAATTTTAGTTCAAAATAAATGAGATAGCAATAAATTTTGATAGGCTTTAATTTTATTTATTCAAATTGTTCATAACTAGGTAAACCACTTGTTTTAAAGACCGGCATGAATACCTCATCAATTATTCGTCTAATCGTTTTTGAATACGATCGCCATGATAGCTCTTTATTTCTTGGATTCATTTTTAGTTTTTATTTTGTAGTTTTAAAACATGCATATTTCGCTTTTTTTTAAATAAACAACAATTTTGAATTAAGGTGAGTTTTTTTCAAAAATGGCTTCATACGCAAAATATCTGGTTGACTTTCAGATTATTTTATTTAATATATATTTATTTTCGTAGAATAAAGCGTTACAATTTACATAATTTAGTGAATAAACACAGCTTGCACAGAGATATGATATTTAAATTTAATATCTTACAACTGAAAAATAACACAATTTCGGTATGGTCACATGAATAACAATAAAAAAAAACAGTTGAAGGAGAACTACGGAAAAACCTTCATTTGACAGATTCTTAACCTAAGGATTTCTTTTTATAAGAAATCTGTTGACTAGACAAAAAAGATTTAAAACTAATGGAATTACCAGATATTAATTGAATTGCTTATTATTTTAGGCATAACATTTTTTTTTTTTTTTTTTTTAATTTTTTTTCCGTTTTTATTAAAATAAGTGATTAAATATCAAAACAAGTTAATTTATAAATAAATAAATAAGTATATGAATAAAATAATAAATAAATTAAAAAAAATAAATAAATTATGAAGTAAATAAATAAATAAACAATTAAATAAATAAACAATTAAATAAATAAATAGATAAATTTATAATTAAATAATTAATCAAATAAATAAATATGATATGTTTATATGTATACAAAAACAAAAAAACAAAAAATAAGATCAATTAATAAGTAAGTAAATAAATAAATGCATCAAATAATAAATAAATTAATTAATTAATAAAGAACAATTAAATGAATATATTGTTAAATGAACGAGAGTTAATACAAAAGTTAATAAATCAATATAAAATCATTCATATAACAGAAATGACATTAATATCACAGTTATTATCTAAATTATGTTACAGTTTATATTAGCAAGTTTTTGATAAGCTAATTTTCAGAACTAATACATTTTTGAAAGAATTTTTCTTTGAGTTTTTCAATTTTTTCTGAAATTTTTAGTACACCACTCCTCTCATGTAATCGTGAAGTTGAGAAATGCCAGGGCAGATCTAACTTCATTTTTAAAGTTTTTTTTTGGGAGATTTGAAACTGATTGATATGCGATTTTGCGCACCTTCCCCAGACTGGACATGCATAAAGAAAAATGACTTGAAAAATGACTTTGAAGATAGTAATTTTGTTATGATTACTTAAGCATGAACGTTGACAAATCAACGGATATAACATTTTAGTTGCCACACCTATTTTATTAAGTGTATTATTCACATGAATTCTGTAAGTTAATGTCTTATCTAAGTATACTCCAAGATACTTGACAGAATCAACCCACGGAATATCAGAGTTATTTATGTTTAGTTGATTTAACGGTACAGCGCAAGCTTTTCTTTTTCTTGTGAAAAAGATAGCTTGTGTTTTATCTGCGTTGATCTTAATTTTCCAAGATTCAAAGTAATTAAGAATGGCATTAAGTGGGTTTTGAAGTGAATTTTCAATATTATATCCCAATTCGTTTGAGCTAAATATAGCAGTATCATCAGCAAACATAGCTACTTCGCAGTTAAGGAGGTCTGGGAAATCGGCAACATATATAATGTAAAGGAGAGGCCCCAAAACTGATCCTTGTGGGACTCCCGAATAAATATTTTTAGAGCTAGAGTTTATATTATTTAAGTTTATTTTAAATTGTCTGCCATGCAAAAAGCTTCGAACAAACTTTATAATGAAAACTGGACAGCCAAATAGTTTAAGTTTGTAGAGAATACCTTTATGCCAAATGCTATCAAATGCTTTTTCTACATCTAAGAGCACAAGACCAGTTGATTGCTTTTGGGAAAATTTTTCTTTCACATGATTACAGATACGTAAAACTTGGTGAGAAGAACTGTGCCCTTGTCTGAAACCAAATTGATTGTTTGGAATAATAAGAGTGTTATGGTTTTCAAGAAAACTTAATAATTTATTTTTAAAAACTTTTTCCAGGATCTTACTTAAGTTGCTTAAAAGGCTTATTGGGCGATAGCTACTGGGTTTATTTGGTGGTTTACCTGACTTAAGGATAGGTATAATTTTTGCCATTTTCCATGTTTTTGGAAAATACTGTAATTTGAGACAAGCATTTATTATAAAACAAATAAAACGAATGGCACTTTTTGGAAGCTCTTTTAAATAAATATTTCTTAGGCTATCAAAACCTGTAGATTTTTTAATACGTAAAGCTTTAATAAGATACTCGACATCTTCATTAGAAACAAAAACATTAGCCGGCAAGGGCACTATGGTTTTACATAAAGTAGTAGCATTTTCATTGACTACATTAGTTACCGTACAAACCTGTGCTAACAGAGGATTATTGAAGTTTTGTGCAAATGTTTCTGCAAAAACATTCGCTTTATCTTCATGAGTAACAATAAGACAATCATTATTTTCAAGATACGGTAAGAAATGGAGTAGAAGTCAAACGATTAACGATTTTGATAACCAAATTATGAGTTAGATATATGACTAATATCTTACCCAAAATGGTTATAAACGGTACCTGTCACTTAATACATTTTTTTGATTTTTTTTTAATTTCTCGTTAATGTCGTACAAAAATGGCGTAAACAAACTTAATATGTTTTGGATTTAAAAAAAAATATTAATTTTTTTTTCGAAAATTCAATATTTTTTTAATTTTGTGCAGAATTGTATTTTGATAAATACTAAAAGTTGGCATACCAGATTTTGTGTTCAAAAAATTTTATACACATGGTGATCAAACTAAAAGAAATTATGCTTTCTGCTCTATTTGAGTCCCGAACATTCTCATTCCATGGTGTAGTTTTATTAAACACGGGAGCTGAAATAACTATTTTTTCTTTATAAATACGGTGGTAACAATATTCTGTTATACTTTTTTGCGAACTCAGAAATCCCTCGTTTTATTTTCTTTTTAAATAACTTTTAACAGTTTTTGAAAAAAAATAAATTTGAAACTCAAAAAATAGAACGCAACTCGACCAAACCTATGTACACGCTCAAGATTTTTGTCACACCTTAGGTGAATGGTGAATAACTCTGATAGAAAAAATAATGTTTAGGAAAACCGCTCTTAAGATTTTTCATTTTCTTAAGTAAGTAAGTAAGGAATTCATTTATTGACAATTTTAATTTGTTACATTTACATAGATTTTTATGAATTTTTAAAGCTTTGGCTTAGCCGTCAGCTCGACTGGCAACATTTAAAAAAATTAAAAATAACAAAAACAAAAAGAAAACAACCAAATTCTTATGGAATTTGTAGTTTGTATTAATCTGTATGTTAGTTACGAATATTCTGTTATAAGCAGCATTCTAAATGTACAGGTTTCTTTCAGAATAAGGGAAAGTCCTTTGCTGTTGCATTCTTTTAAGATGCTTTTTGTCTCCTCCATTGTTAGAACAGCTTTTCCAAGGTAACACAGTCTATATTGCTTGAAGATTGGTGGACATATGCTTAGTAGATGAAAACAGTCTTCTTTGGATTTCGTGTTGCATAGAGTACAGAACTGATTAAGACTTCCATTGTAGGGACTTCCGTTGATACCTAGAAGTTCACACCTTGCTTTGCATATAAAGGCTATTTCTTTGCAGTTAAATGAATCTGTAAGATAATTTGCATCACAGAGATTGTGCTCTAATTGGCTGTATATTATTCTGCTTAACGATTGACAGGCCTCTTCAACCATGAGATTTCGAACAGAGTCTTCTTGCTTTTTAATGATTTTATAAAACTGA
Organism: Melangyna quadrimaculata; assembly: GCA_949320155.1. NCBI lineage: Eukaryota > Metazoa > Arthropoda > Insecta > Diptera > Syrphidae > Melangyna > Melangyna quadrimaculata. Next base: position 74,598,839 of record OX439484.1, read on the forward strand.
TCCTTTAAAAGTTGAAGGTTGTTTGGATCGATATTTACTTCTTCTCTATACAAAGTACCATGCCACTTTTCCATCCACCAATCTTTATTTCTTACCTCATAGAGTAGCAGGTTTTTGGTCAACCGAGAGGTATCTCAAAACTTTAATGATGAATCGGCTTGAAGCTTAAGAGTGTAAGTATATAGTTTTGGTACTCGTATACCTGTTTCTAAGTATATGGCATATTTTGGAGTTCCGATCGGAAGATAAACCAGTTTTTTAATAAAGTTTCTTTGCAATTTTTCAATTTCTTCATACTCTTTTATCCCTTAAACTTGAGCAACATAGCATAGCGAAGACTTAACAACAGAATCAAAGATTTTATATTTTACGGACAGATTTATGTGTTGCTTAAAAAATATCTTACTCCATGTTAAATTGATAAGACTTTGCGACGCACTATATTTTTCTGTGAGGTGTTTTCTAAAATCCAAAGTTAAGTTGAGCTTAATTTCAAGATATTTGTATTCTTTCGCCACATCCAAACGACTTCCATTAAAAAAAACAACTTTTTCTCACTTTACCCTGATTTGATCGTGAGAACACCATTACTTTTGACTTTTCAGAATTAATAGTCCGTCCCCATTTTTCACAATATGCCGCAAGACGATTTACCATAAGTTGCAAATTTTCTGGTGACTCTGACAATATGACTAGGTCATCGGCGTACAGCAAAACGTTTATGATTGGGCCTGCAATACCTCTGGGTAGATGTTTAATAATGTCATTTATAAAAAGGGAGAACAGGAGAGCACTAAAAAAACACCCTTGCTTAACACTAGTATCTGTTGCAAACCATTCCGAAAAAACTCCTCAATCCCAAACTGCTGCCTTCGTGTTGCGTATTACTCGAAGAAATCTTGTTGAAACACCTAGTTCTGAAAGCTTATATAGCAAAGCACTCAGATTCACCAGATCAAAAGCAGATTTGAAATCCACAAAAAATGCATAGATTTTCTTATTTCGTGCTTGAAACGCTTTAACTATAGATGTAAGTGAGAAAATTTGATCAATAGTAGAAAAGCACTTTCTAAATCCAGCTTGAAGCTCTGATAGGATATTATTTTCATCTAACCACCATTCCAGTCTGCCAACTAGTACTCCACAGAATATTTTTGCTATAACATTCATGAACGAAATGCCACGATAGTTTTCAACAACTTTCAAATCCCCTTTTTTATGTAAAGGGAAAATAACTGATGTTTTGAAGGAGGCTGGAACTTTAGCACTCGTTAGAGTTTCGTTAAAAAGTGCTAACAAATTGTTACAAAACGTTGGAGAGGCATTTTTAAAAAAATCATAGGGTATCCCATCTTCTCCTGGAGCCTTCCCATCTTTTGCTTTTCGGAGAACTGTTTGTAATTCGTCAACAGATATTGTGTAATCTAGAATATCATCGCATATAAATGGTTCGGCGCGGCGTATGAAAACGTTAGGTGAAATTTATTTTGCAGTAGGTTCGCGAAATAAACAGAGAGTTCATCCGCAGATACACCGGAATCTATAATATGATTTTAACCATTTATTTCTTTCGCTATCTTCCAGAAATCCTATGTGTTTTTCGTTTGTCCTAAAGATAAGGCTTGATTTGTTTCAAAGTTTATTTTCTTTGACATGCAGAGAGATTTGTACCTAATATTTGATTGGATATACCACTGCCGAAGTTCAATACTATATAAGTTACGCCCCATTGCATTTAGTAAAGCAAACGATTTTTGTCTAGCGTTCATGCTCTCCCTGTCAAACCATTTTTGTCTAAAAGTTTTAACTGAATTTTGTTCTCTGTTATATGAAGTATTCCGTACGCATGTTATAATTTATTCTGAGCGAGCATCAGAAGTCTCGGGAATCGCAGATATTCTTGAAATGGAATCATCCAAAGAATGCTAGTAGGATTCAATATTTTTGTTATTCCATTTCAAGCGTGGAATCAAATCAAGATTTCCCTGTCGGAATATTGTTTCAGGCATTCACTCAACAATTATTGGCAATATGATCAGAAAAATTTTTGGATAAAACTTCAAATATAAGATCTTTCCATTCATTGTTGATACAAAAAAATAATCGATGACGGATTGTCCCTGTCCTCCAATAAATGTCAAATTGCCTTCGATGTCACCTTCGTTGCATCCATTTAAGACAATACTGTCATACAATTGCAGCAATTCTAGTAAATTTGTTCCGTTTTGGTTGTATACGTTGTCTTTAGATGATCTGCTTCTAGGGTTTATAACTGTGTTATTAATATTTCACAGTGCCGTAACTTGAGTGCAGCTTATTCTGGCATTATAGTCACCGACCATTAAAATACTTTTGCCTGCTAACAAAGACATACTGTTGCTGAGATTCAGTGTTACAGTTTAAGTAAAGCGGGAGGATGAACAAATTACTTTTTTATAACAGTTTTATTTAAATAGCTCCCTGGAACTCAGCAAAATCATAATAATTCAAATGTGATGTTTTAATTCCGTAAAGACACCCGCCACTTGCACGTCCTTTTAAAAAGGTTTTGATTGCAGGAATCCAATAAAGTTTAAATCTATTAAAATTTTTAATAAATTTACTTGAATTTTCAATAGTTACATGTGTTTCAAGAAGAAAAAATAATTCATAAGATTTAATAAAATTAAAAAAGTCTACAAACAAAAACTTATTATTCAGACCAGGAACATTGTACGCTAAAATTTTACAACAATTAATAATTAATGAGCTGACGGCACCTAATTCTCAATTTCGTACTAAATTACTAACATTTTGAGAAAATGACATCCCTGGTGAACTAGTAGGTGGTGTTGATCTAGTCCAATTACTTTGACGTCTATTTGTTGAATTGAATTTATTGAGTCTTTTACTTAAAACTATTACAGAATGGTCTTATTCTAACGATAGCTAAAGTTTTACAAAAGTGGCTGTAATGCATGGCCTTCTTTATCTTTTTCGTATATGAATAGCCTCGTAGTGGACAGTTTTTATATAATATATTATAAAGTTGATCTGCTCTTGCTCATAAGCATTTAACTGATTCACAGTATCGTTTGCAGATATACAATATACAATAAACCTTTACTATGAATGAATGAATATAATTTTGAGGGATATTGCACTGCGACCTTGAGATCTATTGTGCCCCCCACATAGAGCTGGATGAGGCCTGCTCATCTTACAGCTCTTCCTCCAAATGTATTCCTCTCAAGAATTGGAGTATTTGGAGTATTTTAAGAGATGGTTAGTCGCTCTCTTCTACCTGGTAGCGTCCCACGTACTTCTTTCTTTGATGTATGAGTGTGCTACATCGACCTAGAATGTGGCGCGGCGTTTCCTCATCTGTGTCACAGAATCTGCATGTGGCACTACTTACTAGGCCAAGTAAACTAAGGTGTCTTTTTAGTTTGCAGTGTCCAGTGAGGAGACCCGTTATAATTCTTAGGTTGTTTCTGATACAGTCTGTAAAACGTTGGTGGTTATAATTCCCAAGTAATAGTTTAGCCTGTCTTAGCTTTGGGAGTTCTTTCCAAGTTTTGGATCTTATTGCCTCCTCTTCTTTTTTGATTTTGTTTCTTATCACGTTTTCTCCTATCCCGCAATAAGGTTCAGGTCCCGTTAAGGGAGTCGTTGCACCTTGCTAGGGAGTCTGCCTCTTCGTTGCCCTGAACACCTACGTGGCCAGGTACCCAATGGAGTGTGACAGTGTTATTTTTGCCGAGTTCATTTAGCCTTCCTACACATTCCCATACTAGCTTAGAGCTGATGGAGTAGGAGCTCAGAGCTTTAAGTGCTGCTTGGCTATCTGATATAATGGCAATGTTTTGTTTATTGTAATTCCTTTCGAGATTTTGACCTGCGCATGTTCCTATCGCTTGTACTTCAGCTTGAAAAATGCTAGAGGACTGTCCCATCGGTATGGAAAGTTTGGTTCTTGGCCCAAAAATTCCCGCACCAGTCCCGTCTGTCGTTCTCGATCAATCAGTGTACCACTTGACGGCATTTGCATTGAAAGTGTAGTCTTTCTTGGAACTTAGCTTTGTTACCATCTCTTGGAATGTCAATAAGGTTTGTTATTGAGGACTTCGGAATACATTCTCTTTCCCTTCGACTGATGCATTTTCCAGTCCCCGTTCCCTCCTTTGCAAATCTCTTAATGGCTCCCTTTGCAGCACTTACAATTACCTCGTGAAGATGGGATAGATGGAGGATAACCTCCATAGCTGCTGTAGGGCATGTTCTCATTGCTCCAGTTATACAACAACATGCGAGCCTTTGTAATTTTTCTAGAGCTTTCCTAGTTGTTGCTAATTCGGTTCGTTTGTGCCAAGCAACCGCACCATAGGTAATGATGGGTCTTACCATCATGGTGTACATCCATCTGAGGATTTTAGGCTTGCAGCCCCAAGATTTTCCTGCAAGTCTCTTGCATATCATAAGGGCCTTTGTGGCTTTCCCGACGGTTATTTCTACATGCTTGTTCCAGAGGAGTTTACTATCTAGTGTAATTCCCTCTTCGTTTCAATTACTTCACCAGCTAACAGGATAGGTTTCATGCGGGGTAGAAGTCTTTTCTTGGTAAATGGTACAATCGTAGTTTTTGTGCGGTTAATATTAAGTCCTACAGATAGACACTATTTCCTTGTAATTGTTAGTCCTCTTTGGATTATATCACATAGAGTTTCTTCGTACTTCCCAAGGGCTGTGATAACGATGTCATCGGCGAAGCCTATGACTTGTATGCCTTGGCACGTAAGATTTTCTAACAATTCATCCACTACGAGGCTCCACAGCAAGGGTGATAGTACCCCTCCCTGAGGACAACCTCTTGTGGTAACGACACTCTGTATGTTCGTTCCTGCTAGTGCCTCTGCTGTTCTAGTACCTAACATTTCCCTAATCCATCTGGTTATGGTGATGGGAACACACTTTCTGACAAGGGCTTTATTTACAGAATCGTGGGAGGTGTTATCGAATGCTCCTTCTATATCCAGGAAGGCAGCTAATGCCGTTTCCTTTGCATCTAAAGCTTTTTGTAAGGTATTAGTGAGTTCGAATAGAGCGGTTTCTGTAGATCTACCCGCTCTATAGGCATGTTGTCGCAGATTGAGAGGCCTGTTTATCAAAACTTCTGTTCTTATGAAGTTGTCTATTATTTTCTCTAAAGTTTTCAGTACAAAGGATGTTAAGCTTATTGGCCTGAAAGACTTTGGATGGGTTGTGTCTTTTTTCCCAATTTTAGGAATAAAGATTACTTTAGCTCTCCTCCATAGTCTTGGTATATACCCAAGAGCAATACTACTTCGAAGAATACTAATCAGGTAGGGCATAAGATCATCCTTACCCTTTTGCAAAAGGGCTGGGAAGATACCATCTGCCCCTGGTGACTTAAAAGGTTGAAAGGTACTAATCGCCCACTCAATCCTTTTGCCTGAGCAAATATTTGCAGCTATTTTCCAGTCTTCTCCATTAGGTTTGAGAGGTATTCTCTCTAGTGAATTTTCTACCAGTGGTAGGCTGCCTGGAAAGTTGCTTATTAAGTAGCAGAGTGGCCCTCTGCTCTTCATTTTCGGTGAAATTCCCATCATTATAGCGAAGTGCTAATGATTTCATTGTCTTTTCCTTTGCAAGAGCTTTGTGTAGTCTAACCTATACTAACTTACAAACTAAAAATATAATACGAATAATGCGCCAGTGCATTACAAATGGATAATTCTATCCTTTTCTTGTTTTAATAGAGCGAAAGCGATATAGTCAGGCGCGAACGCAGGGGGGTTCAACCCCCCCCCCCCCCGAAATGTATGAATTTAACTTCCTCGCCAGACAATTTCACTCTTTCACTCTTAATTTTTGAGTTTTCAGTTTAAACCCCCCCCCAGAAATTTTTTGAATCCCCCCCGAAATTTTTTCCAGCGTTCGCGCCTGGCTATAGTTTATAGTTAATAGTTAATAAACATAAGAATCGATCACATAAATGTTTTACAATTTAAATGTATGAACTCTTTCAGAGCGAGAGCGCTCTATTCTATTATATTGATTATGTGATTTTACAAACAAATTTCAATTTTCTTTTTTTTTATTTTTTTTTTTACAAAAATCACTTCAATTAGTTTCTTTTAAATAAAATTAAAATTATAACATTCATTGGTGGTGAAAAGAAAATGATATGATATGAAAACTTTTTATGTAAAAAAAAAGATAATTTAGTAGGTACACTAGACACGTTAAAGCAGGAAAATCACTGACAGGTTACATACACTCAGGAACTGGGCATCTCCCCTAGGGATGTAGCCTAATGGTCAACCTATTGCAAGTTGAACAAATTTTTACCTCAATGCTCTGCCGAATCTATGTGGTTTGGCTGACAGTTGTGGCTATTCATGAAGCCGTGGCTTTGCCAGGCATGGCGGGGCTTCATGATACGGTTATCAACCAGTAAGGCTAAAGTGGTTGCTAGGCAGTTATAAACCACCTGGAGGTCCACTATAACGGGAAGCGGAATACCGCTGTTTTAAGTTCCGGCGATGCTCATAACTACTTTTGCTGGAGAATTGTCTCCTGTGTACCTAGCAGGAATCCCCTTCCCCAAGAATTACTGCTAGGGTTTTAGATAAAATTATTTAAAAATAATTAACGTTAACTGTATTTAAACTGTATAGGGTAAACGCACTATTATTCGGACACTTAACGTGTTTCTTAACTTTGATTTCGTCTCATTTCCTTACTATAAATGCTACCGTGGATAGTTATATTGTTTCAAAGAGTGTAGATATTTCTTAATAATAAAGTGTCCACATAATTTGCAAATATAACATTGTAAAAATTAAAATGATAAAAATTCAAAAAAGTTCGATTTTCACTAGTATCCGGACAGCAAAATTTAGTTTCCGCACGCTTTTGTTTTAGTATCCGGACGCAATTGTTTTGTATGAAATTTTAGTGCATTATTGAATAGAATTAATGAAAAATCGTAAATTTTTATAATATATAGTTTTAACTTAATTTTAATTAACCTTTTCGCTCATTGATACATGATATGTGTACATAGGTGCGTATATAATGAAGGTACAGTTGTAATGAATATCTCGGTTCAAACGTGTGTTTAATTACTCTTGTTTTCATGTCACGAGTAATACAAGATTATTAACATGTACATCTTTTGAATACACCTGTAATCAAAACACACGTGTAATCAGAATACATGTATAATCAGAGTGCACGTGTAGTTAAAAAACCGGTGTGTATTTTGTTCCTATTTGAACCTCCCATCGGATATTAGAACCTTGGTGGCAAATAAGGCTAGTTTTGTTTATATAATTCTTTGCTGCTTGCGGGCGATAATGTAATAATAAATACACCTGTATTACTAAAAACACATGTACAACTAAGACCCTACACGTGTTAATACACGAACAATTCGATTGTAGGTACATACGTTGAAACATATACCCTATGTACACGTGCAATTTAAAGCTTTAAATGTTACCCTTCATTTTGAGGCTTGACAGTTTTAGAGCTAAGCTCTAAAAATTTTCAGAGCCTAGCTTAGGTTTTGTTGAATCAGTTATTTTAACACTTAAATTTTATTTTTTTAAAACCCGTTTTTTAGACTAATTCTTGTCGGATCTGATGTATAGAAAGTAGGAATTATAATTCTTTCTGTTTCGTCTTATGTTTAAAAATACTTTAAGTTTGTACTAGACCCACTACTGCACGTATAAACTGAACCTAATTGAAGCGCTGGAGTTTTCCAAACCACCATATTGTTAAACAAATACACCATACAAATTTGAATCCAAGAGCTCTGGTTTGAACTCTACACATTGCAATGTTTTGCATTCTATCATTAAAACACTTTAGGAATGACTTGTGGGGTGGGCAGCTTAAGCGCTTATAGCCTCTTCTAAATCCGCCACTTCATTCCTCGTTATAAAACACAATTTTCGTTAGGTTTTTTTCAATTAATGTTTTTTTCTTTTAAACGATCATAGCAAGTTGGTCCACTCAATTGTCATATTTAGCACCTGTTTTCATTGTGCTTAATTTGTATCTTCTAATATCCTCAAGAGCCTTTAATTTCGTAAGGACCTAAAGGATTATTTCCTCGAAATGTTATTAAAGTTACATTGTACAAAATCCTTAAATTTCATACAAAATACACTTGTCCGGATACTGGACTTTATTTCTTATTATCCGGACAGCCGATTTCTCACTAAGGAAACCCTGTCCGAAAACTGAAAATCCGTGAGAAAAATACAATTCTCTTTTATTAAATCATGTAGAATGTACGTACCTTTCATTTAAGGTCAATAAAACATACATTTAATATTTTTCTCTTATTTTCAGTATCCGGACACTCTGTCCGGAAACTGAAAATGAAGAACAAAATTTGTTTCAGTAACCGGACATCCAATATTTTGACAAAAATTTAAGTTTTATTAACTTTTATGCTTTAAATAATAAAATCTATAATATTTTAAAGCAAATAAGTCACTTGCTATTAGAATAAATTAATTAAGACTGCATAAAATACTTAAATCTTTTCAACGCCTCCACTATTTTTTTAGACTCAAAATGACATTTTAATGTTTCTATTATACCTGCAACACTGAAAAGACGCATAACTCTTACAGTGCTGCGTTAATGTACATGAAACATTGCATACATTTGTTAAATATATAAAAGATTGTATTTTGATACTTATTTCATACCTTTATTGCATAATATGCCTATTTTTCTCAAATAAATGACCAAGTGTCCGGACACTAGCACTGTCCGGATACTAGTGCATTTACCCTATATGCCGGCTGTGCAAGGCACAACCAGCCTCGTTGCCTTCTCAAACCGAACTCCGACGTCTATTTGTCAGCATGATGTTTTTGACAGTTTCAAAGTTTAATTGTCCAAACATTTGCTGCAATTCTAGTTCGCCGTCAGTTTCATTAAATTTAAAGTTATTATTATTGTTTAAATAAAAAGATTTTCCTTCTATCAAAAGAGCATTATTTTTCATTTGCATTTTAACTGTGGTTTATTTGTTTTGAGTATTCTTCTGTTTTGAGCAGGATTCCTCGTTTTAATTGCATTTGCTTTGTGAGATCTCTTTGTAAATAAACACCTGTGCCTTTAAGTTTGGATGAGTTCTTAAGCATTATCGTGGCCGATTCAGTGGACCCAGTATTAATTTTCAATTTTTTGTATGTGGTTGTTTTCACTGATTTCGATTTTTTTTATTGTTTCATAAGTTCATATTTATCAAATAAATCAGATAGTTTACTTTTTTTAGCTCTAGGTATTAAAAATGGTATTTTTAGCAATTTAAATATGTAATTGGTTTAAAATAAATTAGATATTTATATCTAAACTTTTGGTTAATACTTTATTTTTACGACATCATTGCATCATTAAACAAATAAAATATATTGTCAATTTTTAGCTACGTTAAAGTTGTTAGCTACGAGTACGAGAGCATATTTGTGCAATAAAGTGCATATTTGTGCAACAAAGTCGTGCAGTTCATTTTTACATGGCTTGCACTGAAACGAGTTGTTCAATTAATCGAGGAATTTTGTACAGAAGTTGTAAGGTTGTAGTTGTAGAAAGTTTTACATTGCTATTGTATTGTAGAGCTAGTTGAGGGTAGTATTTTAGGAAAAGTTCCCATTGTATTTGACACCAAGTTTAAATCCAAAGAGTTTTTTTAGAGAGTTTATGTTTGACCTGCCCTATACGGAGCAAAATGTAAGGTCTTACGAAAAATTGTTTTTTCATGTAATCGAAATAGTGCATATGATATATGATTTTAAGGTATTTTTTAACGCCGAATCTAATAAAAGAAAAACCAATATGAGCACCCTAATGAAAGTTAGATTAATTTTGAAACAGAAATTACTGTTTTTTCCGTTAAGCAGGTCTAAAATTACACCCCCAAAAAACGCACTTGGACCTTAGATATTTGTCAGACTCTTTTGACCCTTGGGTGCCAATATAAATTTAATATTTTTAGCAAATTTCATAAGTGCCAGAATTTGTACATGGATGTTATGGTAATAATGACTCACTTGCATATCTCCGTCAACCACATATATTTTTGGGGACTCTTTTGACACTTGGTAAGCATGCCAAATGAAACATTTATACCCAATTTCATTAAAACCCCATTATTTTAAAATGGTTTTGGGTAATATATTACTTGCTGTACTTTAAAAAAGTGAACATTCCATAAAACTGACATTAACTTTCCACAGGATACACGTATCTATTCAGTTTTGGTCTCTTTAGAATCATCGTTGAAAAGCAGCCTAAGAACATGTGTCATATGATTAGATTGTATTACAACAATTTTTTCAGCTTGGCAAACTCCTGCCTCCCTCCCCTCTCCACCTCTTAAAATGCGTCTACACAAAAAGTCAATTCAGTGATTTTTGAGGACTTTGGATATGTTGTTGAGGATAAAATTCTGCGTCGATACCAGCAATAAAATTTCATGAATTAATTTGTCCCCGGTTGCCCATATTAAATTTCCTATCTTTCCTAGACTAAAATTGAAAATACATCACTTTGCTTACATTTTTGGGAATGTTCTATATTCCGCCCTAGAAGTCGAAAGCTTTGATTATGTAGTCATTTACCTAAATCAAAAATCTGATATCTTCGACGGAAGGTCTTTTTTTATGATTACTAGACTACTTTTGAAAACGTTTGTTTTAGATAAATTAACTCTTGTTTTTCAAATGTCTTGTAGGTAATAATTTCCCATATTTGTTCCAGATACAACAATAAATAATAATACAATTTTGAAATCTTCATTAAACACAAATGTTAACTAAATAATTGGCCACTTAGAGTATCATGAATTTTTGTTTTACCATATGTTATTAATATTGTCCGCATTTTGCATTGAAAAACAAAGTAAAATTTTATTTTACAGTTACTAAAATTTTATACTCTTCCATCTTTATTTTGGCACAAATAATGAAAAATATTGCTAAACAAATTTATTTACTTGCAGTCGTGATGTTCAAAAACCTTAAGTAAGGCAAATAAAAATTAACTGAACAACGACCAACGACCGACGAATGAATGAACAAATGGGATTTAAAACATTAATAAAGCCCAATTGTTTACAAAATCTAGACAAAATAGAAGATATATAATTTAGGATTATTATAAGATACTATTTTCAATTTAATTGCTAAAACAAGAGAATTTTAAGAAAACAATTTGTTCGTCGCGAATAGCTGCAATTCGTTACGACCAATTTATTTTCTCAAATTTCTCATATTTAAGCAAATACAAATTCAGATTTTACAATTTTAAAATTAATCTTGAATCGAATTCTACCATTTTGCCTAGATTTTGTGAAATATTAGGGTTTATTAATTTTGTAATTCCCATTTTTGTTTGTTTATTTGTCGGTCGTTGGACGCTCTCATGTGAATGGTCCTTCAGAGTAAACTTTAATACTTTAACGACAAGCGAATGGTCAATTGTTATAGAAGATCAAAGTGGTTGTGACAAGTGAATATAACACTTGTTGCCATACTTGTACGTTTGTCACAAGGGAATCCTTAATTATGAAATCTAAAATTACATATATTATTTTATTTTAATTGAAAAAAATATTAAGTTTACTTACCTGGATTTGAACTGGTATCCTTCCGTTCCGAGAGCGATCATGCATACACTGAGCTAATTTGCCAAATAAAAATCTCCGGCAAAATGTTAATCAGTTGAAAACTTCACACATTTTCCTTTTATTTAGTTGGGCAGAGAGAAATGTACTGAGTCTATAGCGCGTGTGCTAAGTAAACCTTGGTGATACAATTTTTTGAATATTTCTTGCGAAGGAACTAAACATGATAACCAGAAACGGTGTTTTGCTTTTTGTTAATATATCTTTCGATTTTAAAAATCTATATTATTTTAAAAACAAAAAAAAAATATTAATAAATGTGGCTAAGACCATTTCATGTATTTTAATTAGTTTTGGCAACGCTATGACGACCGAAGTAAAATATCGGGTCAGTTTTTGTTTTAAACTATTACTACGTAGATGTGCTCCTAGGACTGAATCAAAACTTTTAAAAAAATCGTTTTATTTAAGTTTTGTAGTCAAAACTAAACTTATTGCTAATTTACCAGATAGCACAACATTTGTGGGGTTTAAATTTGATGAACACAATTATTGTTTTCATGCGTTGTAAATTAATTATGTGTTGATGGAAACCCAACATGTGCTTTAAATAATTATTCAATGCTTATATTTTTATCATTTTAACTTCATTATTACAAAAAAAAAAGTTGGGCACCAGCAGGGATCGAACCGGCAACCCTCGGGTCCATCCCATACCTGGAGTAAAATTCTCCATTCTCCAGTCATATGGATTTAGTACGATACTAAAAAGATAAAATAGACAGTTGGTGATTTTAACTTTAGTAAAATGTTAGGTGATAGTACAAACTCGTTTTAAATTAGCAAAACACAATTTTTAACCTAGTATCATACTAAAATCGATTTAATATCGTTCTAAATCCTCAAATATTTTGCGCCATTGTTTTCCGAAGTGAACAACGGAGATGTAGGTAATTTTTATTAATTTTTAAAATTGAAGTTTTATTTTGAATGCAATTATTTTAACAATTATTTTTAATGCAAACATTTTTAAATTAGCATTTATTTTATTTTTTAATGCAAACATTTTCGAATCTTTACTTTTCTATTTTTTAAAGCAACAAATTTTCACTTTTGAATCGCATTCTTTTTAAATGCAACATATTTTTAATTGAAATTTGATTTTTTGTACAAGTAGTGTTGATCTTCAGAACAATACCAAATTGATCAAGCAAAACAAGTATTGAAACGTACCCAATACATACGAGTTCTTGCCCTATAAGTTATCTGAAATTGGTTAGATAGGAATTAAACAAATAAAATACTTTTTTCAAATAGGATATTTATTGCTGCAAGCAAATTTCTTTTAAAGAAACCTAAAAATTCTTTCGCCTCAAAAGCATGAAATGTTTACCACAAGCATTAAGTTAATTTGTAAAAATAAGATTTAAAAATATGAACCCTGCAATCATTCAATCGTTAGCTACAAATACGTTTACTTTCTACGAGTTAACCATTCGTCCCAAATGTTCGATTCATTTGTTGCAATCAATTGTAATTTATATAGTAAAATAAAAACTTTTTGCAGCAAACTGCATTTCAAAAGCTTGATTCGCAATCGATTCATTCGTTTGCCATAAGCAATTACTCTTGCTTGCAAACAACATGGCGTTTGAATTTGGGAAACATTGTCATTTACCGTAATCAACCCAGGCAAATTGAGCTCCGAAAGAATGGGTTATTTGTTATATGTTTGATGCAATGGAATTACTTTCTGTGGCGACTGTAATACAACTGCTACAAATGAAATACGTTTGCAGAGATTGTATTACATTTCCAGCAAATGTATTACAATTACAGCAAACGAAATTCGTTACCCGCAAACTCAAAAAAAAATATTAATTTTCTTAGTGTATGGGATACCATTCAAATGGTCCTTGGGTTTCTTCCATAAAGTGCTACCAAAAAACTGTTTGCGACGTTTACAATGTTACTGGGATCGACGCTGTATTTTCATTTGTACAAATAGTGGAAATTACATGAGTGAGGTCCTCCACAGCAGTAATATATCAAATTTTGTCCATAGATAATGAAAATTGTTGACGTGTCGTGTCCCATCCACTGAAGGCATGTTAAAATAGTATAATGGTCCTTCACTGCTTGCACATGCTTAAAACTCAAAGCCCAAACTAAAAGATCTGGAATTTGACCTTATTAAGCTTTTTGGAAATAAACATTTTGTTACGTTTTCGAGGCACAATCCAGTATGAAGAACAAGAAGGCCTATGTAATTTCCGTGGGAACAAATTTCAGATGGTATCACCAAAAAACAATTTTTTCACGAAAGTCTCTTGAACCCATTGTAATGTACATAAATAGAAAGGTATTGTCAAATGCTATCAGCACATCCAAAGAAAAGCCGTCTACAAGGTCTAGTTTTTGGTATATTTGCATTGAAAGTAATTTTTTTGAGCTTTGAAACCTTGGATATCTTTGGAGGCCTACGGCTCCTCAAATAAGCCTCGGATAACAATGCGGTTTTTAAAACCCTTAATCGTTTTTTGTAGAGCTATCCATGGGTAGCTGAAAACTAGAAAAATTGTGATAAATATTGCCAGCTAGGCAAACAAATTTGCCAGGGTGGCACGAAAATTGTCAGGGTATGGCAAAAAAATTGTCAGGGTGTCGAAAAAAAATTACCGGGGCAAACAAATTGCCAGGGTGGAAACAAATTGACACGGTGGCAAAAAAAATGCCAGGGTTGCAAACAAATTGCGAGGGTGGCAAAATAATTGCCGGGGGCAAACAAATTAAATTGCCAGTGTGGCAGGAAAAATGCCAGGGTAGCAAAAAATTGAGTAATTTAACGAATTTCGTATCAACAAAAAAAAAAAAAAAAACAAAAAAAACCTTTCACCGAATAATATTTCAAAATAAAATAACTTCAGTCCACCTCATCACAAATCACATTGTAATTATTACCTTTATCTCGGATAACTCAATTTAATTGTCAGTTAAAACTAAAACTTTCGTTTTTAATGCCGTAACAAATTCCATTTGAATTCCAGTTCCAGATATCGCACACACTGTTGTACCTACTTATGTCGCCTCTAGCAGTAGGATGAAGAATCCTTCACTAACAGTTTCTGTCATAATATCTCTTAGTATTACTGCTTTACACTTGTGTCAAAAACAAAAACAAAAAAAAAAAACTCACGAAACGCTCGTAACTATATCGAAATACGGAGTGTGGAACATTGCAAAAGGACTTCATGTTTTGTTTTCCAGCGATCATTAAAGACCAGCATTAGTGGAGACCACGATCTGGCATCTATGGGTATAGGAACGTACGAACTCTGTATAATATTGGAACCTTCACTGCTCCATGAAGCTTATGTTTAAAACCCCTCGAAGTTGCGCATCATCATCACTCTATGGCGATGGGTTGGTTGGTTGGTCGGTCGGTTGGCGCGGATATTATCGGAACATTCGGAACGGTCCGCGTCCATCCAAATCCAACAACCATCGACAAACTTGATCTTCAATGAGCATCAGAATTAGGAAAGTGGTTTTGTATGTGGTATCTGGATGCTGCTTATTGCATACTGCTCGAAGTTGTCGTGGCCATCGCAGAGCAGCTCACCAGCATTCGAATTCAGATCCGACATATCATAGCTGTTATAGCCTGTAGCTGTAGCAGTTCGCATGGAGAACGAGGCCCAGCAGACATATGGACAATTTCATTGATTAATGACTCATAATTAGAGACGTTAGATAGCTTCAGTCATATTTCTTCATCTTCATTGTACGAAAAAAAATCTGAAGCATGGCGGCGGCGGCGAACACGGAACTTGTCCAAGTGAACAGGTTGCCAGGGATGCGACATGAATTCATCCTGTTAACTCCATTCATGCGGGCAATTCTTTTGCTGTTTTGGTGCAACGCGCAACTATAGGTACAACTTAAACTGAGGTATGTGGTGCGATATGTTATAGCCCGTGTGTCTAGTCGGGGTTACGACTTACGACGACGATCAATTTAATTTTTGTGTTTTGCTCTCTTTATAGCCAATGCACTCTGGGGAAGATGCAGCGAACTTAATCATAGTAACGTGTTAAATCAATTTAAATAGTTACATACATGTGTGTTATTGGAGTGTAATTGCGTTGGGATGAGGACGTGAGGTTCACTCACTACCTGATCTTAAAATAAATATCTAATAATTCAAAAACATACATACGATACATATGTGTGTATACTCGTTCATAATATGTACAATGTACATCTACATAAATACATATGGACAGATATAATAACGTATTTATATTTAAAACCTTCTTACGTCATATTATCATTACAAAAATCCAAATGAAACATTATGGTTATCGTTGCTTTTATATGGATTTCCAATTCATTAAATGGCGTCATAAAGAATAAAACCCATTCTTTATAATTACGAGGTTTTGAAATTATGTCAATAGGTTAACAGTAATTTGTCTATAGATATTTTCCTGAGATGTATAGCTACCTATATGGTTTGGCTGGGAGTTATCTGATTTCTTATTCGCACGTTGCTATACTGCTGCGCTGCGCTGATTAGAGCGATAGAAGGACTTTCGAAGAGCAAGATGAAAACGAAGAGGTAGTTTTTATCGTACCTATTATCTTACTTTCGATACCGTATGTTTAAAAGGTCTCTATCTAAAGCTGACCAGACTTGGCCTAGTTGAACCACTTTAAAATAGGTATGCTTTATGATGCTCAATGGTAGAAAGTTTGTTGTGAAAAGTGGCAATGTTAATTCTATACCGCAACCTTCAAAATTAAAAATAATCTTCAGCTGGGAGCGGTGAACTCACCGGTTCCCTGCAGTATTTACAGCAGCGATCTAATAGGTAGACCAATTCATGCAAAAGCGTATGCCGAAGATCTAATTGAAAAGATAAACAGAACCGATGCAAAAGTTGAGGTCGTCAGATTCTCTTGCAGCATGAATTCGACAAGATTCAGCGATATTGCGATAACAAGGAAGTTAAAAATCAAAAACCAGAATTCAGAAATCAGAAACTGTTTTGTCCAGGAATCCATTGCTTGGAGTCTCGAGGGATACTAGAAAGAACTGGCGCAAGCTAGTGATCGTAGAGCCAAATGGACTATTTGCATTTCGACAGACATAATAAATACAACTCTGACGCTTGTTTTTTAGCATCTGGATTGATAGCAGGATGAAAGTGATTTGGTACATGGCCTTCATACGGCCGATGATTGCCTATTAAAGCCCGTTGTGGTTCAACGTTGCCCCATCTCAAATGGAAACTATTCTTTGACGCTGCCTTGGATTACACAGCACACCTGAGTCCGAGTACACCACCTTATTAGGCTTTAAACAATAGAAGATAAACAGAATAGTAATTTCTTGTCAAGGCCTTGGCTAACGCTTAATTTTTGGGGCTAATTGTATTTAACAAGTTCCTCTGTTAAGAGTTTAGACAGTCAAGGACAGTCTGCCGTAGAACTGCGATCGGAAAATTCATAATAGTCAAGCCGTCATCAAGCAAGGTGGTGCTGAGCGACTTCGGTTTAGTAGGACTATGTGTCCGATTGGGAGGAAGAGATAGGTTGAAGCAGGAGAACCAGTTTCGGTGGCTTAAAATTGATGATTTCTTCTTCTTCATTTTACCAGTGACTGTCATGATCTCGAAGGGGACCACAACTCTCCCACTCAACTGCTTCACCTAAGGTTCCACTTGTGGGGTTTGCCGGGTTGACCTCAGAAAACGTCGACAGACCTCCCGGTTTTGGATTGTTCCATGTCTGAGGCCAACGTAATGCAGGTTTCGTTTCAGGAGTTTTCCCGCCTGCCTTTCTTCCGCGATAGTGTTGGAACGTTTTGTACTATTGCCATTTTAACTGGGTTCTCATGGCATCTTCTTTGTACATGACAGTACAAGCCAAGTTGGTCATGCTGTATTTTGTCCAAGATGGTATTTTTGATGTATAGGCTTCCTAGGATTCTCTTGCTTATTATTCGATCACGCTTTGTCACTCCTGCTGTCATGCGAAGCAGCTTCATTTCAGTTGCCGTCAATTTACTGTCAGACTTCTTGTATATTATCGAACACTGTGAACCCTATGATAGCGCTGGAGGACAACCTGCCATGTAGAGCTTTCCTTTCAGCTTAGGGGGCATTCTTCGATCACAGAAGATGTCAGAGTTTTCTCGCCACTTCATCCACACTACGCTCACGCGATGTTTAATGTCGTCATCACAAAATCCTTCTCTATTGATCACAGATCCAAGATACTTAAACTTTTCGCACTTTGGAAGCACTGCTCGATTAGGTATTTGGTCTTTTTTATGCGCTTATGCGTTATCCATTTCCATCCAGAACATCCACCCATACATCAAGTGCTCGTTGCAAGGACACAGGATCTTCACTTATTATGGCTCCATCGTCAGCAAAGAATAACTGAGTCACTTATCCGTCACCTTATCCTCAAGCAGAAAGTCAAGGACGTTAATAAATAGCAAAGGCCTCAAGACGCTTCCTGGATAAGAAGGCTAGTTTTTATGAATTTTTGAAGACAGTTTTAAGAGAATTGAAAAATAAAAATGAATTACAAAACAAAAAAAGTGTATGACTGGTAACGTGGAGTTGTTGTGGAGCACCACTCTAGGCAACATACCTTTTTGTATTCCTCAGTTTCAAGTGGATGCCACCCGTGGAATTTATTTATACAGTTCTTTTTTTCCTCCTATTTCTTCTAATTAGTGCCACCAAGGCACTGCATGCCACGTTTAAAATACCTTAGGTCTTACAGGCATAAACATACAATACCTATACAGGGTGTCCTGTAAAGATGGATAACCCTGGAATGCCTCATTCATAGTAGACTTTATGACCGGCTAGAAAACTGATAAAAAAAAGTTCTATCCCAACCCCAAGAAAAGATATGTGCATTTTTTTATTCAGTGCATAAGAAAATTGCGTATACGCCACAGTGTATCACTTTTACTTGCTCTCTAACTGAGCCAAGAAAAATCTAGTTTTCAAAACGACCTGAAGCTTAAACGGCTGGACGTATTGGCTTCATATTAGATGTGAAGCATTTTAATGTAATATCATTTAGAACGGCTACACCGATTTCGATTCTATAAAATTTTCTCAAACCCGGATATAGCGATATTGCGTAGATGTAATTTCTAGAAAAAAAAATTAATTATTATACGTATATGGGCAGGATCAAGAAGACCAATAGCCGCATTCGTACACAAATTTTGCTCATAACTTGAAAAGAACTACTAGCCAAAGCCCAACATTTTTTCTGTGCATAGAGCTGGGTCAGGTCCACATTTTCTTCCAAACAATTTTTTTTATATCTGCTACAGTCTTCGAACTACGACCTTTCAAAGGTGTCTTATTACGTTACATTTACTTCCAAATTTTGTAACGTTATAAGGTACCTTTGAAAGGCCGTAGTTCGAAAACTGTAGTAATGTGGGCCTTACGCAGCACTATCATACGCACAGTTATGCTTTGGCTGGTAGTTTTTCAAGCTATGAGCAAAATGTGTGTACGAATGCGGCCATGTGCTTTCTTGGCCCTGACCATATACGTACCAGGTTTTTGCCAATCGAAATCGTACAACGGAAATAATATTTTTCGGAAGTACCTATTTGTTGGTATATTTCCCAATTTCTCTTGGTTTTTTCATATTTTTGTAATTCTGTACTATTTCTATGATATTAAAAAAAATATTGGCGCAAATTTTTAGTTGGTTAACAATTCTATTGTGGAAAGAGTCAGTATTATATCTCGGAGTTATGAAGGGCAATATATTCTCAATTTTTCTCTCAGAATCTAATAGTAGGTGGAATAGTTTAAATAACTGCATTGTTTCTAGAAAGATTTGGCCTACCTATAATAAATCCCGAACTATAAACCTAATGTGCAGACCCAGGCGAGACATAGCAAGGATTGTTGCAACATGCACTGGACACCGGCCGATAGGAGAAAATGCGGCGAAGCTTGTCATCCCCTACAATACTCACTATCGTAGTTGTGGGGACCAGCAGGAAAAGGAAACAGTCTTTCATTTCCTCTGTAAATGTCGCGCTTTGGCCAGAATGAGGTAACAATCTTTTGGGAAGCCCTTTTTTGGCAACCTTAACGAACTCTCCAGAACGAAGATCAAATATTTGACTTCTTTCTTCAACGCGACGAAATGGATCTAGGATTTACTTCGGTTTCCTCTTACACCATCTTCTTCCTCAAACTCCTATGACTGCGAGCTAGCAGACTAATGGTTTTTGAAGGTGGCTCATGGTGCATGAGGACCGGACGATCACACAATTAGGCCGATCTCCGCTCTAAGACCAGTCAACAAGTGCCTAGGTGGCACAGTGTAGATGGCTCTTAGTTGCGAACTTCGACCCTTTTGAGTAATTTCCTATGTTCAAGTACAAGAAAGTTTCAATGGACCTAGAATTAACTTCGGTTTCCGTTTGCACCATTTTCTTCCTCAAACTCCTATGACTGTGAGCTAGCAGACTACTGGTGTTTGAAGGTGGCTCATGGTGAACGCCCAACTAACATTTCAGCTTCGGTTCGGCTTAATAGAATAGGCTTTAGAAGTTCCATAAGACATTTGTAAAGTTTATTTAAGCATAAAAAGGAGAATGTTATACAAGCTAATATAGCTTGTATACGTGATTTCGGAAAATCTTCTTATAAACTTATTCGCAGATCTTTTAAAAGTAGCAGATTGTATAAAAGCCTAAAGAAGCCGATACGAAGTTTTAACGAGCGATATTGGAAATTTGAATGACACTTCAACTTGACAGATAGCTTCGGATATTGTTGTATAAAAGTGAATACAAGAAGGTGAACAAAAATAAATAAAAAAAAAAAGAAATAAATTTTTATTTTTTAATGTGATTTTTACTGCATTTTATCTGAAATCAAGTATCAAATTCAATTACTTATTAATAGTATTGGAAACAATTATAAAACATAAACTATATTTTTACCTCACTAGGGATCGAACTCGGGAACTCCTACGTGACAGTCCATTACTCTTACCACTCAGCCATCTTAGATATAATTTGGAAAATGCAAAAACTTAATCAGCCTTTTCCTTTTTTTAAACTTTAAATTTTCTTTTAAATAAATCCAAGCTTTTTTAAAAATGTTCACACATGAACATGAAATTTAAACAATTTGTTTAGCAGTTCTCTTGTTCCATTTTCATTTCAATAGTCTTAAATTAATTTCAATAGTCTTAAAATAAACTAAGTAATACCGCATATTTTTAATAATTTCAAGCCGAAAAAATACACGGCCACTGAAGCACGATAAACAGAAACAAGGTATGCTCAGTAGGTTTGTGACGTCACAATCATCTGCTTATCTTACTTTATTTGATTGCTATTATAAATTTTTCTACTGCTTATTAAGAATTTAAAAAATAATTTATTTAAATACTTAAATTTGTAATTATGGTCTTCACTTTAAGTTGAACAAAAACATAAAAGCTGACCGTGACGGCACACAAATACCCAGATATACGAAAATGCCGAATGTTATGTTTATCTAATGAGCTTAAACCTTGTTTCGGTTTATCGTGCATTGAAGCTTATGTCTTAAACCAACGAAAAGTAGCTTTCCGAATGCTCAAAAAGACAAAAGTCAAGTGAAATTAATTATCTTTCTCTCCGCGAGTTCAGTTTATTCAATATATAGGTTTAATTATAAATGTCAATAGAGTTTTTTAAAAAGCTTCTTTAAAATGACTTTTACAAATTCGAGCTTCTTTATTATAGATTGACATATTGGCCGCGTCCGGGAACGTCACCAATGATATCTAGATTTTTAGGTGTTATTGACCCTGAATTTAGATTAGATTCGATTTGTTTGTATGGAATAAACTCCAATTTAGGATAAATTCGACTCAAAATTCGTTTACTCCTAAGGGTCATTGTAATGCTTGAGAAAAAACCAGCGGGCGAACAAACAGCTGATATCAACAAGAAATCTAAGGCTATCCCAAAAATGTTCGGTTCTGTTTGGATTATATGAACAGCTGACATCTCGTCTGTTCATTTTCTTTTTTGAATGGTCGTTTCGTTTGCTTCGGTTACGTATTCGGTTGTGGTCGTTCTAAAACATACCAGATACTAACGTATCTCGATACCATATCTGCCTACCACCCGAATACCTATGGAAAAACCACCTGACGAACCGAACAGCTGATGTCAAAAAGAAATCTAAAGCTATCCGGATCTGTTTCGATTAAGGCTCTCCGAAACCAACGCGAAACATTCGCTATGCAGAGCGAATCATTCTCAATCATAAAAACAAAATGACAAAAAATTAATGCTAAACAACAACAAAAACTGCTGTCGGCGTATGTTTGAGAGAGATTTTATACTAACAGAAGACATCTCATCTGTTCATTTTCTTAGTTTTGGTTTACCATTTGGTTTGGTTACGTACACGGTTTTGGTCGTTCGAAAACGTATCAGATGCTACAGTATACATATGTCTTCCTACCACCCGAACGTAGCCATTCTTTTATGATTCTTTAGTAAAACTTAACAAGCTGTATCGAAGTATTCAATAAAGCTTATTAAAAATGGTTACAGAAAACTTTTAAAGGCAGCAACTTATATAAAAACTTTATGCAGCCTTTTTAAAGTGACATCTTCAATCATATTCTGTAATATCAATTACAAATAATGACAGCTCGCAAACTCGGTAAGTCTTCTTTTTTTTTATTTCTATTCGGCTTTTAAGAAGCAGTTATGCAGCTCGTTACATGTATAAGAAATTTAATTCCGCCGAAGGCCCTACCGAGGCTTTATATAAAGTGAAACCTGCGGCACATCAATATTTGTAAGCTAAAAGAAGCTGAATTATTAGTTGGGCGAGGACCGGACGATCACACGGTTGTGCCAACCTTCGCTTTAATACCAGTCAACAAAGTGCATAGTTGGCACAGTGTAGATGGATTTTAGTCGCGAAATTTGGTCCTATCGGGTGTTTTCTCTATGTCCAAATCCTTAATAAGTTTCATCCCATGTCTAAATCCAATAAAAGCGTCTCGTCATACAGGCGGGTGGTACTTTCTCTGGTTACCACAAGTCATATTGTGCAAACAGACGGAGGTGTACAGATATTACCATATCCGAGTGTGCGACTAGATGATCACCCTAAGGGATCAGATCGTATGCGTCCTGGGCAAATTGCTTAGCGTAGCATACTGCAGCAGAACTCGGGCGTAGGCGATGATCCGCTGGGAGATCTATCACCAAAAACCCTCATTTTCTTAACAAATGTTCTTTTGATCCACAGGTCAAACGAGTTATGGTATCAAAACGGCGCATTACAGCGTTAACTGGGTCATCGAGTGAGGATGCTTGTGACCGCGATCTCTACCTACCTACCTTACAATTCTATTTTGCTTATTTTAATCGAATTTAGCATCGTTCTATTTTCTTAGATTTTACTAAATTAAAATAATACATGTATTTATACTATTGATGTTGATATAAGCCATTTGAACATTGCAACAAGCATTCGTGTGACCCAGTTGCTGTATTTTATTTAAGTTAGATCATATAAAGGAGAAATGGACAAATTTGTATGAAAAGTGGGTGCGAGCGGCCAAGAATGGTTTTATTATTTTTGGATGTAGTTTGGTCGTTTAAGTACAGTGTAGAAGTTTTTTCGTTGTGGTGTACTTCAAACTAGGATAAAATGCATTTTTGTGTTTAACACTTTAATAGAGTTTTAGTCAGTATTATGGCTATTGTGAATGGAAAAATAGAAAAGGAAAGTGGAATAACAATTATAGTCCATAAAAATTGGCGTTTCGTCCCGGCGTTCTCACTTGGACTCTTCAGTTGACAGTGAGGGCCTTGTCAAGACGCAATTTTTATTAAGTTCAGTCCAGCTTACATTAATTTTACAGCGAAAATCGAATGTGATCGTTAAAAGCTATATTGAATCAATAATTCAACAAGTCCAATTAAATAATGCTAAGTCTTCTACTTGGCTGATGTATTTCAGTAGTATATAGAATTTGTATTATAAAAAACACTCATATGATAACAATTATAGACATCAGTCTCAAAGATTTTTATTATAAACAAAGCGCATAGAACATTAAATACTAGTACAATACTACAATTACCATACTATGTATAGTATAATATTCTATATTAAAAAAATGTTTTTTTAAAAATGAGTAGGCACTACTCATCCTCTATAATCGTACTTAATTCCGCTGCTGCAAAGCGAATATCATTGGTTTGGTTTCATGCCCAGCCTAAATACCAAACCACGCACATAATATGCGCTCAGCATCCCACTGTGTTTGCGCGCTGCAACCAAATGTCTTGCTCTTCGGTATATTGCGGAAGATGTCTTACTTGTTGTCCTCGGTACACTTCAATATTAAACAAGCCCTGTACTAGGTGCTAAGCAAAATAACCACGGGCTATCTTCACTTGGTACGTACCCAGAGCAAATAGAACAAAATCATCTTCTGATAGATTTTGAAAATCGCCAAAATTGGGATGGACACCAGTGATGCTTCGGAAAGTTGGTCTTTGCCTATTCGCATTAGTACGAGAAACATTGTGTTCTTAGATAATTCAAAAAAGGCCCAACCTTCTTAGACCGGAGCCTGTTTGAGCCTTACATTCGTATAAAGAGGGCAATCTAGGAGGCATATACTTAGACCAAAATGCAAAAGGCAAAGTGCATTTTCCCACCGAAACAGCCTGAATAAGCTTGTCTGACCACCGCCACCGGTTTTGTTAATGATTGTACTATAAGTATCGGTTGGTACCCTCTTTTTAAAAAGCTGCGATGAAATAGATTATCTTATACTGTTGCCTTCTGAACTCGTATTCTGAACTCGCTTAGTAAAATTACCGCGGGCTATATCTTGACCTGGTACTAATTGTGTCATTAGACATTTTGAAATCAGGATAAGTATCAGATAGTTTTTGAAAACGCCACCTACCCCAAAAATGCTTTTAAAAATGCATTTGAAAATGTCTTCATATCTATTTTCCTTAATGCACTGCAACAAAACGCCAATATTGAAAGTGACTCCCTTATAGCAGACCTTTCATTTGAGACTAATTTCATTCGTGGCCGCTCACACCCAAAAATGCCCATTCTCCTTTCAAATTGTTATTATTAAAATGACATTTCTGGTCGTATAACCCCCAAAACTCGCCCCTGCATCCAACGCTGTGACTCTCAAACTCCGGTATTACTTAACTACAATTTATGACAACTGAAGCATATTTGATACAAATCGTAACAAATTCTAAGTAAAAACAAGAAAAAACGAAGCTGAAATTATTATTTAGCCGCAATATTTTTGGATTTATGTAAATGTTGTTCATTTCTTATCAAATATTTAAATCCGGGTTTCACGTTAAGAATTGGTAAGACCATTGAATTTTGACAATAAAAATAGGACTGACATACGTAAAATAAATTCGGACTTTTTTTTTTCAAAATTTTGAGTGTGAAAATTTATTTTAAGGTAACAGCTCAGTTCAAGAACTTCATTTAAAAATAAAATAAAAGTAGGGGCCTTATAAACAAGTCTAGGAGGGTGTTTTAACTGTTACTGTTTTGATTATTTGTGATCTGTCAAATTGTTTAGAAAATACCCCTCCTGCCTAAACAGCGTGGAATAGACCCCCGTTGCATACGATTTTTTTTTTTGTCTCAACCCTACCACATTCTAGCTTTTTGTAACACCTTACACATGTAGTATAACAAATTAATAAAATTATAAAAATACAAATACACCATTTTATCAATGAAATGCGGTCTGTATCCATTGAGCCAAATTCAGCAAACTGTAGTTTAGTAAAAAAAAAATGGAATTTATCAGTGACTAAATAAACATGTCCCAAAAATGTCATGTTTTTTGAGAGAGTGACTAGCAACTCAGCAAAATGTTTACACGCAAGACAATAACACAACAAATTATTATAAAGAATTTTGTTTGTTTTTCCGTTTAAAACTTTTACTGAGTTGCTAGTAACTCTCTCAAAAAACACGAATATGGTAAGATATTATAGGTAATACCCTGAGCACGTTGTCGCGTTTAGTAAAAATCTATTTTTGTTAATTTAAATGAAATCAAAAATAAGAATGCAAATAAAGGTAAAATGGAAAGATAAAAGTTAATTTAAAGGTAAATGTTAAAACTCGAGTGATTTTGCTACGTTTTGAATATTATTTTTACTCCAACTCCAGAGACCCAATTAAATTGATGAGAATTTATTAAAAAGTCAATATAAATTAAAAAGTGTATGTACGCCCGAGTGTACCACATTTCTATCGCCACTGTCTATATACAATAAAACAAACCCATTTTGACGGCTTAAGTTTATTGTAATGAAAGCAGATATTTTCTCTTAAGACAAAACTTGTTCATTGGCTTAGGTTAGGTTAAAAGGGGTGATGAAGCGGCAAGCCGAATCATCTCACTTGGATCTCAGTGGATCCATTGTGCTTCCCGGGAGTTGATTTGGGTAGGAGAAAGTTGGGTGAGGAGAGGACATGGTGGGTATCAGGTAGGGCTTATTGTGGAAGGAGCATCCCTGAACCATCCTGAAATCTGAATACATTTCATGATGTTTGCAGGTGGCAAAATAGAGACGCTATCTAAATCGTCGAAGAAGTATTCTCCGAGAGTTGCTCTTCTGTTTCTAGCTATGCTGGGGTATTCGCAAAGGAAGTAGTAAGAGCCCTCCACCGACTCCTCGTCTTGACCCCCTCTACATAGGTCAGATGAGCTGATGCCCATTCTGCTCAAGCGGGTTCCCATGGAGTTGTGATCCGTGAGTATAACAACTAAAAGGGATAATTGGGGCCTGCTTAGCTTTAGTAAATAGACTGTCTTGTTCTTAGAGAGTAACGGCCACAAAGTCCTTGAAACTCGACAGGACTCCAGGTTCGACCACCAGTCGTTAGTAGCTTTTAAGAAACTATGGTGAAATCTTCATTTTTCTTGTTCAAGAGGCATAAGTACCCAGGGTATGACCTGGCTCGGTTCAAGTGTTGCCCCGTTTTTGGCCAGTTCGTCTGCCCTTTCATTACCAAAAATGTCAATATGGCCTGGGACCCAACGAAGGGTAAACGTGTTTGCTGCGCCCAATGCTTTTAGTTCGCTGCGACAGCAATCAATCAGTTTGGATTACGTGACAATTGAGGATATGGTTTTGATTGCAGCCCGACTATCTATGAAGAAATCAATGTTCTTTCCCGTCAATTCAAGCGTGGAGAGATACTTTGCAGCTTCACAAACTGCAAGGACCTCTGCTTGAAAGACGCTACAGAAGTTCCGTAGTTTTATCAATTTGTTCATGGGTGGGTTCTCTGAAAAGATGCCAGACCGTACCCCCTCGTCTGATTTGGACCCGTCAGTGAATGACGAGATATGATCTTCGTTAGTGACCCGGTTTTCCTTCCAGAGTTCTCTTGATCAAGTACAACTGAGTTGAAATCAATATGCAGTAAAATGTAGTCCGTTTGAATATTAATATCAGTGAAATTAATTATCATCTTGTGACCATAGTGGCCCCCTTTCCAATAATTGCACTCTTTTAATCGAAGAGCGCTTTTGGCCGCCAGCTCTTTTGTAAAAAAGATCAAGTGGGTCAAGCGAAAGGAAAGCTTCTAGGGCTGCGGTTGGTGTGGTTCTCATGGCACTTGTTGTGCCTATACACGAGAGTCTTTGAATTTTTGTCATGGTCTTGAGATTGGTGGCTTTGTCGAGTGCTGGCCACCAAACCAAACATGCAATATTGGGCCGTGTGATGGCTGTATACATCCAATGGATGGTTTTAGGGCTAGGCCCCAATCTCCTACCAAAAATTCTACTGCAAGTATAGAATGCTATCGACGCTTTTTTCTCACGTTCTTTAATGTTTTCTTTCCAGTTTAGTTTACGATCAATTATCAGTCCAAGATATTTTGCCGTACCCGTAATATAGAGCGGTGATGTCCCATTTATAGTGGGCGGGTTAATAGTTGGAGTATTATTTTTTCTCGTAAACAAAAATAGTTCGGTTTTAAGTAGGTTGACATTAAGTGCACAGCTATAGGCCTAATTACTGAGCTTGTCAAGGGCGGTTTGCAAGAGATCACGAAGTGTGGAAACAAATTTTCCAGAGGTCATTATCACGATGTCGTCTGCGTATGCCACGACTTTGACTCCACTTTGGTTTAGATCGACCAAAACCTGATTAACAACCAGGAGCCAGAGTAGCGGTGATAATACCCCTCCCTGTGGTGTACCCCTACATGTTCTGACTTTTAGCTTGCTATCGCCCAATTCCGCATTTACCAGTCTAGTTTGAAGCAAAGAGTCCATCCAGTTTGATAACAAAGGGTCAATACCTGTAGAGTCTAGGGCTTGCCTGGTTGATTTACTTTCGAGATTATTGAAAGCCGCTTCTATGTCTAGGAAAGCCCCTAGAGTGAATTCTTTATAATGGATTGATTTTTCAATTGTGCCGACCACCCCATGAAGAGCTGTCGCAACAGATTTGCCCTGCGAGAGATCATCATCACTTAGTTTAGGGCACATATGGGTCTCTATTAGTCTTTCTAATGTCTTGAGAAGAAAACAAAATAAACTAATTGGTCTAAAGTCCTTCGGTTCAGTGTGCGTGGGCTTGCCAGCGTTTGGAATGAAGATGACATTGACCTCTCTCCATCCTGTTGGAATATAGGTAGTATTTAAACATCCCCTAAAGATATCCACGAGGATTGAAACAATTGTGTCTTTAGAGCCTTGGAGCATAATTGGAATTATACCGTCGGGCCCTGTGGACTTTTATGCAGAGAAAGAGTCAATGGCCCAGGCCACTTTCGTACTATCTACTATTTCATTGCCTATTTGAGAGATAACACCTATGTGATGGCCTCTGTCCCCAAGAGGTATGTCATTGACACACCCTGGGAAGTGAGGCTCATAAGTGACTCCAAAGTCTCAGAGCAGGAGTCTGTCCAGGTCTTATCCGGTCTTTTTAAGAAGCCCGGAGGGGTTTAAATCTTTGACATGACTTTCCTGAGCCTAGCAGCATCATTTGTTGACTCAATGTCTTTAAAAAAATTTCGCCAGGCTGCTCTTTTGGCATAGGTTGTTCGGTTCTTATATTCATTTTTGCTAATCTTGAAAAGATCCCAGTCCGCATTGGTATTACTGTGTTTCGCTCTGTTGAAAAGCCTCCTTCAGTTTTTCCTAAGGACAGAAAACTCGTTTGACCACCAGATGGGGTTGACTTTACTTTTTCCTTTGGAAATGGGTTATGTTCATTGGCTTACGATAAGGCTTCGGCCTAGCACTTACACTTCAAAACACAAGAAGACCTGGATTGAAAAATTAGAGAATCGTTTTTTTTTCTTTGGGAACTAATCCCCCAACTGTCAGGCGCCTATGCTTATAAGTTTTTGAACTAAACAGTACTTTGGGTGGCCCGCTTCGTGAGTTCAAGGTTTTAAAATCCCTTTTCGGGTCCTCTGTCCGGCTCAGGCGACTCCGTCGCTCCGCTTTGGGTATGCTCAGTCGCCTGGCAGGCGCCCATGTTGTCAGTTGGTTTGATGTCAAAGCTCCTGTTATCACTAAATGTTTTCGTAAAAACAAATTTGGTCTTATTTCCATATGATATTTGGCCTTATTTCGTTTTGGAAATAGAAATAAAGACCATTTGGCCTTATTTCTATTTTTAAAGCGAAATAAGGCCAAACTTGAAATTTAGTCTTATTTCGTTGGGCCTTATTTCACGTCACCGTGTAGATAGGGGGTGGGAATGTTGTTGCTCTTTACAGTTTTAGTAAGATTACTCACACTGTCCTTGTACTCGAAGGTATGGTATGCATATTGTAATATAATCATATATATTATATTTTTTTTATAATTTGAGTTGATGATTTTAAAAAAGAGTTAAAAATAATTAAGGACATTGCAGCTAGGAATGGATATGACCTTCTAACTATTGATGGATTATTGCAAAAAAAATCTAGGAAATTAGCTCTCCAATCAATTTTCCCAATTTCAATTGAAAAGGAACCACAAAGTTGGCGGAATATCTCTTACATTCCTGGAGTATCCGAAAAATTAAGTAGTTCACTATCTACTATAAATATAAAACCAGCTTTTGTTCAATAATTTTACCCTAATAAACGCACACTACAACAACAAAATCAGAGAAAAAATACCTATACTTACAAAGAATGCAATGGAGTCTATATAGGAAAAACTTCAAGAACCCTATCAAAAAGGTTTATTGAGAATCTAAAGGCTTCTGTGCGTAATTAACCTTCTTCTGGACTCGCTCACCATATAAAAACTTCTGGACATGGATGCTCCCTCGATGACGTGTCTCTTTTGCATTGTTTACCTGCCGGACGTGTATTGGACAAATACGAAATTTTCGAAATAAGTAAGCATAAGTGCTCAAACATTTTGAACTGTCAAATCGACTTACTAAATAATAGCCCACTCCTTAACAAATAATTTTTTTCTAATGCCAAAATTTAAATTTTTAATACATTTTTAACTTTACTTATTTTTACGAACACTCTTGTTCAGTACTGTCATGTTGCAACCTTTGTGATTGTATGATTTCATGTTAAATTTAGTGCCCTGATGATGTCCTATCGAAGACAAAACGCGTTGGCTTCCAAAGTTTTTAATGATTATAAAACAATAATTTAAATTGTGGAAAAACAAGTGTTTTATTATATCTATTTAAAAAATGTCAAAAATAAATTTCCACCTAGTGTTAAACTCTTAATCTATTGATTATATAAGAACTATTAGTGTATTATCTCCTCTGGGCACATCAGACTATTGTGTCATATCTGCAAATTTCTCGTGCCACCAAATCGCAGTTAAAGAAAAAATTCAAAAAAAAAACGTTTGGCAATACGAGAAAGCCAACTGGGACGGTCTCAATAATTTCTTCAAGAGCTTTAACTGGTCACTATGCTTCCTCGATAGTGACGTAGACGCCAGTGCAGATATGATTACAAACTTGATTCTTTGGGGAATAAGAAATTTTATCCCTAATAGGGTGAAATCTATCAATCCCAAAGAAAACTCATGGTTTGATTCGAGCTGTAAAGAGGTTATTACGGATAGAGAAGTTAGTTTCCGAAGTTATAAAACCAACCCTACTGAGGAAAACCGGGAAAAGTTTCAACAAGCTAGAAAGACCTTTAACGTTCATATTCGAAGAACCAAATTTTTACATGATCAAAAATTACGGCAAAACATACTACAATGTCCCAAAGGTAAAGTGTTATGACTCCTCCTGTACTTGAGAGCGTAAATGATTTTATGGGACAAATCTTCTTTCGCACTCGCGCAGTTGCTAGAGTTCTAAAAGATCTGGATGTACACAAATCCACTGGCCCGGATAGTATCCCTCCCATTGTTCTGAAGAGGTGTTCTTCAACGCTGGCAAAACCACTGCGTAAGCTTTTCCATCTGTCCTACTCTACTGGTCTCTTTCCGAGTGGATGGAAAACAGCATTTGTCCAGCCTGTCCTAAAAAAGGCGTGTCTTCTTCCCCCTTCATTTTTCGACCAATTGCGCTTACATCCCTTCTTTCCAAGGCCATGGAAACGCTGATAAATTTTCAGCTAAAGAATTATCTCGAAGAACGAAAGCTTCTTAATAACCGGCTGTACGGCTTTCGGAGCAATAGGTCCACTGGTGATCTGACATTTTATCTCACCGAACAGTGGCACAAATATTTACATCGTTTTGGAGAAAGTAAGATTATTGCGCTTGATATTTCTAAAGCATTTGAAAGAGTTTGGCATCAAGCTCTCTTATCGAAAATACGTGCATTTGGTATCGATGAATCTCTTCTTCATTGGATTAGAAATTATCTTTTGGACCGTTCAATATAAGTTGTATTGGGTGGATTCAAGTCTGAAATTCAAAAAATAAATGCAGGTGTGCCCTAGGGCTCCATTCTGTCTCCGACTCTCCCCCTTATTTTTATAAATGATCTTTTGTCTGAAACTTCTAATCCATTAAATTGTTTCGCTGACGATAGTAATAGCCCGTAGCGTAATAGTTAGTGCGTTCGACTGTCACGCTGGAGGTCTGGGATCGCTTCCCAGCCTCGTCCACCTAAAAAACTAAAAAGTTTTTTTCAGGGCTACTGCCTCTTGCGAGGAATTGACAAATCCTCCAAGAGTATCACTTGTCACGAATAAGTGCTTCTCCTCTAGCCGTTCGGATTCGGCGTAAAATTGTAGGTCCTTCCATTTCTGTCGAAAGGCGCACACAGGAATGGTTGCGAGTTGTTAGTCACTAGGCCCTGGTTCTTCATGAGCCGTTGTGTCACCCGATTTATTTTATTTTTGACGATAGTACCCTCACCTTCTCATATTCGTTTACAGATTCTCATCCATGTCCTTCGGATGTGGAACTTGAACGGCAGCGTATGTTAAGCTCATTAAATTCTGATCTCGACAGCATTGTCCAATGGGGAATCAAAAACCGCGTAGAATTTAATGCTTCTAAAACTCAATGCTGTCTCCTGTCGTTAAATCGAAACCCTCCCCCAATGCCACTATCCATGGGCGACACTTGCATCGAGGAAACCGAACAGCTCTCAGTTCTCCTTATGTGTGGAATGACCACATATTTGATGTCGCCAAAAACGGAATCAATTACATCTCTCGACCACCACCATAATGATTCGTGTCTTTCTCTATTTTATCGCTATTATAATAATCAGTGTTCTAGTGAACTAGCCAATTGCATTTCTCCCCTTAAAAAATTCAACCGTAATACTCGCGCTTCTAGGAATGCCCATCAGTTCACCCTCGAGCCAAACTTCGGACGTACTGTAATGTACAGGGATTCTTTCTTCATTCGCACCACACGAATGTGGAATGCTTTACCCGACCTGACTTTTCCCTCCCATCTCCTTCTAAATCCTCGCCTACTTACCTAATCGCTCGTTTTGTGTTAAAAACATTTTAAGGGTAGCCATAACACCTTTTGCGCGCGTGGAATATAAAAAAAAACTTTAATTTTGAATACTTGTTTTAATAATTTATTAATAAGACGCCAGTTATAGCTTTCATTGAAATACATCATTGAAACAAAAATCAGTAAAATGGTGGGATACTTTATGACAAGTCCGTTATAGCTATCATGAAATTTTCTTTCATTGAAAATTCCATTCCCCATACAAAAAACAACTTTGAGGTTAAAGTCGATCATTGAACGAAAAACTGACAGACGAGAACAGGAAGAGAAAGGAACGCATTTCATTTGAACGAAAGTGTTCCATTTTTGGGAACAAAGTATCAGCTGGTTCATTGAAACCGATTTTCATCATTGAAAAAGTTATATGAAAGATTTTATATGAAAGTTGTAAGGAAAACTAAACAGTTTTTTGACTAAAAAAAAATATATAACTGACAACAATCATTTTGGTACCAAAACGACATCAGTTTTATTTGTTTAAGTGCATCAAAATTGAAAGACAAAATGTTCAATGATGGTTTTCAATGAAAGCTATAACTGGCGCCTAAGGGTACTTTTTGGGACAGAATTTCCTTGATAAAAAGCTTCGCAGGTTGAGGTCTTTAAACTTATCTTAATGGTGCATAGCCATCTTAAAACCTCACCATATATTTTTAGTTTGCAGTGTTACAGTAAGACACGTGTACGTATATTTGTCTGCCAATTAATTGGTAAGAACACACTGCGAAATGTTCGCGACTCCTACACTAAAAATGAATCTATACGAATCTTTAAATCAATTTTAGAAAATTTAAATTAATTTGGTCCAAAAGACTTAAACAAAAAATAAATTATATTTCGGAAGGCAACGGCGACGAAGAAAGAAAAGTGAGAAAAAAAAGTCGCCTGAGCGCGTGAAAGTGAAAAATATTCCAATTAAGTTTCCCAACTTATAGTTGGGTTCCATCAGGAAAACGACTTATAATCGTGCGAGATGATTTCGTGAATTTCGACAGACACAATTCAAAATTAATCACAATTTTGTGGCTTTTCTTTCACCACTTCCACTTACCCAAAATGGGGCTACCATATCATATATGTACCTAGTATAGCTTAGAAGCCATCAGCATCACACATCACTAGCAGTATTTCCTCTATACAATTTTTGCGCTCAACTTTCTCGATTAACAGCACATAAATTGTTCCAACTGCACGTGAATATGTCACAAAATTGTTTTATTTGTTTTGTTTGTTTCATATGATGTTCCAAGAGTGTGGTGTCTGGTAAACCTAGACTTAAAAAATAAAAACAATAGACCTCAAAAGAGAGGCTGTAAATATCTAACTATCTATCTGTGTCTATATGTACTTAAATACGAAGTAGGTATAGGTATAAAGTTTTAGAAATAAAAATTGTCGCCACGTTTTACCACCGCCAACAACAACTCCTGGCTGAAATTTAATGGTGAATGCATCTTCAAGTAACGTTTATACGGTTTCTACGCTCGCTGCCCACAAACTGGGTGATTAACAGTCAACCACTGTGGATACTGGGAAACAAGTAGTAACCATCTGCGTCGTCGCATCAGACAGCGCAGAAGATTGCCAGGGAGGACTTTTCGACTGCGCGGTATCTCTTGAATCTATTTAAGCGCGTATAGATCGCTCTTCAAAGCATGACTTCTAATTGACGCCATGCATGAGATGTCAACCTAACAGTATATTCAACAAGTAAAAAGTTTTATAAAGTCTCTGTGAGTATCTGCATTATGAACGTTTTTGTGATGTTTTTATAATTTAATTCAAATAAGTTGAAAGTCGAGGTCTACCTAGTGAAAGTGTGAAGTGCACAGGTTTAACAACGACTGGCCATACAAAAATATGTTAGGCACCCTCCTTAACCTTAATTGGATTGGCAGAAGGCGATTATTCGACGCAAAAGCTTGAAAACAAAAGTGATTCTTTATTTAAAATGATTGCAGTGGAAAGTTTAAAAATTATCGTTTTTTGTGAGGTTTTTAGTCCAATGTTTGTGGTTGGATAGTTTTGAAACAACACAGAGTGCTGAACTGTTATAGAAATCAGTTCATTTTTCTTGGGTCATCCCATCAATGTGTTTAATATAATTTAAGTCGCTTTCAGAACTAAAAAGATTGTTCAAAGAAGTTTTTGACCACTGAGCGATTTTGAAAATTCAATTTCAAAATTATCCAATAAAATACCATTTTGTACGCAATCTCATTTTAATTAAGATTATTTGAGGTGATTTGACTTGCCGCGTCGATGTAACAGAAATTGAAGAATTTCGGAGATGATGTCAAAAAGTCTTCCAAAATTGCAAAATGATTACTTCAAACTCTACTCATTTTTCTTAGAACTTTTCAAGTGGTATGTAAAAAAAAAATACGTACAAACTGATATCGACCTAATTTCAGTATTGATTTTAAGCTGGATCTCATGACATAAGTGAACAAAATAAGTAAAATCAGGCGCATTAAGGAAGAAAATTCAACCATACCTAAGCAATTATTGTACGATGAATTGATGCAAGCAGTCGATTACGGACTGCTTGCATCAATTCATCGTACAATAATTGCTTTTGTTGCTGATTCCAAATTTGCCAAATTTTTTGAACTGCTAAACTCAATGCGTCTAGATCAAAATCCATTTTTCGCTAACTTTCTCCAGTTAAGCATTAAGAACAGGATCTTAACTCCAGTGTCATAATGTCCTTCCTTGTGCCAACACAAATTCACCAAGCCAAATGTCGTGAAAATCAAACGATCCGTTCTCGGGTTATGCATGCACACACTGGCGACATTTTATACGCTTTTATATAATAACAAATATTGATTTTAATACATTTTTGTATTAGATTTAAATACATTTTGTATTAGATTCTAATACACCGATGTATTAAATTTGAATACATTTTGTATTAGATTTCAATACATTTTGTATTAGATTTTAATACATTGACGTATTAGATTTTAATAAATTTTGTATTAGGGTAGGTAGGTAGAAATGGCGGCCACGGGCAGTCTAGCCCATACCCCAATTAGCGCTGAAGTGCGCCGTTTTGATAGCATAACTCGTTTGAACCTGTGGATTGAATTGAAGAGAGAGAATATGGGCATATCCTCAGGATATCGTCCCTTTTTATTTGAGTTTAGAATAGGATTTTGTTGCAGCTTTTAGCACAATCATCAGAAAGTGGATCACTCACTCAACCAGATCAGCACCCGCACACGCACCATCCACAGTTAGCCCACTAGGCAGTTCGTTGGCTGGCACTGGAGCGTCCACTGACCTGATTGGATGATCATCCGGCCGCTGTGCACCACAAACCCCCACCACAAACCCCCACCAGAACCCTAGTCCACTATCTTGTGATCATAGGCAATCGACGGAAGGTATAATGCAGAAGTAGCCGAAATTTGTCCTAGAGCCATTTCGTCGGGTTGAGAAAAAAAATCAAGTCTTTGATCTTCATTTCAGAAAGTTCGTGAATGTCGTCAGAGAATGCTCTTCCGAGTGACTGTTTTCTAGCTTTGGCCAGAGCAGGGCATTTGCAGAGGAAATTAACTACTGTTTCCTTTTCCTGCTGGTCCCCACAGCTCCGACAGTGAGTATTGTGAGGTATGCCCAGCTTCGCTGCATACTCTCCTTATGGCCAGTGTCCGCTACAGGTTGCAACTACCCTGGCTATGTCTTGCCTGGGTCTGCGTATTAGATCAATTGTTCGGTTCTTCTCATAGGTGGGCCAAATATTCCTAGACATAATACAGTTTGATAAACTGCTTCACCTACGGTTTGCTTTAGTAAGATAAATTGAGAGAATGTTGCCCTTCATAACTCCAAGCGGAATGTTGACTCTTTTTGCAAGTGAGCCATGTAGGGCTGAACCTTACCTGGCCAGCTCGTCAGCCCGTGTATTGCCCTCAACGCCACTGTGACCCGGGACCCAGATAAGAGTGACATTGAGGTCAGTGTTCAGACCCGCAAGCTCATCCCGGCATTGCTGGACCAGTTTGGAGGATGCTGTAGCTGAATTAATAGCTTTAACAGTCGCTTGACTGTCTGTAATAATAGCTGCATTACGGTTCTGGTTTGGATCTGCTTTTAGTAACTTGCAAGCTTCAGCTTGAAAGACGCTAGCGAGGTCAGGTAGCCGAAAGGACCTAGATACATTTAGAGACTCAGAGAAGATTCCTGCACCAACGCCACACTCCATCTTTGAGCCATCAGTAAGGATAGTTGTGTCGAAATCTTTCATCACGACGTTATCATTCCAATCCTTCCTGGATGGAAATTTAACTTAGAAACCCTTACTGATACTCATTGTAGGGGTGCAGTAGTCAGTGGGAGTCGAAAACATTACACACATTTTGTATTAGATTTTAATACATTTTTTTTAAAAAGATTTTTTATGTTTTTGAATTAGATTTTTAAACACCACAGATATGTACATGTACACTACACGATAACGTGCTTATTGCTGTTTAATATGGACCATATACTACATATTTTTCAAAAACCGTTTTTTTTTTATACATGGGAAAGGAAAGGTTTTAATAAATATTTTGTGTATAAAACTTATGCAGTTTTTTTTCGACTCGAATTTTAATAATGACAAATATATAATATTAAAATTAATTTAACACATTTTATTTGTTTGATCAGAAGAAAAAAATATAATAATTTCCTGTTTCGTAGGATATAGAAATTATTATAATTTATAAAAGGTCACAATTAGGGCTGGCCACGAGACGAGAAAAGTCTCGATCTCGGTCTCGCCTGACGAGACCGAGACGACACGAGACGAGACTGGATTTTAAGCAACCGATACGAGACTGTATACTTGGGCCGAAATTTACAGAGAGTCTAATAAATTAAAAAAAATCCAATTTTTAGTTAAATATTTATTTTCTTCTGCACGTATTCAAACTATAATCAATAAAATTTCGTTCCAATAATCAACAAGTTGGCCGGAAATCGTATTTTTCGGAGACGAGACCGAGACGAGACTTAATTATACGAGATCGAGACGAGACTGAAAGTTTTCGATTTTAACGAGACCGAGATGAGACTTACAAAAGTCTCGCAGAGTCTCGTCTCGTGGCCATCCCTAGTCACAATCATAATTAAAGGAAGAAAAAAATACTAACAGGTATTAAAAACTTTGATTTACCATAAAACCAAGGAAACAGATCTCTCAGGTACCAAAATATGTTTGCATTTGAATAGAGTTTGTACATAGCTATAACAAAGTGTGTAAACGGTGAAACACTTACAACCATCCCATTTGCGTGGACCCTTTGGGAAGTAGCCCGTAGCGTAATGGTTAGTGCGTTCGACTGTCACGCTGGAGGTCTGGGTCCGCTTCCCAGCGTCGTCCACCGAAAAACTAAAAAGTTTTTTTTCAGGGCTACTGCCTCTTGTGAGGAATTGACAAATCCTCCAAGAGTATCACTTGTCACGAATAAGTCTTTCTCGTCTAGCCGTTCGGATTCGGCATACAATTGTAGGTCCCTTCCATTCCTATCGACAGGCGCACACAGGGATGGATGTGAGTTGTTAGTCACTAGGCCCTTGTTCTTCATGAGCCGTTGTGCCACCCGATTTTTTCTTTGGGAAATTTTGACCCAGAGGGATTGTTGTAACACATTTCAATCCCCTTCAAAAAATAATGGTCTATACCGATAGCAAAACAAAAAGTTTTTAACACGTTGCATGAGTCAGGTATTAACTTACGACATTAATAAATAAATATGTGTAATCCTGCAATATTTCCTTACAGACCTTCCTTCTTCTTGTATCTCAGTATCTAAATTTCTGATAAGAAATAAACCTAAAAAAAACAACAACTTCGGTCTCAATGGATATTTTGCAAAATTATCTGAATCCAATAAATAGATTCAATCAGAAAATTACTTTTTCACATCTCTTCAGCTGTTTACTCATATTGCACATTGTTTTCTTCTTAGTAATAAAGAAATATACCATACACCTATAGTCCTACTCAAAAAATATACTTTTATGCCAAGAGAACACATTATTATGGATGTGTGATGCAAGGCATCCTAAACTACATAATGTCTTAAAAATTCACATTGTTGCAAAACAATTGCACGCTAATCCCTATTATAAGAGTATTTAGTGTTGACAACTTTTGTTGAACTCTTCCAGGAGAACAAAACAACAATACCTATCTAGTCTTGTTGAAATGCATCATGCCTTCAAGATTCTTATCAAGCAGGTCTTTCATTCGTCTCTCTCTCTCTCTCATCATCTCATCTTAAAGAAAAGCAAAAATTCCTTGTAGCACAATGGATTTTCCCTTAAATGTTTTTCATCACTCTACTTTGTACTTTGTCTTTTTTAATCTGAACAAAACAATTTTATCGCGTCCTTCTAATTGTCCACTAACACACCGCCTGAATCGATAGTGATCTGTTATTTCACATTTTTTTTTTATTTTTTATAAATCCAAAGTGAATGACAAAAAATGCCTTTTTGAACGCGCATCAAAACAAAAGGAATCAAATCTATGAAATCACCTTTTTAACCTCACGAAAACATCAAAAATGTTAAATACTTCCAACTTGGTGCTGGCTGAGGCCCCCAAACGGAATGCCAAATTTAAGCAACATGATAGAGAGAGGTTCGACGATTTTCGGAAAAAGGGGAATAGCCATGTCGATATAGAAGCATTTATCACTAAACAGTGTTGTCGTGCTATCAGTTTATTTATTTATTAATTTCGATATGGCCCATACACTAAAATAAATATATACATGCATATGTATTTTTAAAAAAATAAACAATGAAAAAAATTAAATGAAAAAACAAAAGAAAAATATGGTTTGGACAAAAATTATAGAATTATTTAGGTATAACGAAATTAGAGATTTAAATATTGCAAAAAAGGTTTATACATTTATTGGCAGACAGGGTGCCATCTTATTCTTTGTCTTAAATTTAAAAATTATAAAATATGAATAAAATACAAAAAATTGTTTCTAAAAACTTAGTTAAATTAATTGTCCTCGGGGTGTTCCGTTTTCCGTCCCGGTTGTCAAGTTGCGCTTCTGGTGAGGGGATGGGTTGGCAATTAGCTGCGGTTATTAGCTGACCCTTTCTCAGCGTAGAATGAGACTGCTTGCTCGTTGTCCGTGATGATGTTGTCGACCAGGATTTCCATCGTGCTGAGGAATCTCAGTTCGGTTTGTCGCTGCTCGTTGGTAATCCTTTTCATCAGTTGATTCGGTGTGCCCTACGAGGTGTTTTGCAGAGAGCATTAGGTCCCGGTCAAGGGGGAAGATGATCGCCTCTGTTTTTCCTGTCTTATTCGGTACCGATCGAAATCTAAGCCGGTGCATATTCGGAGTAACCTTTTTTCGAACATTTGAACATTTGATTCGGTGTATCCTACTAGGTGTTTTGCTGAAAGCATTAGGAACCTGTCAAGGGGGATGATGTTCGCCTCTGTGTCTCCTGTCTTATTCGGTGCCGATCGAAATCTAAGCCGGTGCATATTCGGAGTAACCTTATTTTGAACATTTGAAGTTCCTTCATGGTCGTCTTCGAGATGGAAAACCAGACTGGGAAGGAATTTCTGATAGCTCTTCGTCTTCTGGCTTAGTCTGTTTCTGCGTCTCATCAGTGGGTGAAGTCAGTTGAATGCCTAGTTTCCTTTCTTGAACACGTTTGAAGTGGATGTCTATAATTCATGTTCTTTTCGGCATGCTGTCGTAGATCTATCGGGAGTTTCAGAAGCAGGCTTCTGTAGTTGGCTGTGTTGCGACTACCTCTACTGGCTCTCCTGAATCACAGCACAAACTGGTTTAATCCTGATTTCCCATTTCCTGTAGAAGTATAGAGTCTGTTGATGTGGTACTCAACTGCGCGTAAAGTTTCCAGAGGAGACATCGATGTGGCGTGTGTAAGGGAGTCATCAGCATACAGGAGATTTTCGCACAGACTGGTCAGATATCATCAGGCTGTAGAGGAAGGGGCCTAGCTTCGAAACTTGGGCAACTCCGGCTTTGATGATCTTCACTTGTGATTTGCAGTTGCCCAGTTGGACGTAAAGTTTTCTGGAAAGAAAGAAAAGAGAAAAGAATTTTTTTTAGTGGACGAGGTTGATGAAATAGGTGAATCTTATGGATAAAGGCTTCAATCGCCATTCCCTGTCGAATGCTTTCTCGACATCCAAAAAGCATCAAACGGTGAAACGATGGCTGTGATGTCATGCTCGAACTTCAAGAGCGGATACAAGGTGCAGTTCTTTTCCCTTAAGTCAAACGCATGGCGTTTTTGCTGCAGAACCCCTTTAGACTCCGATGTAATACTTCATCCAATATTCTACTTAAGATGTTCAGAAGCGAAATTGGCCTGCGATTGGACACCAAGTTGTAAGCGCATTTCTTCGGGATAGCCACGATCTTAGCTCTTTTCTTCCTTTTGGGGGAAGTAGCAGTTGTTGTTGATGCAGTTGTTCATGATTATATTGTTAAACTGATCATCACTGCATGTGGCATTCTTTTCAGGATGTAGTTAGAGACTCCGTCTGGTCCGGTTGACTTTTTCAGCTTTGAATTTCCGATGATATCTGCTACATGTGCT
Organism: Melangyna quadrimaculata; assembly: GCA_949320155.1. Lineage (NCBI taxonomy): Eukaryota > Metazoa > Arthropoda > Insecta > Diptera > Syrphidae > Melangyna > Melangyna quadrimaculata. The sequence continues at coordinate 74,640,141 of OX439484.1, forward strand.
ATTAGTTGGGTTACTTGCTGGGTTTGAGTCACCAAAAACGACTCCTTCTGGATCTGGCTGCAGGATTTGCTGAATGCATCCCTGATGCTTCGGCTTCGTTTTAGAAACACTGGGTCATTTGGTGGATTTGGTAAGAAGTTTCCCTGGAAGTAGTTGGTGGACGCTTCCAATTTGTCCTGTGTTGATGTTGCTTCAATGTTGTTTTAAATGATGATTTCCGCAATTGGGGCTTGTTTTCCAATGATTTTGTTAATGTTCTTGAATTCTGGAACTGGATGTTGTTATGGTTCTTGATGGAGTATCGAAACATGACGTTCAAGCAATGCAACTCACTTCAAACCATCTGATATTTGCTATTGGTGGTGTTCAGCTGTCTCTCATGGATCATTTGGAGTCGTTTTTTGAGCCGTTATTTTCAGTGATTGAGTATATTTTTCTATTGATATTTTAAAAGTCATTTTATATGTTGAAATCATGAGTCAAAATTCAATTTTGTTGCACTGAGAATATATTAATAAAATTATGCGGTGTATACTTTTGCATTAAAAAAAAAAATGTTTTGCTTTTCTTCCATCTCAGAATAACAAATTAAAATGCTGAATGATGGTTTTCAAAGAATCAATCTCTTCGGTCCCGATCGGACACAGTCCTACTAAATCGAAGTCTCTCAACTTCGCCTTGTGCGATGAATTACAGTTCTTCAAAAGACGTGGTAGATTAGCGGAACCGCCTCTCAATCCCATTACAATTCTCGGCTGTCCAAATAGAAGAAAACGTTAGGTGGAATATAGCCGCTTAAGCGCACACTCTCAATGTGTTCGTAGTTCAATACCATTGCTCTTCCAATGCGACCCCAAATCAGCTTTGATTAGAATTTATCTCTTCTATTTACATTGTCTCCATTTGTAGTTTTGTACAAAAATAAGAAGATAAAGAGATTTAAATATTAAAATATTGAAATTACTTCTGTTTTAATTGGAGTGAATGAATATAATTCAATTAAAAAGTACAAGTGACCTCAACTCCAGAAATAATTGTGTTCCACCCAGGTATAACAGTGGGCTCAGTCAGTCTGTTATACCCTACTAACCCACAAATTTTGGTCGATGTTTACCGACTCTTATAAAAATCACAGCAAGAAGATACTGTGAATTTTATCATTCTAGGGGAATTTGTTTAAATTCGTGCACTCCAGAAAGTACAAAACCTCGATAGAATAACAATGTATGTTCTCCGATTCTGGTCTTCTACGAAACTCTAAGGCAGCATCGAAGATACTGCCCCTAAAACAACCGAATCTTTTCCATTTGAAATTGGAATCAATAGGTAATCATCGGCCGTATGAAGGCCATGTAGCAAATCACCTTCACCCTGTTTTAAATCCAACTTCTAAAAAATCAACCGTTTTGTCAAGGAAAAAGCTCCCCCAGCCCTGGTCAGAGCAGCATTTACATATAATGTATGTAGAAATACAAATAGTTTACATACGTGGCCCTACGATCTTCTCTTTCTTATGCATAGGGGCTCCATGCAATAGAGTCCTGAACAAAGTATTTCATGATTTCTGAAAGTTAATTTTCAACTTTCCAGTCATCGCTATATCGCTTAATCTTGTCGAAGCCGAGCTGCAAAAGAATTCTGATGACCTGAACTTTTGAAGCTGTTCTGTACGCAATTAGACCCATTTTCAATTTCGAAAGTTGCAGTAGAAGTTACCTTGCGGTAGAAGCTATCGATCGGAGATTCACCGGATTAGAGTTGTCTTTTACCCTTTTTAAGATTTTTCAATTTTTATTTACATATGTATATATGTATAGCTGTTTTTGTCGACATTTTAGAGTTTGAAAGCGATTTTTTCAAAAAACGGTTGATTGAAATAACTTGATTTGGAAGCAAAATAAAAAAAATTTAAAACAATTTACTGTAAGTGCCGCCATTTCTGTCTGAATTTTTTTTTATTAACTTCCCATTGGAAGTTATTGTAATTGGTGCGATTGGTCGAATTGAAAATGTTGACATATCTTCACGTTTTGAGGTCTCTAGAATCAGAATTCTTCGTTTTTAGCAAGATGTCTGTATGTGTGTCTTTACGTTCGAGGTTCGCATGAAGATATCGACCTCGGATAAATTTTATTTTACAGATAATATTGTCTTAACGTGCTGAAAAGGTTTTCTAAAAAATTCAATAAACCGTTTTTTACTACAGCAATTTAAAAAGTAGCTGTAAAATGTCATTTATCTGAAATATTTCGAGAATGGAATAAGATATTCACTTCAGACTAATTTTAATTTACACATAATTACACAATACCAAATTGGTAACTATAACAAAAAAAAATTCAACGGACACTTTTATTTAAAACTAAGAAAAACAGTTGAAAAATAATTTTCGTCTAAAATATTTCAAGAACAAAAAATGATTCCGAACCCAATCTAATTATTTTTACATATAATGACGTAGTCAACAACTAATAATTTTTTTTAAAAAAATTCAATAAACAGTTTTTTTAGAGCAAAAAAACTGGTACAAAAACTATTAAAAATTCTTAACAAATGTTTTTCAACTCAAATATTTTGAAAAACAAACAATGATATCGATTTCAAATTTCTACAAAAAATATATACCTATACACCATCTTAATGTTGTGTAATTTTGAGATTTTTGAAACTACCCTTTAAAAAGCTAAAAATCAAAATGTTGTAAGAAAAACCTTTCCAAAAATGTTTTAATTCGAAAAATTCTTACACTCAAAATCGCTACAAAATCGAAATTTTGCATATGACACTTAATTTGCCTTTTTTATTCTTTGAAACCATGTTTTTTTTTGTAAGTACACTCCCCTGATTTTTGGTATTTTTTTTTAGTCAATAGTCGTTTTTGAAATAATTGGCTTAAATAATTAATACCTCCATACCGAGAAGAGTTAGGAAAAAAAAGTTTTATATGTAAGATTCTTAGAATTTTGTAAGCTATTTACAAAAAATATATAAAAATTTTAATATTATAAATAGCTTGAGTACAAAATATAGCTAATGTCACATTTTGCCCTGTGTCTCTATCTATACCTACCTATATACTGATTATCCAAAAAATCAGTTTCTACTCTTTAAAATATATAATAACTAGCGGAAATACCCGGGTCCCTTTTGATAAAGGATAGTTTGTTAACAAATCTTGAAAAAAAAAAATTCCCGTGGAAAATAGTTTTCCTTGAAAATATTTCTGCTGTCGTGAATATCTCTGAAATAAATTCGATGAATTGACCGCCCGATTCCCCAGGAAAACTTATTCCCGACATCAATAAATTTTCAACATCATTCATGTTCTCAATTTTCAAAGGATAGAAATATTGTGCAAGTGTTAATTATTATAAATATAAAACCTTATTCACGTACTTCTAAATATCTATGCTAAGGATACCTACTTGTAAGAAAATATTTCAAAAATTTGTATGGTTTGCTATCTCCCCAACTATCAACTGTCAAAGCAAAAGGTGTGATTTTTCGGATTTTTGACATTACACCATCATCACTGTCAACCGTCAAGTGCGATTTTTTTGATTTCCACTGGACTTAGAGTGCAAAATCCACCTCCTAAATCGATTGGCGCTCTCAGATCTTGACATTTCGACTACTTTCAAATTAAAAAGTGAAATTTCTTATTTTCTGTTGGTGCTAAATTGCTGGCCGAGACATTAGGTAATAAAATCGGTTAAATAAAAATTAACAATATTCACTATTTAGTCAAAATAATGCTATTTTATCTGTTTAAGCGTATTAGTCTTTAATATTGTATGGACGTCTATTAATGTTTTGTATATATTTAAATAGTGAGACAATGGCCTTTCCATCGACATCTTAATTTTGAAATTCGAATTCGTACTTTCCTATTTATAACCAATTTTATGCAGACAAATTGACAATTTTTTTCTAGATTTTATCTGTAAAAAAATATTTCTAATGTAAAATTTTAATATTTGAAATTATTTTGTGCAGCTTGTGAGCAAAGCGCATTTATTTTTTATATATCAAAATTTTTATCAGATTTTCAGGATTTATAATTTTAAAATTTGAAAATATTTTATGGGCGTGGTGAAATTATAAAAATAAAATTCGTTGAAAAGGCATGATTTTTTGGTAAATAAATCAATAAAACTAATTTTAGAGTGGTTTTTGTTGAAATAATCACTAAACATTTATTAGCAATATTTTAGAAGAGGATTAGAGCAATTGGTGTGTAAGTTTTGTTTTTCAAAATTTATGAATTTTTTATTAACTTTTGCATTTAAAGTACCAAAAATTGAATTGATTTTTCACTAAATCACATTTTTAGTATGAATTTTTTTAAGATCTTGCAAAAATTTTAACACTGAAATTTATATTATAAATTTTTACCTCAAATTCATGTATCATTTGTTATGAAATATTAAGTATAACTCAAGTTTTAAACCTCTTAATTTGGTTAAATCGAGTTTTTTTGTGATTTATTTTATTAAATTGTCCCTCCTTTTTTCCCGTTAGATTTACAAATACAAAATTATCACATATTTTTAAACGAAAGCTACACCTATAAATGTGCATCCTTTGTTTTTTGCAAATATATACATTTTTGATTAACTTTTGAATTTAAATTACGAAATAATAAGTTGATCTTTCATTAAAACACATTTTTAGTACACATTTTTGTAATATTTGGCAATAATTTTTACACACAAATTTAAGTTATAAATTTCTATTTAAATTTCATGTATAATTTATTATGAACTGTTAAGGTATGCTTAATTTTGAAACCTCTAAAGTTGTCTAAATGTAGCTCTTTTTGTGAATTATTTATTAAATTACCCGTACTTTTTTTCCCGTTAGATTTAGAAATACAAAATTGTTGACATATTTATAGAAGAAGGTTACACCTATAAACGTACATCATTAGCTTTTTGAAATAAAAAAAAATTTCATCAAGTTTTGAATTTAATATATGTAATATAAATTTGACGGGTCATTTACACACTCTTTTAGTATGAAATTGTTCACCCCCCTCAATAATTTTTATACACAAATTTAGCCATATCTCATAGCTAAATTCTAAGATCAAAACTTTAATAATCGTCTGAGTAGAAATGAAGTTATGATTTGGTATATTAAAAGAACTCCAATTAGAAATTCAATTGATATAACGGTGCTCTCCACTGGTAGACGATTGTTGACAATGAACAAAGCGGAGCATTTCTGTGGATTTTATTCGATTTTTTCTGAATTTTAAAAAATCAATTGTGACGCTGATATAGGAGGTAGATTTAAAAGTGAGGTATCAAATTAATGGCTATTCTATTGAGATTTAATATAAGAAAAAACTAAATCAATCCATGCACACACCTACATGTTATTTATTTATATGTGTGAACAATATTATATTGTGAATTTCTCAGCTCAACGCTACAATAGGAATATAAAGACAAGTTCCTAGGACATATAGCTTTAATTTATTAGTACATTGCAAACCTCTACGACTGTTAATTAAAAAGATATTAATAAATAAACAAATTTCATATAGTTAACATTTTTTTATTATTGTTAAAGATTTCTAAAAACATTTAAGTTTATTTTTTTTAGAAGCTATCTATCGGATAGCAGGGGGATAGACATTGTTGATGCCATAAAAAAAAGTTAGTATTTTGATTGTTTTGTTGTTAGTTTGGACACCCGTACAGCCAAACTGACAAGAAAACAAAAAAAAGACTTTTATATATTAGTTACGATTAAGATTATATAATATATACTCTACCACCCACCACTTAAGTAACTATGCACATTACGTATATGGTTTTCAAGTGCACCAACTTAAGACTTATTTTATAAAATGCAACAAAACGCAATTATCGTGCTCGATTTAAACTTATGTGCGATATAAGGAAATCATGGTCACGGTACACCTCTATAACTATTTTTTTTTTGAAATTGGATAACCGCACTATTTAATCAAAAAATTCTAAATATTAAAATTCTGTGGCAACACTGACCAGCACCATCAGTATCCATACAACGCGCGCCAGGAGAATGAACAACTCCAAAGAAGAATACCTTTCGAGATTTTCCGAAGTCAATTCACATCACATTTTGATATCTAAGTGCAAATATAGACTTTCGGTACTCATGTATATCCATGGCGAGATATAGTGTGCCAGTGCCAGGTGAGGAAACCCTTGAAGCCCATAGAGTCAACCTGCGATGCTATCGCAGTGAGCGTTGTAGACACTATGGCCTTTCTAAGCGTCATCTCTTTGCTTGCTCGTCGCTTGCTGTCGGTCGTCGATCCTCCTCGCGCTCTCTACCTGGGTGGGTTAGCTTTAGTTGATCGTGTGGTATTCATGGCGATGACGACTCCTTGGATCGGTTGCGGCTGCGCGCAGTGCATGTCATGCATGCAATGCGCGGTGCTCATAACTATACAATCCAAACACAGTAACAAGTGATCAACTCGGCCAAGTCGCACAGGTTAGGTGGTTTTATGCGAACAGATAAGTCATTTAAGCGCCATCAATGACTGCGATTCTAAGCGGCTTAGCCGCTCCATCAGCCAGCCACCAAGTGTGAAGTGCGCGCTTCGAGGAATTCTTGTGTGCTTGTATATAATTTCTCACGACATGACACACAGATTCGACGGGAAAATCAAAGTGGACAGAGTGTTTAAAAAAAAAAAATATGTACATATTCACCAAAAATTATTTCGAAACAAATATAAAATCGCATTTCAACAAAAGTTTGAACTTTATGTATAGGCACATTAAATATTATTTATTTAATATATCGCAATGGTGTAAAAATATTTTTGTTGTTGACTTTCAATGTAAGTGCAGCTCAATTGTTTGATATTAGGTTTGTATCACACCTTTCATATCTTTAGTTGGACGGAATATAAAACAAAAAAAATACACAGGCCTACAGTGGTTTTGGTGCCGCCAAAATTAAAACTGTTTCTTTGTTTACTAGTTACCCAGGTTCTAACTGTATACTTACTTTTTTGGTTCTACGTGTAGTTTTTGAGATACAGCATATATGGAAAAATAATAAAAATAAAGAAAATGTTTCAGTTTATTGCCTTATTCTACTGAAGAAAGCTTATTTTTAGCGATTTTCTTGCATGAGTGTCCTTAAGACTATCTCGCGTGATGCTCCAGCAGTAATCAGCCATCATGTGTTCATCCCATCGACCTTGATACCTATCTTCCATGACTTTTAAGTCCTGATTGAACCGTTCTCCTTGGTCCTCGCTTTATGAACCAAGATTTTCAGGAAATCTGTCCAAATGACTGTGGAGGTAGTGAACTTTAATATTCATATAGCCTCTTAAAAGTTTCTAGCAGGTCCAGCACTGAGTCTTGGTAATTTATCGACTTATGGTTTCCTAAGAAGTTGTTAACTAAGTTTACAAAAGCTAACCAGGCTGTAGATTCTAAATCATTCATTGAATGCACGAAATTATCATCTTTCATTAAAAGTCTTATCTGTGCCTCATCAAATATACCAGCCTTAAGCACATCTGTACTCAAACCAGGAAATGTTCTCCCTTAACGTCAAATAGTATTTTAGAGCATGATTCTTGGGTATATTCTAAGAAAAAAATCGTTCTACAGTAAAGGCCTATCATCAATTTTGATACATTTAACGGGGATTTAAGAAAAGTCTAACTTTGGTGTACCCTGACGGTAATTGCCCTGTTAATACTAACGATAGAAACTTAGTTTAGGCCTTTATTTTTAAAAGAAATACCAGCCTTTGTAACTGCGTTTAATTTGATATCTTTTCTCAGTCTGAAGAAAAGAATTGACTTTGGTGTCAATTTTCTCCAAAAAATGTGTAATCAACATGATGTTTTAATATTTTTTTGAATGTATGTAATAACACTAAAAATAAAAATCAATGACAAGTTTGGGCGAAAAACCTTTAGATAAGAAGGTAATTTAGAAAACCAGTGGCAGCTAAAATTAAAAAAAAAAAAATTTTCACTGTGAATTCACCACAGATAACACAAAATTAATTTGGATCATTTAAGCATATCTTCTTTTTGAAGAAGCCATATCAAAAACTTTAATTAAAACAGGTTAAAAAGATGAAATTAAATTAATAACAAGAAATCTTAACCACATTTGCGAAAAAAATGTAAGCGAGTGTTAAAACAAAACTGTACGTAGCTTTGACTTAAAAATACCGTCATTCGTATTCATTGACAGTAGACAACAAAGTTTGATATCAGTTATGGCGGCACCAAACCCTTTTTTTTATTTTGTAGGCCTGTGTTATATACATACCTACCTGTAATGTCAAATTTGATTATAACAAAACCGCGTACAAGAATGTTGTCTGGACTTAGTTAAGTTTTAGCAAATAAGTAACTTGTTGCATTTACCTACAAGGTTGAAGAGTGAACTTGAATGTACAAAAATTATATTCAGTAAAGCTAGCCCGTAGCGTAATGCTTAGTGCCTTCGACTGTTACGCTGGAGGTCTGGGATCGCTTCCCAGCCTCGTCCACCCAAAAACTAAAAAGTTTTTTTCAGGGCTACTGCCTCTTGCGAGGAATTGACAAATCCTCCAAGAGTATCACTTGTCACGAATAAGTGCTTCTCGTCTAGCCGTTCGGATTCGGCATAAAATTGTAGGTCCTTTCCATTCCAGTTGAAAGGCGCACACAGGAATGGTTGCGAGTTGTTAGTCACTAGGCCCTGGTTCTTCATGAGCCGTTGTGCCACCCGATTTATTTTATAAAGCTCTTCAACATTGCAACAACAACCAGTTCCAAAAAAGGCTACAATCCATCAAACCTAGGACCTAATGCATTTAAAGAGATAAACAAAATTACCGACAAAGGGCAACAAGTGCTAGAAAAATCAGGGCAACAAATGCCAGAAAAGTCAGTACGACTCAGGACAAAGCGGAAGTATTTGATGAATATTTTGACGAAAAATTCGTGCCAAGCCCGCCAAACGACCCTACATTCTTAGAGAAAGTCGGGTCAACAATCCAGCAGCTTCAGCAGACATACACTGAAATTACCGTTTTCAACGACGATAACCCTGCCAGTGATCCGGAGCCGACTGGATGCTTCACCAACCCTGACGAAGTGGCTGAGTTAATCCACAGCGGACGCCCTAAAAATTCATCTGCCCCAGACATGATTTCCAACTACATCATAAGGAAATTTCCCCAAGTCATGGTGATATTCCTCAAAATCTTATTCCGCAACTGAGTCAACAACTGCTATTTTCCGAAGAGATGGAAGACAGCAAAAATAGTACCGATACCGAAGAAAGTCAACGGGAGTGCTGTTTCTGGATATCGTGCCATATCGCTTCTGAACAACACCAGCAAAATACTTGATGGAATAATTCTTCGGCGGTTAAAGGCGTTCTACACCACTAAAAACATCATCCCGGATATGCAGTATGGCTTCAGGGAGAAACATTCCACCATACACCCGCTCCTGAGGTTCCAGAACGACTTTGTTAGCTCCTTCAATAACAATCAAGGTGCTGTTGGGTGCTTCTTGGATATAGGGAAAGCATTTGACAGCATCTGGATACGGGGGCTAGCATTCAAGCTAACCATTTTTAATTTTCCAGCTTCACTAATAAAAATTATTTTCAGTTTTCTCAATTGCAGGTCATTCTTTATCCAGACTGAAAGCAGCCAGTCAACAACCAAAAACATCAGAGCAGGAGTTGCCCAAGGATCAAAGCTAGGACCGTATCTTTACAACTTCTTAACATCGGATCAACCTCAGCCCAGAAATTCTATGAAATTGCTCTATGCGGATGATTCGCTAACGTACTCCAAATCTATGTATCCAGTAATTGCGGCAAGAAGAGTAGTGGAACACGTGAGCCGGCTGTGGGTATTCTACACAAGGTGTGGTATCAAAGTCAACTCAGCCAAATCCGAGTTGGTTTGCTTTAGAAGACCCGCGGGACATAGCAACACACACCCTCAGCCACAAGCTGCAACAGAATTAACCTCAATCTACCGGCCGGATCGCAATTGACGACTAAACCATCGGTAAAATAGCTATCTATCAACTTCGAGGAGAGGTTACATTTCAACCCACATGTAACAGCTACTCTGAAAAAAAACTAATTGTGCTTTCCACCGAATCCATCCTCTAATGCGGAAAAGAAATGGACTGAGCCATACAGAGCACAAAGTTGCTTCTCTATAAGCAACTTCTCAGGCTGATCCAAAACCAGCATGCGAAAGGAAAATCCTGCGGATCAGCACGGGACTTCACTTTGACTAACGGCGACGAAATCATTTCAGCCCCAAGATACTCTTCTTAGCATCTGGTATAATACCCCTGGAGAAATACATGGTGCTACTAAGACATTGACGAGCAATCATCCGAACCCGCTAGTGATAACCATCAGCGGTGAAGAGAGATACCCCGAGCCACGATACCTGGATGTGAAAGCACTACTGAACGAAGGAATTATTTATATCAATGACAACGAGGCAATACAATTCCACGAGGACGCAGCGTCAGAGTTTTGTTAAGTAAAGTCTCTTTAAAGTGATTTTTTTAATATCGTTCGCGTTCCGAACAAATATTGCATTGGTTATAGTAGACACGAAAGGGTGATTTCTTCAACAGATCCGTCCGATTCCTATACTTGAAAAAACATGATATGACTACCTATAAACAAACCAGTTGGTCAGATTAATTATATCCGAAGCAAACATGAAGCATATATGCCTTTCCCAACCCCAACTTGCCGTCTTTAATTCATAATTATTTCTGCTCCATTTGGCTTGTGCACTCTTTTAGCCACTTATAAGCTTTCGAGCTTCCATAAGTGTTTAACTTTCCACTTTGTATTCAAAGAGAGAATATACTGTCCCGTTTCACAGCACAGCACACTTAAAGCAATTTCTTCGCCATTCAATGATTATGACTACGACGACAGTGAAATTCAAAATAAAAAAAAAAATAATAATAGATATCTCCCCGGTGGTTGAACACTAAAGCACCTTTAAGCGATTGGTTTCAAACATAATTCGCTAAATGTCATTAAACAAGATCATTGTCCGCAACCGCTACAACGACGACGATGAATGTTCCCGTTCGCCTATACTTGTTCGTCTATAGGTATTACAATCTTGGAATAAGGCACTTACTTCAATCAGCCACTGTGTGTAAAGAGAAGGCTAGACAAAAACGAGATCTGGGTAAAATTTATGCTCCAGATTGTGCGTATGCCCACTTGATTTGCCTATGACAAATGGTGTCAGGGCATAATTTTGACAAGATTAGCCAAAAAGATGGATCTCCCATTATGGTGCGATGGTGGTGGACCATCTTCGAGCAGAGGTGAGCGTGGCCCGTTCCGATCTACTTATCATTTAGTGTAATCACGCAGTTATGATTTCTTCGACGTATAGCTAAACGCGTCCGGCGCGTCTATTTCGTTGTTGTTGTTGTTTTTGGTGCGGCATTAATGATGTAATCCCTTTATGGCTTCGCACCCACATGCCTAAATCATATCGTGAGGGAGCAGATTCATAGCTCCAAACAAATAAACAAACAAACGTGTCCAGTGGATTTTTTTGTTTGCTTTTCGTCGTGCTGATCACACCGTGCTCTATGGATAGTTCAGAGGGAAAACCCTTAGAGAAAGCCACAAGAAAAACGAAGACTTCTATATAATGACGACGACGACTACGGTGATGATTACGAAGACAACGACGAAGGCTACAGAACGACGGATTGGCAATCAGGCTCCACCAACCAATGTGTGGGCACACCGTCAAGAAAAACCTACAATTGGAGCCTCGAATTAATGATATTTTATTGTTTCGATTTCAATTACTTATTGAGTGTGGCACATATCAGGATGGATGTTGGAGTTTACGCCATCACATGGTCGAGGGGGAGGTGTTTGTTGTACGATAGGAACCTATATGTATACCTTTTGTGCCTTTAGCTTGTGGTGCTTGTGCCTGGTGCACACGAGGGCTTGGCATGACGTTTCGTCTGCCCGTTAAAGGGAATGACTGATCCAGCCATGCTCAGCTCAGCTCATCCGCAATGATAGTCGTCGTCGCTGAAGTTATATAGAGGAAAAGAGATGTGTCGAAGGGGGATAGTTGAAGATGATGGGCAATGCGGAGGGAATAAAGAGAGGTGAATTAGGTGCGGTCTTTTGGAGATTTGCATTAAATTAGTGGGTCTTTTTTCGCAAGTCGTTTTCAAATTTTGGAAACACACCCAATTATTATTGCTGGGTGTATGAAGTTATCAAAAATATTTGAGAGTTGGTTTGTATGAATTGTATGAATTTAAATTAGGTACAATAAAATTGAAAAAAAAGCTGATTAGCCAAGGGGTTTTTTTTTTTTTTAATTTGTTTTACTTAATTTGTATACAAACATCAATACAAAAGGTGAGATCAAAATTAAATATCGCGTTGAAACATTTACAAGAAAAAGATAAGTCAGTGGATTTCCTAAAAATTGGAAAATATACAGAGGCACGAGTATACGATAACTACAGCGCAGCAAAATAGTTATTAGGATTTTATAGAAGGGCTTAATACAAGCGTTTTTTTTTTTTGCTATAGGAGGGGAGGTCTCTATCTCGCTTCGTTTAGGCGGGATGGGCAATTTCTAAAAATGACTAAAAATTGAAAAAAAAAAAGATTTAAAACAACGGCAACACTTACAGTAAAGTATTGTGCCGTTTTTAAAAGCCAGAAATCTGATCTTTAATCTTAAGGTTAAATTAAATTATTCTTGCCAAAAGTTTTCGAAAATTTGCATGCAAACTCAAAAGTTTGATAAAAAAAAATTGAAAACAAAATTTTAGACCATTTTTTTTTCAAAATTGTGAAATAAAGTGCTAAATTGGCTACTGGTCGTCAATGCTTATATTAATTCTAAATCGAACGCAAAAAACCGAATGGTTTTAAGTCTTCAAGTTTTTGAGAAAATTGAAAATTACTATAAGTACTTTTTTATGAGATTTTTATTTTTTTGCTTGCTTACATAAATAGAGTATCCTAGCTCCCAGCATTCCGGCACGCGCGCCGCCATATAAACATTGAGGTATGTTATCCAAGTATTTTGAATGTTAACTATTTTTTTAAAATTTGGGGGTTCTTTCCTCAATTTTGGGCGATTTTTCCAAACCGAATATCAACGGAATTTATTGTCAATAGTTTGCTTTAAAAATATTATCATGGGTGGCCCGCTTTGCGGGTTCAAGGATTTTAACTCCCTTTTTGGGTCCTCTGTCCAGCTCAAACGACTCCGTCGCTCCGCTTAGGGTATGCTCGGTCGTCAGGCGCCTATGTTGTCAGTCTGTCGTCTGTGTGCTTTCAGTTCATTTGTAATAAACGGTACCTTCGGTGGCCCGCTTCGCGTGTTCAAGTATTTAAACTCCCTTTTTGAGTCCTCTGTCCCGCTCACGCGACTCCGTCGCTTCGATTAGGGTAAGCTTAGGCACAGTACACATATCTAAGATATTATCAGGCGCAGCTTTCCAAATTTCAAGATGGCGGCCCCTTGCGTAAGTACAAAGTTAACAAAAACAAATTCATTGTGATTGTTTGAAATTCAATTTTGTTACTATTGATTTTGACAACATGCGCAGAACTGAACAAAAATGAACATGCTAGTGATATTGGGGCATATTCAAAGTCATTTTAGACCTGGGTCTAAGTAAAAAATAGCTTTGGTTGAATTTTCGGACGTTGATTCTATTTTTCTAAGGTTATCATTTCAAAATATTTGAAGCTATTTGTGTAGTATTCCAGTTTAATTATCTTATAAGAAAATAAAATCAAACATTTTTAATTAAAATCGGTCTGTATTCATTGAGCCAAAATTGTCTTTAACTGTAGTTTAGTTAAACCTGGGTCTATCTGCGGCTATGAATATGCCCCATTAGCTGTAATGTCTGTATCTTGATGCTTAGTCGCCAGGCAGGCGCAGGCACCTATGTTGTCTTGTCAGTTGGTGTGCTTTCAGTTTTTTTTTTTGTAATAAATAGTACCTTAGGTGGCCCGCTTCGGGGGTTCAAGGATTTTAACTTCCTTTTTGAGGCCTCTGTCCTGCCATGTTTTGAGTTTTAAAGTATTTTTTTTTTCAAAAACTATTAAAAAAAAAATAACTTGGGTGAACCAAATAATAAAATAACAAGTTTCTGCCTTCAAAAAAAAAATAAAAAATAAATCGGGTGGCACAACGGCTCATGAAGAACCAGGGCCTAGTGACTAACAACTCGCAACCATTCCTGTGTGCGCCTTTCGGCAGGAATGGAAGGGACCTACAATTTTATGCCAAATTCAAACGGCTAGACGAGAAGCACTTATTCGTGACAAGTACTCTTGGAGGATTTGTCAATTCCTCGCAAGAGGCAGTAGCCCTGAAAAAAAACTTTTTAGTTTTTAGGTGGACGAGGCTGGGAAGCGAAGTTTCTGCCTTCAGAAAACCTATAATTTAAGCATTCTTAGTGTTGCCGTTGTTTTTAATTGTCTTCATTTATTCTGTAGAATATTTTCCCTCCCACCTAAGCAGAGTGAGATAGACCCACGGCCCGTAGTAAAAATGATTGTATTAGGTAAGTCCCTCTATAAAAATCCGTTAATATTTTGCTGCGCCCGCCGTAGTTATCGTACTCTCCCACATTAATTCTCAAAATGAGATCACCGTTAGTACCAACAAATTATAAAAAAAGTAGTTAAAGTAATTTTCAATTTTCTGAAAAACTAGAAGAAGATTTTTTTTGCTCCATTCAGAATTGACATAAGCATAGACCACACCACTAAAGGCCAATTTAGCATTTCATTGAACAATTTTTAAAAAACTGGTCTAAACTTTTTTTTGTCATTTTTTTTATCAAAATTAATTTGAGTTTACATGCAAATTTTTCGATAACTGTTGACATGAGTAAAACTTTAAATTCAGGAGTAAAGAGCATATCTCTGGCTTTCAGAAACGGTAAAGTACTTCGGTGTAAGTGTTGCCGTTGTCTTTTAATATTTTGTTTCAATTTTAAGTAATTTTTTTTCTAAAATGCCCCTACCTCCTAAACGGGGTGCGATAGACCCCCACTCCCATAGTAAAAAATGCTTGTATGAAACCCCTTTACAAAAATCCGTGATTATTTTGCGGCGCCGTAGTTATCATACTCTCCCCGAGCATATCACTTAAATTAACCCGGGGTTTAGACAAAAGAGTAGAACTAGTAGCGTTTATGTGTGTTAGTGTATCAGAACACGAGAGAGTCAACTAGTAGCCCAAATAGTATAATATTTTTGCCTGCGAGTAGCCTGCCAGTTATCCTACTAGTGTAGTGTATTTTTTTCATTTATTTATTTTGTTTCCATAGTTTCCATAATTTGTATATTTTTCTGTATGAAATATTTTTAAAAAATCATACTAGACAAAACGCGCAGAGAGCTACTAGTCACAGATATATTCATAAAACTAACACTATGATACAAATGCTACTAGTTCTAATCGCTTGTCTACCAATAAAAAAAAAAAACATTTTAATTGATTCGAAAATGGCAAACAATTAAATCGTATAACTCTGTTCAATGGTGAGAATTATCAAACTTGGAACGTGCAGATGGAGTGGATCCTTTACAAAGCAAGATACTTGAAGATAGTTCAGGGTAAGGACGAACGACCGGAGGATGACGTAAAGAAACAGGAAGCATTAGACGACAAAGACATGAACGCGCGGAGCGAACTGATGCTGGCAATGGAACCACAAATCGTAGCACTGTTTATAAATGTCCGCACTTCAAAAGAAGTGTGTGCCTTCCTGGCGTCGAGCTACAACCGAAAGTGTGTGGCAGAAGGCGGAGGAGTTTAGGAAACTTCTAAATATCCATCATATAAATCCATCGGAGTCAATTGAAGAGTATTTTGGCGGATTTTTTTCTATAATAAGACGGCTCACTGAGCTGGATGCTAAATTAGATGATGATCTTCTCGTTATACAGTGCGGTTCACTTGTTCAGACGCACCAATTTTGTTTTTTTTTTTTTTAAGTTTATTTTTTTCTTTCGTATATGTTTTAATTATCACACCATTGCATTTATGATAAAGATTATTTAGTTTTCAATGAAAATAATCACAAATGCATGCTTGGTGAGACACAGTTAACGGTTTTTTACTCTTTTTCTTCTCAGTCATGTAAAAACAACAGAATTTTGTTGGTTTACATGGTTAGACGCATATAGGTGAATTTAGTTAGTTAATAATTATCTGTTGCGTGGACTTAAACTAATCTTAAACCTTAAGCTGTGAGAAGTGTTTGTCTTTTATTTTAAACAAAAAATGGAAAAAAAACAGTTAGAAATGGAAGAACGAGGTAAAATGGACGCCTACCATTCGGAAGGCGTATCGATGCGAAAAATTGCGAGGAAAACAGGAAGAAGTGAATATGCAGTTCGAAATTATTTAACAAATACTGCCTCTTATCGACATAACCAAAAAGGAAGGACCAAACCAGCTTTGACACCCCAAGAAAAAAGAAAAATTATAAGAATGGCATCGAATTCGGCTCACTCCACGAGCAAAATTAAGGAATTGGCAAGGGTTACTGCCTGTAAATCTACAATTCGTCGAGCTATTTTAGGCGCTCAGCACCTGCAATTAAAAAAGCTACATAAAAAGCCGCCCCTTAATACAGCCTGGAAGCAACAGCGCTTAGAATTCGCGCGCCTTCATATGAAATAAGATACACAAGTTGAAAGCGATTCAAATTGGTGTAAAGTAGTCTTTTCAGATGAAAAAAAAATTCAATATCGATGGCCCAGATGGGTACACGTACAACTACTATTTCCACGATCTCCGAAAAGAAGAATTGCATTTAAACCGGCATCATTCAAGGCAAGGGAGAGTAATGGTGTGGGGGGCCATTTCGTATGAATGCGCGCGTATTCCAAGCAAGCGCTGTTGCTTCATGCTTTTTGCTTAAAATAAAAGACAAACACTTCTCACAGCTTACGGTTTAAAATTAGTTCAAGTCCGCGCAACAGATAATTAATACTAACTAACTAAATTCACCGAAATTGGTGCGTATAAACAAGAGAACCGCACTGTATTATTATTAGATAGCCTGAATGAAAACTATAAGAGCGTTCAAGCGGCTTTTGAGGCACAAGCGGAATGGCCGAAATAAGAGGCTGTTCAAATCAGATTGATGTAAGTTGGTGATAAGAAACGCGATTCATGTGAGAAAAACGCATTAAAAGTACGATGTAATTTTAATCGTCATTTTAACAATAACTTCAATGAATGCGAAACCAAAATCGAACACCAACAGTAAACATCATGGGGCGTATTCATAATCGTTTTTTAACTGTTTCTAAGTTAAACCTAGAGTTCTTATCTATGCTATCGTCATCCAAGAATAGAAGTTGTTGGCGAGTTTTGCAAAGGTAGATAGAGTCGATGGTGTGTTAATAGTGGAGCTACCTCACACATGTGCTACGATGAAAAATTATTTTCTAATCTTTCAAAAAATCTTATGGGGTATCAATCGTAAAAAATTCCAAATTATGGGAATCGGTACTTTATCAATTTTCAATCAAATAGATAAACAAGTCTCAAAAGTGTACATATTATAATAAATGGTTTTTCCAATAAGAGGTGTTTATTTTGATATTCAAAGAAAATTGGCATTTTTTGAGATAAATGATCGGATGTTTATTTTAATCTGAAGAGGAAAGTATGCTAATAATAATCGGAAACAATATCAGCCAAATGGCCGCCACGGCTACGTTAACAGAACAATATCCTTTTCATGAAATTTTCCTTCACCAATTCGCAAAGTGCTGTATGCCCTCAATAGCTTGACGAATTCCATCTTTGAGGCCTTGAATCTACGCTGGGCTGTTGGCGTAGACCTTATCTTCCACATGGCCTCAAAGGAAAGAAGTCGCAAGGTGTTAAATCACAAGATCTCGGTGGCTAATTCAAATTGTAATCACCTTCTTCGAGAGATAACACGGTCCGGAAACTTTTTCCGTAAAAGATCGATGGTTTCGTTGCTTGTGTGGCACGTAGCCGCCATCTTGTTCAAAGTTAACATTGTCCAGATCAATACCATCGAATTCCAGCCATACAAAATTATTAATCATCCCTCGATAGCGCAAAACATTCCATTATTTTATAATCAATAAAAAATTAGTCTAATCTAATCTAATCTAATCTAATCTAATCTAATCTAATCTAATCTAATCTAATCTAATCTAATCTAATCTAATCTAATCTAATCTAATCTAATCTAATCTAATCTAATCTAATCTAATCTAATCTAATCTAATCTAATCTAATCTAATCAATCTAATCTAATCTAATCTAATCTAATCTAATCTAATCTAATCTAATCTAATCTAAATCTAATCTAATCTAATCTAATCTAATCTAATCTAATCTAATCTAATCTAATCTAATCTAAATCTAATCTAATCTAATCTAATCTAATCTAATCTAATCTAATCTAATCTAATCTAATCTAATCTAATCTAATCTAATCTAATCTAATTAATCTAATCTAATCTAATCTAATCTAATCTAATCTAATCTAATCTAATCTAATCTAATCTAATCTAATCTAATCTAATCTAATCTAATCTAATCTAATCTAATCTAATCTAATCTAATCTAATCTAATTCTAATCTAATCTAATCTAATCTAAATCTAATCTAATCTAATCTAATAAATCTAATCTAATCTAATCTAATCTAATCTAATCTAATCTAATCTAATCTAATCTAATCTAATCTAATCTAATCTAATCTAATCTAATCTAATCTAATCTAATCTAATCTAATCTAATCTAATCTAATCTAATCTAATCTAATCTAATCTAATCTAATCTAATCTAATCTAATCTAATCTAATCTAATCTAATCTAATCTAATCTAATCTAATCTAATCTAATCTAATCTAATCTAATCTAATCTAATCTAATCTAATCTAATCTAATCCTAATCTAAATCTAATCTAATCTAAATCTAATCTAATCTAATCTAATCTAATCTAATCTAATCTAATCTAATCTAATCTAATCTAATCTAATCTAATCTAATCTAATCTAATCTAATCTAATCTAATCTAATCTAATCTAATCTAATCTAATCTATCTAATCTAATCTAATCTAATCTAATCTAATCTAATCTAAATCTAATCTAATCTAATCTAATCTAATCTAATCTAATCTAATCTAATCTAATCTAATCTAATCTAATCTAATCTAATCTAATCTAATCTAATCTAAATCTAATCTAATCTAATCTAATCTAATCTAATCTAATCTAATCTAAATCTAATCTAATCTAATCTAATCTAATCTAATCTAATCTAATCTAATCTAAATCTAATCTAATCTAATCTAATCTAATCTAATCTAATCTAATCTAATCTAATCTAATCTAATCTAATCTAATCTAATCTAATCTAATCTAATCTAATCTAATCTAATCTAATCTAATTCTAATCTAATCTAATCTAATCTAATCTAATCTAATCTAATCTAATCTAATCTAATCTAATCTAATCTAATCTAATCTAATCTAATCTAATCTAATCTAATCTAATCTAATCTAATCTAATCTAATCTAATCTAATCTAATCTAATCTAATCTAATCTAATCTAATCTAATCTAATCTAATCTAATCTAATCTAATCTAATCTAATCTAATCTAATCTAATCTAATCTAATCTAATCTAATCTAATCTAATCTAATCTAATCTAATCTAATCTATCTAATCTAATCTAATCTAATCTAATCTAATCTAATCTAATCTAATCTAATCTAATCTAATCTAATCTAATCTAATCTAATCTAATCTAATCTAATCTATCTAATCTAATCTAATCTAATCTAATCTAATCTAATCTAATCTAATCTAATCTAATCTAATCCCAAGTAACATTGTTGGAGCTAGTTGAAGCAAAACTGCTCTTCTACAGCTCTAATAAAGTGTAATCTGAGGCTATAGCTCTGTTAGAGTTTATAATACAGCTCTTTTTATTTCTTTTAAAAAATTGTGCTCTATAATAGAGGTTCTGGAATAGTTTTAGCTCTAGCAACTAGAAACGTCTCAAGATTCAAAAATATGCTCCTTACTGGAGTTTATAACAGTTTATAACATTCAAAATAGAGCATTGTCTAAATATTAGCGCTCAAAGAGTTGTTATAGAGCTTTCAACAGAATATTAACGCATGCGCCTACCAAAACGTCGAAACATAGCTCTAATAGAACCATACAAAAAGTGCGTTTAGAGCTATAATATAATATAATACTTTCACACAAATGGTACCTAATAAAAATATTACTCATGCGCATTGTAAAGTGTCAAAAAAAAAACATTTACAGAGCTATTGTAAAACTACCACTGATTTTGTAGGGTGTAACAAACTTATGTAAATTCAAAAAAATGAATACAAAAAAAAAAAAAAAAAAAAAATAACCATCAGTCGAAAATAAATAAAGCCGTGTTTTTTAAAAGAGTGACTAGCAACTCAGTCAAAGTTTTACACGGAAAACACAAACAAAATTCTCTATAATAATTTGTTTTGTTATTGTTTTGCGTATAAACATTTTGCTGAGTTGCTATTCACTCTCTCAAAAAACACGACTTAAATTAATTTCCCTATAAAAGGGTTTTAGAGAAGGAAGTTGTATTAATTATAATTAATTATTATCCCTAAGAAAGCTTTAAAACTTATCGAAATATAACTTGCTCGTTAAGTTCAAAGTGCATCTCAGGGACACCTGCTCTTTAAATAAAAATATACTAGGTATTTGCTGTGCAGAATATTCACTCTTTCTTTTATTTTCTAAAACACCCTATTTTATATAAAGCACTGAAAGCAAATCTGTCACCTTGTGGCTACTAGCTCTGAAATAACGCTATTACAGCGCTTGAGCGCTATTACAGCTCTATGGAAAAGAAACTTTTACCCTTATAAAAATATGGCGATGAAAAGAAAAATGATTCGAATAACCAATTTTTTTCTCAATTTTGAAAAAGAAAAGGTCTCCTTTTTCGATTAAAAAACACAACACATTTTTTAATTTTTAAACAAAATATTTTATTAATAATTGCCAATAGTTCTCAAGATTTTTTTGTTTTGTTCAGATTAAAATTTTTCAAAATCTCAGCGTAATATTTATAATTCCGGAAGCGCGTTGTAATTTCGCGAAGTACCTTCATTACCTTTGTGATAAAACAAAACGCGCACTTAAATTTCACAATTATTTTAGCGAAAAAATATAATAATTTCCTTTTTCTGTTCGAATCTAAAAAATAACTTATCTTGTTGACATTACGCACTTAATGAAGTTTTACAATACTTATAAATACTTCAAATAAAATAATCCATCACAAAAACATAAAATATGTTCTACCAACTATTATATACTATTCTTCGATTGTATTATGCACACTTATACCAACAAAAAGCTGTCAAAGGTGCTCCTTAGTGGATACAAAATGCATAACTAAAGAGCTAAAAGTCTACTAAGTCCCTGATAACGAGCTTATTACGAATAGAAATTTGCTCTAAGTGTCAAAGAATTCCCTGTATGAGAGCTCTAAAATTACTCTAAATGCGCAACTAGAGCTAATTCTCGAAGTGACGAGCTTTAAGACTTGCTTTGGAAGTTCTGTTAGAGCATTTGAACAGCTAAATTTGTTTCTTTGGATCTAATCTAATCAAATCTAATCTAATCTAATCTAATCTAATCTAATCTAATCTAATCTAATCTAATCTAATCTAATCTAATCTAATCTAATCTAATCTAATCTAATCTAATCTAATCTAATCTAATCTAATCTAATCTAATCTAATCTAATCTAATCTAATCTAATCTAATCTAATCTAATCTAATCTAATCTAATCTAATCTAATCTAATCTAATCTAATCTAATCTAATCTAATCTAATCTAATCTAATCTAATCTAATCTAATCTAATCTAATCTAATCTAATCTAATCTAATCTAATCTAATCTAATCTAATCTAATCTAATCTAATCTAATCTAATCTAATCTAATCTAATCTAATCTAATCTAATCTAATCTAATCTAATCTAATCTAATCTAATCTAATCTAATCTAATCTAATCTAATCTAATCTAATCTAATCTAATCTAATCTAATCTAATCTAATCTAATCTAATCTAATCTAATCTAATCTAATCTAATTTAATCTAATCTAATCTAATCTAATCTATTCTAATCTAATCTAATCTAATCTAATCTAATCTAATCTAATCTAATCTAATCTAATCTAATCTAATCTAATCTAATCTAATCTAATCTAATCTAATCTAATCTAATCTAATCTAATCTAATCTAATCTAATCTAATCTAATCTAATCTAATCTAATCTAATCTAATCTAATCTAATCTAATCTAATCTAATCTAATCTAATCTAATCTAATCTAATCTAATCTAATCTAATCTAATCTAATCTAATCTAATCTAATCTAATCTAATCTAATCTAATCTAATCTAATCTAATCTAATCTAATCTAATCTAATCTAATCTAATCTAATCTAATCTAATCTAATCTAATCTAATCTAATCTAATCTAATCTAATCTAATCTAATCTAATCTAATCTAATTTAATCTAATCTAATGTAATCTAATCTAATCTAATCTAATCTAATCTAATCTAATCTAATCTAATCTAATCTAATCTAATCTAATCTAATCTAATCTAATCTAATCTAATCTAATCTAATCTAATCTAATCTAATCTAATCTAATCTAATCTAATCTAATCTAATCTAATCTAATCTAATCTAATCTAATCTAATCTAATCTAATCTAATCTAATCTAATCTAATCTAATCTAATCTAATCTAATCTAATCTAATCTAATCTAATCTAATCTAATCTAATCTAATCTAATCTAATCTAATCTAATCTAATCTAATCTAATCTAATCTAATCTAATCTAATCTAATCTAATCTAATCTAATCTAATCTAATCTAATCTAATCTAATCTAATCTAAT
This sequence comes from Melangyna quadrimaculata, assembly GCA_949320155.1. Taxonomy (NCBI): domain Eukaryota; kingdom Metazoa; phylum Arthropoda; class Insecta; order Diptera; family Syrphidae; genus Melangyna; species Melangyna quadrimaculata. The sequence goes on from OX439484.1 coordinate 74,663,185, forward strand.
CTAATCTAATCTAATCTAATCTAATCTAATCTAATCTAATCTAATCTAATCTAATCTAATCTAATCTAATCTAATCTAATCTAATCTAATCTAATCTAATCTGATCTAATCTAATCTAATCTAATCTAATCTAATATAACCAATCCATTCTCCGTAGCTGCTGCTCCAGCCTCATTTTCGAAAAAGTAAGGTCCAATGACCCCGCCGGACCATAAACCGCACCAAACAGTTACCCGTTGAGGATGGAGAGGCTTTTCAACAATAAACCTTGGGTTTTCCGAGCCCCATATGCGACAATTTTACTTGTTGACGTAGCCACCGAGGTGGAAATGGGCCTCATTAGTCAAGATGATTTTTCGATGAAATTCAGGATTATTTTCATGCATTTTGTATAGTGAATTTTAAAAATTTCAGCGCGTTGTTGAAGCGTGTATCGTTCCATTTTTATTAATGGCGAAGTTTCTTCTTGGCAAATGTCAACAAATTACAGCTTCAAAAGTGACAACTACCGAAAAAGCGGGCTGTTCAAAATAACACTTCTATTCGGAAACCCTATACTATATACATTCCAGATCTAAAAGAAAATCTCATCTACATTAATAAAGTAACCAATGGTGAAGGCCAGGTTACATTTGAAGTCGAAATTTCAAGAATCTCAAACAAATTTGGAAAGGTGCTTTTAAGTGCGAGAAAGCCGGATGGACTTTACATCGTATTAAGGAACAAAATTATACACTTCTTCTAGAGGCCAATAGTTTCAAGATGTGGCATAATACATTGGTGAATCTCTGAAGCAACTACTGCGGAGAGGAAATGTGACTGGTTTTCCAAATAATGCATACGCGGGAAGCACACATGGCTGGCTTTTACAGAAAAGCTCGAAAAGTTTACGACGCAGTGTTTTGGAACTCAGCCTTTTGTTTATAAGATGACATTAATTTTAGGTAAGATAATTTAAATGTACATCAAACAAAAGGTAATCAATTAAGGATTGTAGTGGTACAAAAAAATACAGATCATCACTGATTTTTTCAAGATATCAACTGTAGAAAGCACCTGCAACGAAATTATTTCGAAAAAAGTCTGAACTGTATACATATCAAAATATGCTGAAGGTAGGAAAGAGAAATTTTGGTATCGTTTGAAAGGTATTTTTGTGATCTCTAATTTGGTTCTTAAATTTCGAGATACAAATTAATTATATGACTTTTGAATCGCCAACTTCAAGATCAAATATCTTGTAATATCCAATATCGATTTTAAAAATATTTATTATTCTTATAGAACTCAATACCAGCTTTTATTTGGTATACCTTCACACAAAAATGGCTGTAGCCGTAGCGTAATGGTTAGTGCGTTCCACTGTCACGCTGGAGGTCTGGGTTCGCTTCCCAGCCTCGTCCACCTAAAAACTAAAAAAAAAAGTTTTTTTTCAGGGCTACTGCCTCTTGCGAGGAATTGACAAATCCTCCAAGAGTATCACTTGTCAGGAATGTCAGGAATAAGTGCTGCTCGTTTAGCCGTTCGGATTCGGCATAAAATTGTAGGTCCCATCCATTCCTTTCGACAGGCGCACACAGGAATGGTTGCGAGTTGTTAGTCAATAGGCCTTGGTTCTTCATGAGCCGTTGTGCCACCAAATTTAGTTTTTTTTTATTCAGACAAAAATGGGTCATCTTCTTTATTGAGTTCAAGAACTATACTGAGAATCAAACTAAAATTAATAAATAGAATTAGATCAAATAATGGTTCTGAATAAGTATAAGTAAATAAATAAATAAATAAATTGGATGTCCCAACGGCTCGTGAAGAACCAGGGCCTAATGACTAACAACTCGCAACCACTCCTGTTTGCGCGTGTCAACAGTAACAATTGTATGCCAAATCCGAACGGCTAGACGAGAAGTACTTAATCATGACAAGTGAAACTCTTGGATGATTTGTCAATTCCTCGCAAGAGGCAGTTACCCTGAAAAAAACTTTTTAGTTTTTAAGGTGAACGAGGCTGGGAAGTGAACCCAGACCTCCAGCGTGACAGTCCATCGCACTAATCATTACCTACGGGCTAATATTCTCAATAAGTATACAATTATTAAATTAAACAAGAACACTCCCCACAAAAACAGGGTTTCAGAACGTGCCAATAGAACACTCTGCCGATCTGTCTAAGTTTTGTATGGGCCGAAATAGTTAATACCTGAGCGTGTATCCGTAACCGATGCCCCTCTAAGCCGAATGATAGCAAAACACCAGAAGAACTGTGGACTACAAAAATACCAAATGTTTCTCACTTCCGATAAATTGGTTAGAAGGATTTTGAGATAACCAAAGATGGGAAAAACGGTAAATATGATCCCAAAAGCGAAGAATACGTTTCTATCGACTGCTGTCTTCTAATCGGCTACTGTGAAGATGCTACGGCCTTTTATAGATTGTGGAAGCAATGAAGTCGTGCAATTTTGAAAAGCAGAGATGTAGTGTTTAATGAATCAAAAATTCAAGATGAAAATAAGTATTTTAATTTTGACGTAAAACAAGATGAAACAGATTCAAAACATTGGGATGCAAGTGGTGAATAGTCGAAAACATTTGAGGATGCTAACGAAAATTTCAACATACCGCTTATGAACGGAAAGACGCGATTAAAAAATAAATGGAGCTATTCAACAAAATTGGGATATGGAAGCTTGTAGATCGGCAAAATAATACCAAAATCATCGGTTGTAAAGGTTTTTTCAACACGGACACTACAAAAGTAGAGCAACAGGGACAGCAAACAACGCCATATTTCTTGCCGCTCTTTTGACATTTCTCTTCAGTAAGGTTTGCTATTTCATGATGAAAAGATATACGAGCCAACAACGAGTCGAAATTATTAAAATTAACTACCGAAATTCTGAGTCAGTGGCCTCAACGTTAAAAGCGCTACGTCCAATTTATGGTCGTCATAATCGTCCTAGCAGAACAACAATTGAGCGTCAAGTGGAAGAATTTGAATCCACAGGCACAGTACAAAATGTTTCCGTGCCAGTGAGATAAAGAAGTGCCCGTAGTGTCGAGAATATTGCTGCCGCTGAGGCTTCAGTTGCAGAAAGCCCAAATGTGTCTCTCACACGTCGTTATCAAGCGTTGGGCATCTCTGTGACGTCGTTGTGGCGAATTTTGCGAAAAGATCTTGGCCTACATCCTTACAAGTTTAAATTGACGCAAGATATGGACTTGGAGGACATGTGGTTCCAACAGGACGGCGCCACAAGCCACACAGCGAATGTCACAATCAATTTATTGGAAACCAAGTTTGGAGAACGTGTTATCTTACGAAATGGTCCAGTCGCTTGCCCGCCTCGGTCGTACGATTTGACGCCGTTAGACTATTTCCTGTGGGGCTGCGTTAAGTCTATGGTCAATGCCAACAAGCCAGCGACGATTGATGAACTTCGTACGAATATCGAACGTGAAATTGCAGCAGTATCGGGCGATTTATGCATGAAAACCGTCGAAAATTGGGTTCAGCTTCTGGACTTCTGCAAGCGTGCCCGTGGTGGCCATGCAAAAGAAATCGAGTTCCATACATAATGGCATCAAACGTACTTTCACAGAATTAAAGAATTTCATTGATATCCAAATCCGTTTTTGTTTGATTTAAAAAAACTTTTGTAGCGCTCTTATGAAAAAACCCGATAGATGGGTATTCAAGGCCAAATTTAATCTGGATGGCTCAGTCGAACGCACGAAGACTAGACTGGTTGCTAAGGGATATACTCAACAGTACGGAGTGGATTATTTTGAAACTTGCTCCCCGGTTACCGAAATAATTTCAATTAGACTTTTATACGCTATTGCTACTTGGACCCTTTTCATATAGATTTCTCTACGGCTTGTCTCTATGTGGACTTGGATGAAAATATGGGTGCCTATTGTTTGTTCTTTTTTATTTCGCCAATTGTTGTTTCGTTTTTGTTATAATTATTTGTGTTAAGTTCGAAAACGTTTTTTAAATTTTGTATGTATTTTGTTTTGAGTTCATTTCGTTTCTCGATTACTTCGAATTTCTTCTTTTGTTTTTTACTTGTTTGCATTTTCGTTGGATCACTTAAGACTGGGTTGTAAACTGGGGGGTAAACTGGGGCATATTTTACACCAGGGCACATTTGACTTTGTGATTTTCGGTGTGAACACACTCTTTAAGAAGAAAAGTTGGGATGGTGAACAAAGCCTCAATTAATATAAAGAAACGTTGTAAACTCTGGCGGTTTTGCTTCAACTCGTCTCCGAGAAACACGTGTTTTTGTGATTTCGGGATTTTTGATGTAATTTTTAACCACCGGTTTGTAAGAGATTTGTGAATAAAATAAAAGAGTTTTTTTTATTGTGAAATAATATTATGATAGCATTGTTCTTAAAATACTAATGTTTTAAAGCCATTTTTGTTAAAGTAAAACATAAATATAAAAAAAAACGTTACAATAGTTATGAAGAGCCTTTGGGGCACCTTTTTTATTTTTTTTGTTTTCATGTTTATTTTAAAGAAATGGTTAGAAACTACAAGAGGAAGACAAATAGGATTGCAATCGACGAAGAAAAGGTGAAGAGGGCTATTAATTGCAGACATACGGAAAAAACTTGAAACGCCAACATCAGCTGCTGAAAAATATGGGGTTAATAGAACCACATTGATAATGCGTACGAAAAACCAGGATCTCTTAAGAGATTGGTCAGATTCGGGTAATGAAAGTAGCCCTGACGAAGGTTTCACTTTTCAATCCAACTATACGTCGCGCCAAACCCTTACGAAGCTGCAAGAAAAAGAACTGGCAGAATATGTGAAAAATGCTCTTTTCACGCATACGATTCTTTCAAGAAATTTGTCCATGACTTTATTAAGGCTAACAATATTAGCTGCCCACCATTTCTTTGACTTTAAGGAGTGAAATCAAATTCAAACTGCCACAACCCACAAATCCAGCCTCAACTTCTCGCTATAGTCAAAAATATTTATTTGACGTTGACTTCGGCAAACTCTATATTAAATAAGATACATATTTATAAATGTTCATAGTATAATTCTTAAGGACCTTATGGACTGATAGTTTTTAAAATGAAGTTTTATCTCTGTTAATTTTTTGTAAAGTAAATGGATTTATTGATTTATATTTCTTTATTTTGTTAAAATAAATCGTTAACACAATATTTGACTTTTCTTTCTATTCAAACAACAGACAAAATAGACCTGCTGATATTTTGTATGCACACGATTATGAGTTAAAACTGCAATTGTCAAATGTTCCCCGTGTAAAGTGAAAGGTGCCCCATGCCCGGGGCACCTTTGACAAAATGACTTTTTTTTAAACAAATTTTAAAAAAATGATGCAGTTGTTATAGAAGTAAAATGTATCTGTGAGTCTTATCTAGAATAGCCAATGCATCATATGAAAAAAAAAAGTATTGGAATTCATACAAATTTTTCGGAACTACAGACCTTTAAAAATTAAGTGTCAAATGTGCCCCAGTTTCCCCTACATATGTTGAAGGTACAATTAACAAATTATTTAGAGGGGATTCAATTCTTCAAAAGAAGTGAATATATTTTTGTGTTTTAAATGAAGTAGGTATACCTTTTTTTGTTTGAAGAAATTATTTTTGTTAAATAAAAATAACTTTTTAAAAATTGATAATATTTTTCAGAGTTTTACTTTCTTTTAATTGCAACCCGCCACCAAAAGTGTATGCCAATTTAAGAATGTTTGCTTTGTATAAACCTTAATAAAATGTTGGCATATCTGATAGTTGTGAAAATATAAATATGTTCGGTTCAGTTTGATTTCGATCTTTCGCCACCGTTTGTCTATTTTCGTTTTAATGTTTGTGCATGTAAAGAACCTAAAGGCGTTAAAATTCGCACGAATTTAAACGCCTTAAGGTTCTTTACATGCACAAACATTAAAGCGAAAATAGGCAAACGTGACGAAATAATCGAAATCGAAATAAACAAAAACGAAACAAATAAAGACGAAACAAACTTGAGACGAATTAATTTCAAAACGAAATGATCAAAAAACGAAACTATCAAAAACAAAATGAAATTAAAACAAAATACATAAAAAAATAGAGCATAAATGGTCGAAACAAAAAGAAACCAAATAAATGAAAAGTGAAACAGTGAAATGCAAAACAACAAAAAGCGAAACGACGAAACAACCATAAAACGAAAGAAAAAAGTCGAAACGTACCATACCCTACTAAAAGTATTAAGGGACCGTACAAAAGAAACATTGTCCATAAGCCGGTCTTGTTATGCAAGCCCGCAATACCTTACCAATGCCACCAGAAATTTAAATGGAAAAAGAGCCTTCACCAGATGAGAAAAGATAGTCGGTTGATAAACAATCATACTAGGAGTTCTCTTACATCTTTCCAATTTTAGTCGTGCAGACATCTCTTGCAATGTAAACATGTTGTATTAATTTAATCAAGATCCAAGAAAGCAGCACTGTAATTTGGCTTTATTTGTTCTTAAGTACTTAGGTAGGTAGGTAGGTAGAAATGGCGGCCACGGGCAGTCTAGCCCATAGCCCAATTAGCGCTGAAGTGCGCCGTTTTGATACCATAACTCGTTTGAACCTGTGGATGGAATTGAAGAGAGAAAATATGGGCATACCCTCAGGACATCGTCCCTTCTTATTTAGTTTAGAATAGGATTTTGTTGTAGCTTTTAGCGCAATCATCAGAAAGTGGATCACTCACTCAACCAGATCAGCACCCGCACCCGCACCATCCACAGTTAGCCCGCTAGGCAGTTCGTTGGCTGGCACTGGAGCGTCCACTGATCTGATTGGATGATCATCCGGCCGCTGTGCACCACAAACCCCTCACCAGAACCCTAGTCCACTATCTTGTGATCATAGGGAATCGACGGAAGGTATAATGCAGAAGTAGCCGAAATTTGTCCTAGAGCCATTTCGTCGCGTTGAGAAAAGAAATCAAGTCTTTGATCTTCATTTCATAAAGTTCCTGAATGTCGTCAAAGAATGCTCTTCCGAGTGACTGTTTTCTAGCTTTGGCCAGAGCAGGGCATTTGCAGAGGAAATGAACTACTGTTTCCTTTTCCTGCTGGTCCTCACAGATCCGATAGTGAGTATTGTGAGGTATGCCCAGCTTCGCTGCATGTTCTCCTATTGGCCAGTGTCCGCTACAGGTTGCAACTACCCTGGCTATGTCTTGCCTGGGTCTGCGTATTAGATCAATTGTTCGGTTCTTGTCATAGGTGGGCCAAATCTTCCTAGATATAATACAGTTTGATAAACTGCTCCACCTACGGTTTGCTTTAGTAAGATAAATTGAGAGAATGTTGCCCTTCATAACTCCAAGCGGAATGTTGACTCTTTCCGCAAGTGAGCCATGAAGGGCTGAACCTTGCCTGGCCAGCTCGTCAGCCCGTTCATTGCGCTAAATGCCACTGTGACCCGGGACCCAGATAAGAGTGACATTGAGGTCAGTGTTCAGACCCGCAAGCTTAATCCGGCATTGCTGGACTAGTTTGAAGGACTGTCTGTAATAATAGCTGCATTACGGTTTTGGTTTGGATCTGCTTTTGTAACTTGCAAGCTTCCCTGATTGCCAGCAATTCAGCTTGAAAGACGCTAGCAAGGTCAGGTAGCCGAAAGGACCTAGATAAATTTAGAGACTCAGAGAAGATTCCTGCACCAACGCCACACTCCATCTTTGAACCATCAGTAAAGATAGTTGTGTCAAAATCTTTCGTCACGACGTTATCATTCCAATCCTTCCTGGATGGAAATTTAACTTTGAAATCCTTACTGATACTCATTTTAGGGGTGCAGTAGTCAGTGGGAGTCGAAAACATTTCCATTGGAATCAAGTCTGTGGTATTGCTGTGACCATAGGGCTTGGCAAACCAAGAGTTTGATTCTTTAAGTCTTAAAGCGCTGCAAGATCCTAGATATTTAATATGTTAATCAAGTGGTAGAAGGTGCAGAAAAATACTTAAGGCATCAGTCGGGCAGGATCTTATAGCCCCTGTCGTGCCAATGCTAGCAGTTCTTTGAACCTTCCTAAGTCTATCGATGTTATATTTTTTGTTAAGTGCAGGCCACCATACAATCGAACCGTATGTGAGGATCGGTCGTACCACGGCTGTGTACGTCCACAGGATCATCTTCGACTCAAGCCCCCACTTTTTACCAAAAGTTTTACTACAGGCATAGAATGCTATACAGGCCTTCTTGACCGTTTCTTCAACGTTCAACTTCCAATTTAATTTGGGGTCGAGAATAACACCTAAATATTTAGCTTTAGAGGAGAGTGAGAGTGTTTGGTCGTTGAGTCGGGGTGGGTAGAGTGAAGGGGTGTATCTTAGTCTTGGTAGTAAATAGCATCAGTTCAGTTTTGCTTTGGTTAACTCCTAGTCCACAGCTCGTGGCCCAGTTGCCGACCTTCCTTAAAGCCATTTCCGTGATCTCACTTAACACAGGAGTAAACTTCCCTGACACTTATATCACCAAATCATCAGCATATGCCACCGCCTTTACTCCATATCTTTCCAACTTAACAAGAATTTTATTCATGACTAAAAGCCATAGAAAAGGGGACAGAACCCCACCCTGGGGTGTACCTCTACTTACATGTTTGGTCGAGTTCTTAAGTACTTAAAGGGAACAATTAATTCAAAAATTCTCTTTTGCAGAACAGGTGCACCAATTTCTGCCTACACTCCGATTCCAATTGGGCGGAAGACAAATTCACCTAGAATAATAAAATTTACAGTACATCGACCAAAATGTGTGTCTTAGTAGGATATGACAGACTGACTGAAGAACCCACTGTCAGATCTGGACGTTTGAGGTCACTTGTACTTTTTAATTGAATCGTAATTTAGTACTGTTGTTGTTTCCAAAATTCTTATCAATTTCTAGTCATTACACTGAAAACTGGATGGTTCTAGGACTTTTACTTTTCAAAATATTAATTTATACGAAATTTTTCTCTTCTCGATCCAAACTGATGCATGCTGAAGCTTTTTGTCACATCTTAGCTGAATCACCCTGTAAAAGAAACCCCCACACATATCACAGTCGTATGTTTATTGGTAACACGGCTACCTAGGAAACACACAGAAAACACGAGTAGCCAGGTACCCGGGTAGTTATACGCGGTTGTCTGGGAATGGAGAGCTATCTTATGCTCTATACCACCAGTGAAATCAAAAATCGTGTTGCATTGTTCTTGTTTCCCATCATCATCATAAAAGCGAATCATCAAATTGAAAAAAATGATTGCTTTCAAATCACATCCGAAAATGCAATACTCCCTCCCACACTATACAATAGAGGTATAGTTATACACTTCACATTTTCCATCATCAGATCAAAATTAAAACAGGGTCCCTATCAATGATAAAAAAAATTCAATTTACTTTCCGACGCAATAGGAACCTTTACGTTTTTTATTATTTCTTTAGTCTAGTTAAGGAAACCTATAATCGTATATACAATGCATTGTACAATGTAAGTACTTGTAGATCTGCATGATAACAGCATCATCGCATAGGACAACAATGACATAAAATTCCTGTACACAAATTGCACTCTTATTCCCCCGAGGACATTATTGTTTTCTTCTTTTCTTAAAGACCGCCTTCAAGTCTACAAGTACAAGAATATACATGATGTATAGGTTTTAAAGGTAGAGGTACCTATACCTAGGACAACAAGAAGCAGACCATGTCATCGGATCGATAAAAAAGGGAAGAATCAAATATCCTTTACAGGATGATGATGAATATTTTGTATATTAGGTAGTCGTATAGTTAAAGGTTATTTGAGAAGCCAACAGTTTTACAGGATGTGAGTGATATAATGTCAGGATATACCGATTCGATTACCTTTGAAAAGAAAAACTGTGAAATATGATTAATTCCCGGTGATTTTGATGCTTCTATAGAATTTAAAAAATAATAATGTGCGACCATCAGAACAACTAGGTAACTACGCACACCATCTACCTGCAGAATATGAAAATTTTCCCACTCCATTTGCGATTTAATTTTCTTCGCCTTAACAAAGAAAAAGGAAGCAAAAAGTGGCTTCTTTTCAAATGACAATACGTGATGTCCATCTGATAAATTCGAAAGAAGGTTGTATTAGCTACAGCAGTTAGATATTATGGACATCTCAAGCCAGAAGCCCCAAATGAACAAAAACTCCAAAAAAAACTTCCACATTAGAGTTTTGATCTTCGGTATTTTTCTTTTATCTCGATATGTTTCGCTGGTTATCGCTGAATAAAAATTCAATTAGAAAAGTTTTGAGTTTTAAGAAAATAAGGGCACTTACCAGTTAGGAATTACAAACCACACTCAAAATCACCCCCATCTTCGTATTATTCATTGTTTGTTTGTGGTTAAGTTGTTCCCTTACCATTACCATCCCTTTATGTAGGTTAGGTATTTTTGTGAAGTTATTGTTGTGGTGTGGGTCGGTTGGTCTTGGTCGGTTGTCGCCGAAGAAGATGACAATAATTCTTTAAAGTGCTTTCCAGCCTCTTTGTAATTTTAATGAAGTTTTTCTTGAATTGAATTGTATACGTCTCTGCAACCCGTAGTTGGAAGTATTGTTGTGATGGACTATAGTGAACTCCAAGATAATTGTCTTTAGAAAAGTTTGACAAAATTGGTGCGGTCAGTGAATAGCTGATTAAGTGTTTTTGTTGATGTTGTTTATCTCGAATTCAAGGCAGACATATTAAGAAATAAGATAATGGGTCGTTGCATTTCTGTCGAGAGATTGTTGTTGAGTTCATGTCATTTTTTTTTTTAAATCGGAAATCTTAATCCCAGTATTTCTGTAATTCGAAATAATTTCTGTTAAAAGACATAACTTTTTGTTCTTTAAAGATATCAATCTCAGAAAAATGTATTGACACAATCTCAGAAGATTAGCCAAATTTGTTTAAAAACAACTCATTAAAAATAAACACTTCAACATAATTGACATAAAAAAACCCATAGATATACATACATATACCCATTTGTTTTCGAGTACCTGTGGGATGATAAATAGGTAGGTACATACCTCTTTAAATAATAATTCAGGTAGGAATATAATTTGCCAAGTCGAACGAACACCTGTAGCCACTTTGGATACACATCAATGTTTTCTGTTGTTGACTGTCAGATGTCCTCAGAACAGTAAAAATAAAAAGAAGGTGTGGATATTATTGCAAACAAAATAAGAAGTAGTTGTCGGCGATGGTATCACAAACAATTTCGGGTGCAACTATACATTTTTACGATTTTCGTCTTTAAAGAATTAGATCAAGGATTTTTGATTTTGACATTTGACAAAAAAAAAACTTTATTTTCTATTAAGAAAATAAAGTGTATTAGGCCAAGATAGCAAATTTTTGGAGTGGATTGATAACCAAAATATGAGTATGGGGGTGTTGTAGGTGCATATATCGTGGTATCGAAAACAAAAGTCTGGCCGGTTTCTTTTTCAGCCTTTGGCGGAGTTTTAATAGCGATTTTCCAAAATCTATTGGTCGGTTTGCCAACATTATGACGTATGGGCTTAAAAAAATGACTGAGCATCAAGGAAAATATTTTTTAAATTTATTGAAGTGGTATACCTCTGACAAAAACAAATTGGAAAATCGCTATGTTCAAACCCCCAACCCCGCCAAAGGCTGAAAAATAAACCTTCCACACTTTTGTTTTTAATACCACGATGTAGTAGCCCGTAGCGAAATGGTTAGTGCGTTCGACTGTCACGCTGGAGGTCTGGGATCGCTTCCCAGCCTCGTCCACCTAAAAACTAAAAAAGTTTTTTTTCAGGGCTACTGCCTCTTGCGAGGAATTGACAAATCCTCCAAGAGTATCACTTGTCACGAATAAGTGCTTCTCGTCTAGCCGTTCGGATTCGGCATAAAATTGTAGGTCCCTTCCATTCCTGTCGAAAGGTGCACACAGGAATGGTTGCGAGTTGTTAGTCACTAGGCCCTGGTTCTCATGAGCCGTTGTGCCACCCGATTTTTTTATTTTTATATATGCACCTACAAACTAGTCCTTCAAAGTATCCGGACATTTCGGATATCCGGATATCCGAAGCGGATTCGGATCCATGATCGGATATCCGAACTATCCGAAAAGTGTCGGTTCAATGAGACAGTTGGATCCGATACCAACCGGATAGTGTCGGATACCCGGACCAGATTCGCATCCGAATCCAGTTTAATGAATTTTCCTTATAGTAACCGTAATTTAGTGCATTATAAACATATAATACATGATTTTAGGGTAATTTTTAATAAGGAATCGAATAAGATAAAAATCAAGACGATGCAATTTTCCGATAAAAATCTATTGATTTTTAAAGTGAATATGACTACGTTTTATCAGTACGTTTTATCGTATCAGTACGGGCAAAATAATATACAAAATCGTCCGAAATGGAAAAAACTCTTACCTACATTAATGAAACATGGTAGGAACTTTAAATTTGAATTTACCATAACAATGAAAAATAAGACAGTCCATAAAAATAAATGGGTTCCATGGGTGATTTTTGGACAGCGTGAGGGGGAGGTAAGAGCTGATTAGAATAAGGGCTGGCCGCGAGACTCGCCGAGACTTTTGTAAGGCTCGTATCGGTCTCGTTAACATCGAAAATTTTCCAGTCTCGTCTCGATCTCGTGTCGGTCTCGTATAATTAAGTTTCGTCCCGGTCTCGTCTCTAAAAAATACGATTTCCCGACAACCAGTTGATTATTGGAAAGAAATATTTTCGATTATGGTTTGAATATGTGCAGAAGAAAATAAATATTTAACTTAAATTGAAGTTTTTAATTTGTTAGACTCGTCTCGTCTAATCTCATCTCGTCTCGTTTTTTCTTTTTTAAAAAGTAGTATTTCTATATTAAATTTATTTGAATTTTTTTAACTAAATGCTTGGACCCGTTTTTGAGAAAATAGCATTTTCGTTTTTGGCGAACAAAAATGTATGGCAGGTACCGTTAGTTTTGGTCCTAAAAAAAATTAAAAAAAAAAGTGGTGGCATATTAGCTAAAAAACACTATTTACCAAGTTTGAAGAAAATCCCTCCAGCCATTAAGGATGTAGGGGTGAGGACAGACAGACAGACATAATTATGGAACCCACTTTTTTTCGCGTTCTCTATAATCGTTATGTTAGGGAAAATTATTATGTCTAGTTCGATTTTTTTTACGAATCCATAACTCTCTATATAGAACTTATGTGTACATATACATATATTAGCCCGGTCAATTTAGCTCGAAAAATAGGGGTACACTTGTACAAATTTTTGAAAACATCTAAATGCAAAGTATGTACATTATGTGACCCCATACAAGAAAACATTATTATTTTTTTTTTCTTAAAAACAACCGTTTTAAAGATATAAATTTCTTAAAAATTTGACAATAAGTTCAAATTTCCGGTTGTTTGCCTTTTACTCTTAAAAGCACAAGTTGGCGAATAAAATTCTTGCACTCAGTTTAAATATCATAATATTTTCGTCAAAAAAGTTATGACACTTATTTCCATAAGTCATAATTTTCAATTGAGTCATAATTCGTAAGATATTGTGACTTCAATAGTGTCAACTGTCAAGAAACCCTGTTTTTGCAATCATTTAAACTGTAAGCTTAATCGAAAAATTATATTAACAACATTTATACATTATTTAACCATCTATTAGCATGCAAAAAAATGGTATTGTTTAAAATTGCGTTAAAAATATTATATGATATAGAATACATACATTCAAACATAAATATGACAAAGGTTACGTAAATAAGTAGAAAATAAGTTCCTTACAACATAGCTGACTAGTTTACAAGACATCGAGATGAGGAAAGTTTGTAGTTTTTGTGCATTTTTTCTAATGGCAATGGCAATGGCAATGGCAATGGCACAGATATTTTTGGGGACTCTTTTGATTCTTGGTAAACATGCCAAATGAAACATTTATACCAACTTTCATTAATATCCCATTATTACTAAAATGGTTTTGGGTAATATTTTACTTGTTGTACTTACAAAAAAGTCATCATTCCATAAAAAGGACTTTAACTTTCTACAGGATACATGTATCTTTTCAGTTTCGGGCGTTGAAAAGTACCCTAAAAACATGTGTCATATTATTAGATTGTATTTTAATCAGGGAAAGGATTGTGCTAACTTTGCCTTTTTTGGGCGTGATCGTAAGAAAGTATCGATTTTATACAAACACGATTCATGTCCTCCTGATTTAAAATATATGTATTTTATTTTTCCTTTTTTACCCGTTAGTGCTTTTTTGCCTTTTTACCCGTTAGTGTCTTTTTTGTCAGTTTTGACTTGCTTGCCTTTTTTATCAAAGTTAGTTCTTTTTTTTTTAAACAAAAATTCTTCAAAAAAAATTCTACAAATACAAAACTGCATGAGGTTTTTCATTACCAGTTGAGATTATTTCACTTAAAAACATGATCCTAACACAATCTAAAGCGCACAGAAAACAAATTTGCTTGCCCCAATATACAAGAAAAAGAAAGCAGGTAGTGTAGACTGCAGATAGAGTTACGATGATCTTTTCTCAATAAAATGTCTGTCCTTTTTTTGTTTTTTTTTTTACTCATAAAAGCTAGACCTTTGCATTTCTATCGGAATGATCGTGCATTTCCTTGCGCTGCAAATATCAATGAAAATTTGGAAAAAGCGAAAGAGCTAATAATTGCAAATGAAGTGTGACTTAAAACTGTTGAGCAAATTCTGTAATAAATGGCGACGTCAACTCCACACTTTCCGAAAACGTTGAAGTGAATGATGTAGAGTTTAAAATGGGCTTCACTCGTTTCTACTCAAGTAGAAAGGTGCTTTAGCTCATTTAAGATGCTTCTAAGAGACAATCGTAGAAGGGTGTTACCTGAGAACTTAAAAAAGCTGTTCGTAGTTCAATTATAATTAGATGTTTAGTTATGTTTATATTCTCTTTATTTAATAAACGCCTTTTTGCCTTTCTAAGAATTTTTGTTTGCCTATTTTGATTTTTTTAGGTCAGCAAAGTTCTTTCCCTGATTGTAACAATAAAAATCAGCTTTTTTCAGGAAGAAATGACCAACTTAAGATATAGCCAATTTTTACAGAACAAAAATCAGCTTTTTTTAGTACCTACATACCGTATTTTTTTGTACCTTATAATTTGCACCGAATATTTTCTGTTTGATTGCTTAATAAAGGACATAAATTAAGCTGTTTTTCATGTTTCAATTATAGACTTGACGTAAACAAACTGTCTATGTTATTCTTATTGCAAGCTTAATTTCAGAAAAAATTGACTATCTGCTGTTTTTAACAAAACAATAGGTTCAAATATTTTTTTTTTATATTTCAACTAATCAATCATATTATGTATATTTTTGATAATAGTATAAACAAATCTAATAGAGTTGCAGTTTTCTTCATAAATTTACAAGAATTTAAAGAAAACAAAAAACTTGTTTTGCGATTTCTCGCAAACTGCATTTTTTCAGATAGTCAATTTTGCTTGTAAGCCGACGATTTTTTCCCACTTGCCCTTATTGAATTTTCTATCTTTCCTAGACTATAGTATAAACATACTAGGCCAAGTATTTCAGACAATTATAAGTTTTTTTTTATCTAAAACATGGTCATTTTGGTGTACTCTGACCCATGCTAACGGAAATTCCTTTGTTAACACTAATGAAAGAAACTTTTTTTAGGTCTTTATTTTTAGAATAAATACAAGCATATGTAACTGCGATAGAATAAATTTGATATTTATTTGAGTCTTCAGATATTCAGTTTGTAGCCTGTACCGTTTTTCCATGAGGTGAATTTTCTCCATAAAATGCGTAAAACAAACATAACGTTTTACTATTTTTTTTTATGTTTGGAATGAACGTATCTAATAATGATTTTATGAAAATAAGGAAAACCAAGTGGAGGTAAAATTAAAAAAAAAGATTTGTTTGCTTTAAGCTCGAAATACCTCTGATTATTCAGTTGACAAAAAATATGGACTGCAAAATATTCTTTCTGCTTTTAAGGACCACTTGTGTCTGCGGGAAATTAAACAAACTTGGCGCTATAATTTACGAGATATTATGAATACACCATAATTAAAGAAAAATGCAATTGCCGGAAATAACGTGAAAACCCTATTTTCTTACTTATTTACTTACAAGTTACGAAATTGACTTTTATTGGTGTCAGTTAAAAAATTTTAACAATTTCGATTTTCTCATTTTAATATGCCTTACCAAAATAAATATATGTTCATAGTAACCTACATTACATATGTTAATTTTATTATTTAATAATAATTATCAAAATACCAATGATATTCTCTTTCTCTTTTAAACCCCTCAGGTTTGATTGAACAAATATGTATTATTGTGAATTTACCTTATAATTTAAACAAAATAAGTATTTATTTCTTTGTTTCTTACATTCCTCCAAAATCCAATATTGATATTTATACTGCTCATATAATTAATATTAATAATATTGTTAGCAATTTAGATAGTAATTCTTACGTGGTAGTCTTAGGTGATTTTAACCTGTGTGATATTAAGTGGATTTATTCAACTGATGATAAAGCACTTCTACCATATAATGTTGTAAGGGAAACTGAAGCTTTCGTTTTAGATTCTATGTCAGCCTTAAATTGTGTACAGTTAAATAATGTTGTCAACTCTATCGGAAGAATTTTAGATCTTGTTTTTGTACATGAAGAGTTTGAAACAATTCTATCAGAAGAGGACTTTCCTCTTTTGAATAATAGTATTCACCATAAAGCATTATTCATTAAGTTAAAATGTATCTCATTTAATAACTTAAATTGTTCAAATAATGTAATTGATTATAAATATGACTTTAACAAGGCCGATTATATCGGCATCAATAATTTTTTGAATAGTATTGATTGGAATGCAATCTTGAGTTTCCAAAGCATTGAAAGTAATTATGAGACTTTTTTAAGTATTATATATGAGGCATTTTATTCATTTGTCCCGGTTAAACGATTGAAGATAAATGATAAACCCGTTTGGTACACGAAAGGCCTATCACGTTTAAAGAATGCAATATTTAAAATGCAAGGTAAGGGTAGGGTCGATTTGGGTTTCCGAAGCGAATATTGTCGTCTACGTAGAGAATACGAGTATATTAAAAAGTTTTTGCATAGGCAGTATGTATGGTCGTTAGAATCAAATATCAAAACTAAATCAAAGTGTTTCTGGCATTATATAAATACTAAGCGAAAATCTTTAGGAATTCCTGCCTTTATGAGTTATAATGGTGTTGGGAGCAGTGATCTGAATCAGATATGTAATTTATTTGCATCGTTCTTTCCATCAAATTTCTTAACCAATCCAGTTCACTCTGAGATTGACTATGATATCACAGCTATTACTGATATTGGTATAATGTCCTTATCAGAAAATGAAATTCTCGCTGCCCAGGCCAATTTAGACAATAACTTGGGTTTGCCTCCTGATAACATACCTGCGATATTTTTAAAAAAACTGCAGATTTAGTTTATCAAAACCACTTCAAAAAATTTTCAATTCATCGTTTAGCAACGGTGTTTTTCTTGATGTTTGGAAGAGTTCATACATTACACCCATTCATAAATCAGGATCGAAACAGGCAATTGAAAACTACAGGCCAATCGCAAAACTTCAATTGATCCCTAAAGTTTTTGAATCTTTGGTAAAAACTAAAATGTATGATGCAGTTAAAAACCATATCTCACCCTTTCAACATGGATTTGTTAGTGGAAAATCCACTGCTACAAATCTTACGTTGTTTACAAATTTCTGTATAAACGCAATTGAAAAAAGAAGCCAAGTGGATGTCATTTATACTGACTTTTCAAAGGCATTTGATAGGGTAAGCCATGAATTATTATTGAATAAACTTAAATCGCTAGGTTTTCATTCTCAGATGTTTGACTGGATTAAGAGTTATTTATTAAATAGAATTCAAATCATTAAAATCGGTTCTATGAAATCAGTGCCATTTTCAAATTACTCCGGAGTTCCCCAAGGTAGTCACCTAGGTCCTCTATTGTTTTTACTTTTCGTAAACGACTTACCGAAATTTATTTTAGATTCACAATGTTTGATTTTCGCAGATGACGTGAAGATGTACAGGCTCATAAATTCAATCTCTGACTGTAAACAGCTCCAAGATGATTTAAAACAACTATTTAAATGGTGCCTTTTAAATGATTTTGGATTGAATATCAATAAATGTTGTGTTCTCACGCTTACTAGATCTTTCAATCCTATTATCTTTGACTATAGTTTATCTGCGAGTGTCCTGCAAAGAGTTTCTAATCATAAGGATTTGGGAGTTGTATTCGATTCCAAACTGGATTTTAGAATGCATGTAGATTACATCGTGTCTAGAGGTAATTCTATGCTTGGATTTCTGTTTAGAAATTCTAGCGAATTTAAATGTCCTTATACAATTAAGTCTCTTTTTATCAGTTTTGTTCGACCTATTCTGGAATATTGTTGTGTAGTTTGGTCTCCCTACTACAAAAACGCTTCCAATAGAATAGAAAGGATTCAAAAAA
Organism: Melangyna quadrimaculata; assembly: GCA_949320155.1. Classification (NCBI taxonomy): domain Eukaryota; kingdom Metazoa; phylum Arthropoda; class Insecta; order Diptera; family Syrphidae; genus Melangyna; species Melangyna quadrimaculata. The sequence goes on from OX439484.1 coordinate 74,681,805, forward strand.
GGTTTACGAAGTATTCTCTTATGAAACTTCATTGGACCCTGCCCTTACCAGCATATACATCTCGGTGCGCGTTGATAGATATAAAACCTCTTGAGATTAGGAGAACCTATTTCTTGATTTCACTTGCAAGAGACGTTTTAACTGGTCATATTGATTGTAGGGAATTACGTGAACTATTTATCAAACATACGCCAGCTCGTTGTTTGAGGGTTAATCATTATTTCTTTACAGCCCAACACTCGACTAATTACGGACTTAATGAGCCTATTACAAAAGCTTCCCTACTTTTTAACAAATATGCCGATATAATCGAACTTGAAGTTCCAAAACATGTATTCAAACAAAAAGTTATGAGTTATATTATAATTAATTAAATTCATTTTGTAAATATTACTAGTAGATATTATGTATTCTTTAATTAATTATCAATATTATAGTTACTCTTTTTTTTTATTATTATTTTTATCATTAGGGAAATATGTCTAAGAAAGTAGTTTGTACTTATAGACGAATAAATAAATAAATATTATTGCAGAAATATTTATCTTAGCCCACACGTCCATTGAAAGCCATGCCTATCAAACCTTGACATGATCTATACGGTTTTTTTTTTTTTTTTTTTTTTAATTTCTATAAATTGGTGTTTCCAGTTACCACTTTAGTTTATTATAATTTCTAAATATTTAATTTAAAATATTTCGCCAAAATCGACTTCAACGTATAAGCTTATAATAAAAGCTTTTAATATAAGTTGTATGATCTTCGTTCGGTAGTTTTTTTGTAGGTATGTTTGGGTCTGAGCGTCGTACTTTAACCTCCTGATAGATTACCTAATTGACATTGATTAAGAAAGATCGGCGGTTAACTAATCACAGATGTTATAATCTACGGCTAGACAACCACAGATCATAGTTAATCCATAGAAATTAATCTGTTGTAAACCAAAGTTCAAATTTCGAATTTGGTATTGATGGATTATTCGTAAGTGGCATCCGTATACTAGTAGTTGCTGTGCTACCGACTCAATACCATCATTCGCAAAACTCACTCATCTCGCAATCCATCAATGGGCATGGGCATATAGTTTCCAAAGAGGCCCACCAAAGACCAACTGATGCTGCGGTGACTAATCCGCGCCATGGATTTATGAATGAAAACAACACAAGATCGTTGCGTCGCGTCGCAACAGTTGTATATCGTTTCCATCGGAAATGGGAGAATCCAGGTAAGTTTAAAACTGTGTGGTCGGTTATTGATCTCTGCGGGCAACATACATTTGGTATACCTCTATCTAAGTTTTCGTCTCTTATACTACACGGCTGATGATATGGCCCGGCCTGTTAGGATTGCCCAAGTGCGTGGGCAGTCACCATCACCAGATGCAGGGCTCCTCTCCTCGTAATTCATAATTCTCGGCAATGAAAAATCTAGCGATTCCAATTCATTGCTTCGTCTTGGGCCTCGGCCTCGACCAAGCCAGGTTGGTCGATTTCGACTGTGCCTGTTGTATAGTTGCTGTTCGCCTCTATCATCCGTCCAACTTTTGTGCGATATGTTCCAGGTTCCAGTGTCCATTATGTGTTTAATGATCCGCAGTCAGCGAAGTGTATCTATCGGTACGATACGAGGTACCCTGTTCGTTCAGTGTACACACCTTTCATCAGATGCTCACTACTCTCGCTCGCCCATATATCCCGCCAACTCTTGGTTAATTGTGTTTTGCGCCGATTCCGATTGCCGTCTGTGATTGCTATTGCTATTATGTGACTTTGTGTGTGAAATACTGAAATCTTGACGGCGAGCACACTCCTCGCATCGGAATATTGCTTCGTTTATATTTCTTTGATTTACCTTATTCGGTGCTCGAACAATGTTGATGTTGATGATGATGATGATGTTGTAAGTGATAGAATTGAGCAGTAAAAATGGACAAATAGGGAGTTTGGCTGCCGTAGGTTGCAAATATTCATAAATGTATTTATATTTTTTGACAGATTTATCATTAATTAAATATTTCAACAATAGACTGTTTGTATATTGATTCTTTGATCAGAGATTAAAGATGAAACAATTATTTAGGAGCTACATATGAATTTTTCTATAAAACTACGTAACCTATAAAATTCCTTCTTCCATAGGTTATAAGGTATATCATTTAAGTAACAAATTTATTTGATCTGATGCTCAGTATGGTAGTATTGTTGCCTTACGTGACCATCACATTAAGGAACTACACCAACCGAAGTCCTAGAAAAGTTCCTTTCGATTCATTTACGAACCAGATGGTTGCCAACATTTTTGCACGTCTTGAAGAGTTTAACAATTTAAAAAGATAGCATTTCAATAACAGATTTTATTGATATTAGCCCAGTTTCTAAGGTAAGAAATCGGGGAGCACTACGATATCTCGCAAACTAAAATCTCGAATAACGAAATCTCGCAAACTAATAAACTCGCTTTTCATAAACTCGCAATAACAAAATCTCGCTTTTAACAATCTCGCATTCACATTTCACAACCAAAAATCTTGCAAATTTCAACTAAAATCTCGCAAACTAAAATCTCGCATTAACACGTGACTTTGGAAAATTCCGCAGTGAAAAATAAGATCCCGCAAATGGAAAATAAAAAATCAGAGGCCTAAAAAAAGGAGATAAAGCCCTTGAACCCGATACGCCGCCGCCACCGGCCACCCAAGGTACTTTTTATTACAAATAAACTGAAAGCACACCAACTGATAACATAGGCGCCTGCCTGGCGACTGAGCATACCCTAAGCGGAGCGACGGAGTCGTGTGGGTGGGACAGAGGACCCGAAAAGGGAGTTAAAATCTTTGAACCCGCGAAGCGGGCCACCCAATGTACTGTTTATTGCACATAAACTGAAAGCACACTAACTGACAACATACACAAAGAAAAAACCTTGTATAACGTACATTTTAAGTCCTATATGTTTTTTAATGCGAGATTTTAGTTTTCGAGATTTTAGTTTGCTGGTTTTTGTAATTGCGAGATTATAAAGAGCGGGTTTCTGTAATTGCGAGACTTCGTATTGCGAGATTTTGGGTGCGAGATTTTAGTTTGCAAGATTTCGTAGCCAACCCAAGAAATCGATATAAGAAATTTTATACTTGCTCCTCTTGAATTAATCATGAGCTAAACATTGACATTATTTTAGAAGAGAGCAATAAAAGTGCGTATTTTCTAGTTTATTTTTTAACAAATTTATATAACTTTTGAATAATTCAAAATTCCAAAAATCGAATTGACTTTTCACTCATTCACATTTTTAGTATTAATTTTTTCAACATTTTCCAATAATTTTTAAACAAAAATTTTTTTTTTGCTTCATTTATAAAGATAACTACTATGACCTAAAGTTTTAAGCCCCATAAAGTGTCTAAGCCGGCGTACTTTAACATTTTAAATATCTTTTTTTACTGTAAATCGATTCTATTGGCAAAAATGTGATTCAAGTTTTCCTAGCGTTTTTTGCATTACAACTACAGTTATACTTTTGTAGAGAATGTTTTCACCAATAGTCGTGTAAAAATTTTGTTCAAATTGTTCTTTGAATAAACAATAGGTACATACATATATCAAACATTAAATTTAGGCTATTGAATAATAGAGCTTTTGATAAGAGACAATTGCGTTCACGGGTTTTTATTATTGCATATTTTTTTTCTGGAACTTAAGTTTGATTAAAACACAAAATTCGCCTAACTTCATTGGTACATTTCTGAGAGAATGGTCACACTAGTCATTTTTTCAATATTTTCGATATAACTGAGAAACTTAGCCGAATTTGAGAATTTTATTTAAATGACTTTTAATTGGGAATTAGATTTTCTAATAAAATGGATGTTTAAAAAAAAAATTATAAAACAAATTAAGCAGGAAAAAATAACTATACGCATTCAAAAAATAACCATATTTTTTGAAGTTTATGCTCGTAAGCCTAAATATTTTAAGAATGCGTTTATGATTTTGTTTTTCATATTTGAATTTGATGTATGTAAATAGTTAAATATGACACCAGTGGCGTAGTGTGAGGGGAGCAGGGGGGCACATGTCCCGGGCTGCACTTTGCTGGGGGTGGAAATCGGGCGACAAGAAATTAAAAAAAAAATTTACCCACCTGCTCGCTTTTTCATATTGTTTTATCAATCCACTATTCTTAAAATTAATTAATTTGGTGAGCTTAAAGAATCCAATCCCAGTGGTTAAAATACTTGAAAGTTATAGACACTACTTAACATTTTTTCTAATTATGTAACAGTTTACTAAAATTTTTTAAATTTTAAATACTTTTTAACCAGCATCATACTAAACCGATTTACTTCATAAAATTCAGGTGAACACGTCCAAAAAGGTGACAGCTCGTACAAAGAAATCACAAACATCCCTGATTTTGACATTTTTTTATACGTCAAAGTGCCGTGGATTTCTGTAATTTTTATTTTTATTTATTTATTTCATCAATCAGATATAAAATATCTTACAGACTACAGTTAACTTACAAACTAAGGTTTAATATATACATACATTACATAAGGAATATAAGAGCAATTAACTGTTGATTAAAAAAAAATAATGACAATTTATATTTTAAAGTGAATCTACTGTTTTGAAAATCAAAATCAAACATTTCTGAAACACGATTTGTTTCCCTGACACCGCGAGTTATCGGTTCATTGAGTGCGTAGTTCACTCTATGTTCGTCTTCACGAAAAAGAACACGCTCCCTCACATACAAATTAATCAAAGACAACAAAAATGGACAATTAATATGATGAGACAAAATATCACTTACAAACATAATTGAGGAAATTTTACGACGGTTTTCGAGTGATTGGATGCCAATAAGCTGACACCTGGTAGAATAAGAGGGCATTTCAATGTTCCATCCAAGTTTCCAAATGACAAACCCAGTGAACTTTTTTGAATACTTTCTATTCTAATGGAATGAACGCGATAATATCGATTCCATATTATGCAACAATATTCTAACACAGATCTAACATAGGCACAATACAGCGATTTTAGAGTATAAGGATCTTTAAAATCATTGGAGTTCCTCTTGATGAAACCTAGCATAGAATTAGCTTTGGAAGCAATGTATTCAACATGCTTAATAAAATTTAATTTAGGATCAAACACAACGCCTAGATCCTTTTTTTCAAAAACTCTTTCTAGAACATTATTTCCGATTCTATAATCAAAGTAAATAGGTGAAGAGTTACGACAAAAAGAAAAACATCGACATTTAGAAACATTTAAAAACAAATCATTAATTGTACATTATTCAGTCCGTTTTTTAAGGTCCTCTTGAAGAAGAAAGCACTCGTTAAGAGTTTTAATGCATCTAAAAAAATTGAGATCATCTGCATACAGAAGGCGAAGGGAATTCGAGAAAACATCGGGCATATCGTTGATAAAAATTAGGAAAAGGAGGGTCCGAGGTGACTACCTTGTGGGACACCCGAAGATACAGAGACTGGTCTTGACAGGATATTGTCAATTGAAACAAACTTAACACGTCCTTTAAGATATGACACCAGCCATTTTAAAATATTAGAATGAAAACCTAATCTTTCTAATTTCCTAATTAAAATTGTGTGGTTAACCCTGTCAAAAGCTTTCACGAAATCCGTATATAAAACATCAATTTGATATCCTTCCTCGAGTTTATTAAGAATAAAGTTAGAGAATAGCGCGAGGTTACTAGTTGTTGATCTGCCAGAAACAAAGCCATGTTGGAAAGGCGAGATAACTTCCTTAAGTATAAATTCAAATTTATCATATACTATCTTTTCAAAAAGTTTCGGTATAGTTGATAATTTGCAAATCGGTCGATAGTTTGATACTTCTTGCTTAGAACCTGATTTATGAATCGAGATGATAAAAGATTTTTTCCACTCAGAAAGAAATTCACCTTGGGAGAGAGAGCTATTAAAAATATAGGACAGAGGTTCTGAGAGCACCACAGCACACCTTTTTAGAATTATTGGAGGAATTCCATCAGGCCCAGGTTGTTTATCACAGTTTAAACTTAGTAGTGCCTTTTCAATTTCAGAAGAGCTTAAAAGTAATTGGCCAACATTAATCTGACTATCAGAAAAGATTAAACTTTCAGATTGTTGCTGAAAAGATGTCGTGTAATTCGATTTGAAGTAATCAGCGAAAGAGTTAGATATTGTGGGAATGTCCGAATAAGTTGAGCCTAAATATTGCATGGATCTAGGAATTCCATTGGACTTTTCCTTAATTTTGATAAAACTCCAGAAGCTTTTGGTATTTTTTTGTAAATTAGATTCTATCGACAAAATATAACTTTTATACAGGAACTTGTTTAAAACATTGAACTCCCTTTCCAATTGAATGTAATTAAATTTTAATAAAGTTCTATTGCATGGCGATTTCTGAAGCAATTTATACATTTTGTTTTTTGTATTACTTAAATTAGATAGCCGTTTGTTAAACCACGGTGGCTTTGAATTATGCTTGCTGGCGGATTTTAGCACATACATGTTAAGTCTCTCTTTCAAAGTCCTAGTAAAAAAATTATATGAAGATAACAAATTATGCTGGTGAAAATTTAAATGCCAAGGAATTCGCGACAAGTAACTCGCTATGCCTTGAAAATCTGCTTAACTGTAGTTAAATTTTAAATTATTACAATCTAACTTAAAATATTCATAAAACTCAAAACAAAAAGATAAAGCATTATGATGAACAGAGTTAGGAACAATTGGCGCAAAAGACTTTTCAACAAAAATTTGTAATTCCTTGTCTGCAAAAATCAGATCGAGAATGGGATTTAAATCGTTTTTACTATTATTAAATTGAATTAAATTGTTACTCATAAAAGAACCAATAAATTCCATTTAATAATCTTTTTTTACATTAAAAGGTACAAGTTGCATATCATCATAATCATAAACCCAATCAACATTAGATAAGTTAAAACTATGTGTTGATTTTCTTTAAGTATTTATATGTAATTTATTAAGTTCGATTAATGGATTTAGTAAAGATTAAAATTTTTTGATCAAATATTTATTTGTAATTTACTATAACTCATTTGATATCAAGTTCAGAAAATGTTAAAAAACGTTCGTGTATGCAATTTCTTAGAGCTTATTTTTTTTTTTTTAAATTTTGGTTCACAATAATATTTATATATATAATAAATAATATTATATATTTTAAGAGGATTTAACATAAGAAAAAATCAATAAATTTCTACTAAATTGTTTTCGAGAAAATTAAAAACCAAAAAAATTTGTGTAGGTACTGGAGGTACCAAAAATAACCAATTTTTGATAGTAAAAAAAAACTATTTAAAAGTAGCAATTCCTTGTTTTAATTATTTGAATTTTTTTAACAAAATCCTCGGAGCCGTTTTTGGCGAAAAAAATTGTATGACAGGTACCGTTATTTTTGGTCCTAACAACACATTAATAAAACGTGTGGGCCAAGTTTGAAGAAAATCCCTCAAGCCATTTAGGCTGTAGGGACAAGGACAGCCAGACAGAATTTCGAGACCCTCTTTTTCGCGTTCTCTATAATCGTTATGTTAAGGAAAATTAATATAGTCCAGTTTTGCCTGGAAAGTTTTGGAGTAGTTTTGAAAAATTTTCATTTTTATAGATTTTGGGGTGCTCTTTCCGAATTTTCATTTTGCCACCTCGCACCTTTCTACAAATTGAGTCTAAGTTTTTTTTCGACAACTTCGTCATTTAAGAGTTAAAAGCGAAAAACTGTTAATTTAGAATTTTTGTCAAACTTTTAAAATAATTATATCTTTAAAACAGTTGTTTTTAAGAAAAAAATAATTTTTTTTCCTTTAAAGGGTTTTATAATGTACAAACCTTGCTTTCAGATGTTTTCAAAAATATAAACCGTTTAGGAGTTATACGTGAGAAACTGACATTTTCGACATTTTACGTCTTTTGAAGTGTCGATATCTTCTTAACGGTGAGTCTCAGGAAAAAAATTGTCAAAACTTTTTTTCTTCGGGATCACAAAATCTTCAAGTTTTGCATGAAATACTTTACGATAGCATTTACCGTTTCGGAGTTATATGCGAAAACCTGATATTTTCGACATTTATCCTCGAATGGTGGCGTTAGCGGCAAAAGTGTGAGGTAGCAAAATGAAAATTCGGAAAGCGCACCCCAAAATCTCTAAAAATGAAAAGTTTACAAAACTACTCCAAAACTTTCCAGGCAAACCACTTTTTTCGTCCAAATGACTGGACTAATATTCGAGTTCGATTTTTTAACGATTCCATAACATGCCATATAGTACCTACGTGTATATCGGAATTCGCAAGTAAAAAACTAAAAAAATATCATGTCTAGAAAAAATCAAGCCTAACAAAATGCATTTTACAGTTTTGGAAAATCATTTCAAAATTCAAAATACCTCCAGATTCACTTAAAAAAGAAACTAAGTCGTGTTTTTTGAGAGAATGTTTAGCAACTCAGCAAATTTTTAAGACGGAAAACACAAATAAAAGTCGTTATAATAATTTGTTTTGTTATTGTTTGCGTACACCCAACATTTTGAGATATACTCGTCGATACTAGTGCTTGGACTGAATAATTTTTTTTTTAACTTAGAATCTACTTTTCCCGGTCTATAAGCATTGTAAGCTGCCTTTTGAACAATTTTTGTTTATAAGCAGGTATTTATTGAGCAAATGGCCAATTAAATTAAAGGTTTCAAAAATATATTTTTGGTGGTGCTAAAAAAAGTATACGTCACCACTGAAGTTTTTAAGATATTTGTGTGTAAAGCCAGTGCTAAAAAAGTTTTTATTCAAGACTTTAAAACAAAATATCTCAAAATGTATAAAACGAAGCTAACTAACTTTACTAATATTTGAAAGATGAGACAATGACAACTTTTTGATACTAAAACCATTTTCCTACGTCTTTTATATAAAAAGATATAAGCAGTTATTCCGAAAAAAAAGTAAAATATGGTGTTTGCAATCGCCAACTTTAAGCTCAAATATCTCGAGTTTCCCATGTACGATTTTGAAAATATTGCACTTATGTAAGAAGCTCAACATCTCCTTTCATTTGATACCAATTTCATTAGTGTTGGTCTAACGACCAGATTTCATACAAATTTGACCATCATCCTTTCACAAAAATTTCACCGCATTAAAAACCTACGAAAATGTAGGTTAATTTTCAGTGTAATGAGAGCAAATGTTTGTAGTTTTGATAACGAAGACATCAATTTTGTACAAATTGTGTTGTACCTAGATTCTGCAGCAAATATTGTTGATTCCTTATTTTTTCAGGTTTTCAATTCTACAGCAGCTGTTGCGATTACTATTATTTGGTGATATGTTTCACAACCATGACTAAGTCAAATTGGTTGGATGTTGTACGACGCGGGTAGTCACTGAGTGGCGTCAACACGGCGATGTCCAGTGATGTAACGAATACTACACATCAATTGTGTTTATTTTACCTCCAAGTGGTAACCATCGGGTAATGGTCTCGTCCATCCGGACTTGACTTGCCAAACAAATAGGCGCGAGTGTTGAACAAGAGACAAAAATAGCAAAACTATAAATACTCTGTCGGAAATTACTGGCTGTATAAGTCGGCTGAAGTCTTAGACGAGCCCATCAGAAAGAAGGTGTGCGGCGGATGAATTCATCAGAATCAACGGTGTCACCAATAGTATGGACGACAGAGACCTTACGTGAGCTACTCTGAAATATTTAGAGCTGAGGTCAGTAAGGATTTTCAGTACTAGCCAGGGTGCTGAAAAAGAGATGGTGGCGGATGAACCCTTCAAGGGTTAACGGCAGCACTCATATCCCCGTAGTGGGCTACTGGTATCGGATTATCCGGCCTACTGTCCTAAGGCTACACAAGGATCCGGCCCTCCGGGTCTGGGGGTCGTGTGACGGGTTGGCAACCTACCACATGTAAAGAAATCAACCGCTTCAAATCGGCAACTACAGCCTCGGATAAGGAATGATCTAACAATGACGACTTTTGGTTATCGAACAAGGGCAAAGATTGGATTCTGGAATGTTAAAACTCTTCTCGATAACCGCGAAAAAGGCCCTAACAACGCCAGATTCCTCCAACTTGAGAAAGAAAACCTACGGTACAACCTAGACATCTTGGGTCTGAGTGAAGTGAGATGGTTGAGCGCAGGGCAGGTTCCAGAGTAAATTAAGAAAAATCACCATCATCCAGTGCTATGCCCCAACTGAGAAGGACGAATTTTACAGCCAACTTAGCACGGTTTTCAGAAGCTCGCCGAATGGAGACATCACTATCGTAATGGGAGATCTTAATGCTAAGGTTGGTCAGGACAACACAGCGTTGAAGCACGTTCTGGGTAACCACGGTATCAGCGAACGGAACAACAATGGAGAGCGGTTTGTTGACTTCTGTAACGCAAATCAGCGAGGTACTCTGTTCGAGCATAGGATCTCGCATAAGATAAGTTGGTTATCCACAGATCGTCAATGTACAGCGAACTTAATCGATCACTTTGCTATTAGCAAGCGCTTTAAAAATTGTCTTCTCGACGTGGTGCTTATGTAGGGTTAGCTCGCGATCAACATCTTATGCTTGCCTACGTTCGAATTCGAATTGCTTTAGTACATGGAAATTGGCAAAACTTCCTGCATACACCCAGGTACAATACCGACAGATTACGGGATCCTACAGTGCGCCAAAGATATAACGACCGCCTCGCCGCAGAAGCAGAAGTTATGAGCATTGCCACGCCAAAAAATGCAGACCAACACTGGAGCAATGTGAAAAAGGCCTTTGCAACTGTCGCAACTGAGTCTGTGGGTATAAGGCAGAGAAGCCGAAGCACATGGCTTTCTGCAGATACATGGAGTAAGATTGAAGAAAGGAACGCGATTAGATCCCAACTTGCGGCTGCCCCAGTAGGTGAGAGATTTAACATCGAGTCTCAGTACCGTAGGAAAAGGAAAAAAGTGAAGCGTAGTGTCAGACGTTATAAAAGGAGGCGCATAAATGTCCTCGCAGAACAAGCAGAGGAAGCAGCATCTAGTTGCGACAGTGGTACCGTCTGCAAGATAACCAAGGAATTGGTTGGAAACAACAACTCCCGAAAACAACACCTCGTCAAGGATGTAGATGGCACCCTGCTAGTTACGGATGAGGATCAGCTCAGGAGATGGAAGGAACATTTTGCTAGCGTGCTCAACCACATAGGCGATAGCGGAGGTGTTCCAGCCTATTCGTAGAAACTAGTTCCCGTATTCGCACCTGCCCTCCCAGTTTAACAGAGATAACATCAGCAATCAAATCCCTCAAGAACAACAAAGCGGTAGGTTTGGACGGCATTCCCCCTGAGCTCTACCAAGCAGATCCACAAACATCAGTGAAGTTGCTACACCCCTTAATAGCACAGGTATGGCAGAACGAAAGTTTCCCCATTGAATGGAAAAAAGGGATGATCGTCAAGCTACCAAAAAGGGAAATCTTACGGATTGTGGAAACTGGAGAGCGATCTGTGTCCTCCCCGCGGTGGCAAAGATAATGGCGAAAATAATCTTGGAACGAATCAAAGAACATCTCGATTCTACTCTCGACAAAGAGCAAGCGGGATTTCGTGCAGGCTCATGCTGCATTGATCACATCAACACCTTGAGGATCATAATAGAACAATGCGTGGAGTTCCGCTCCCCTCTTCATTTGCTCTTCATCGACTTCGAAAAGGCTTTTGATAGTTTGAATCGAGATTTCATTTGGTCAGCTTTACGTAGGAGAGGAGTACCCGAGAAGATTATCGCCATTATAAAGGACTTGGATATACATAGCGGAATTCGTCAAGGATGTTTGCTATCTCCACTACTTTTCCTGGTGGTTATAGGGGATGTCCTTCATGCAGCTCTAGCCGAGCAAGCGCGTGGAATTCGATGGACGATGTTTTCGTTCCTGCAACATCTTGATTACGCTGACGATATTTGTTTGCTCTCGCACAACATTATAGATCTTCATCATATGGTGACTAATCTGGAATGCGAGGCAAACAAAGTCGGTTTGAGGATCAACGCCGGGAAAACAAAAATCCTCAACATTTCTGAATCTTCTTCTCAAGTTGTCGTTGCGGGACAGCAGGTTGAAGCGGTGGACAACTTCCTGTACCTCGGTAGTGTTGTCTCAAAAGACAGCGGTGGTACGGATGAAGATGTTAACTGCCAAATCGGCAAAGCTAAAGCTGCTTTCGGCATGCTGTCTTAAGTTTGGAGGAGCAACGTCTACAGTACGAAGACCAAGCTGCGACTGTTCCGGTCGAACGTAGAGTCAGTACTACTATATGTGTGTAGTACATGGAAAGTGACCGCCGCTGTCACAAGGAAGCTACAAACTTTCGAAAATAGATGTCTCCGAAACATCCTAAGGATTTTTTGGCCGAACACCATCTCCAACCAAGAACTTCTTCGGAGAACGGGCCAAAGTCCAATTGACATCGTTATTAGGAAAAGAAAGTGAAAGTGGATTGGTCACACCCTTTGTCGTGGTGCAGACTCTATTGCAAGACATGCAATGGAGTGGGATCCACTCATCCAAGATGGCAGAAGACCTGGAGGCCAGAGAAAATCTTGGCGCAGAACAGTCGACAAGGAATCACAAAAGCTCGGTAAAAGTTGGGGAGATCTAAAATACATTTCCAGAAACCGAACGAGATGGCGTGTAGCGGTAGTTGACGCCCTGTGCCCCTTAGAAGGGTCAAGGATCTAATTAAAAAAAAAAATCTTAGTCAAATTGACAGCGTCGATTGTCGGGTCAATTGTGACAACGAATGCAATCAAATAAATTGCGATTTTCATCATTTCTACAACCGATTTTTTTTCAGTGTATAAAATATTTGCTGAGTTGCTATACACTCTCTCAAAAACCACGGCTATTATTTGAATTCCTTGCAGCCGTTTTCAACTTATAAAAAAACAGATGTTATTAGCGATGTTATTTGATCAAAGAAAACGGCAACTTGTTAGAAATTGAAAATTCTGCTGTAAGTTTCCTCTATGGTACTCTATCGAAATTAAAAAACGTTATTTCTCAATTTCGTATTTTAAAAAAATCATTGTAAAAACTTGTTTCCGAAAATTTAACATTTTTGAAACCCAAACGTGTACTTTTTTTAAAAATTGTTGTTGTTTGTTTGTTAAATTTAATTTAGTGATAAATTTATAGAAAATTAATAATTCACTTACATTCTAGTAAATTTTTATTTTTCTACCAGTATTTTAATTTCATTTTCATCTTTCGATAACTTATTGTTAAGAAATGCGATACAACACAAACATGTCTTATTTGGTCAGTGAGAACACTTTTCAATCACAAATTTCACCAATTTTCAAACAATTAAAATTGAATGCCTTCTGAAATAATTTATCTGTTTGGAGTACCAATTGTGAAAATTGTGGTGTAAAAATATATGTATACTTCCAACCAAAATTAAAAAAAAAATAATTCTTACGGTTATTGTGCCAACCTACAAATGTATGCAAATATTTTCGTAAATTATCTACAATCATCAGAAAAAGGACAACATTGTCGTCTGTCCTTATGCCATGAATACTCATTTAAATAGAATGCAAGCCTTTTTTCATAATATATTCATTTTTGTCCATACAAATATACGAACATATATGCATTTGGATAACTTCCCTTACTTACAGAAAATATTCCTGCGTGGACAGAAATTACATCAATTGTCAACCAATCTCACCTAACTGCCGCACACAAATCTGACTTTCCAGAGCGCACATGATAATTTTAATTTGACTCAAACCTCCCATCAGTCCCAGTCCACAACAAACCAACTCTTAGCTCACATCACAATTCGAAAAAAAAGACAAATTGACGCACCCAAAATGAATTGTTGTCTTCCAAAAGGTGTGCCATTTTTCATAATTCATCAAATAAAAACAAAACGGGCGGACAATCCGTTCAGTCCGCACACCACCACCACCGCCCGCCATCGCCATCGCCACCGCACAATCAGCTTAACTTCGTCTCAAGACGTTTTCCGCTCTCATCAATGGCAAAATGCATTCAAGAACTGTGTGGGCACTTTTTTCGACTTTAACTCCGACTTGTGGTTTGTTATAAAATAATTGATGTAACCATATACACAAAAAAAAAAAATAAAAGAATATCCGTCCACGATGAGATACCCAATATGAAATACTGAGGACTGTGACAATGTGATTCGAGAGATCTTCCGGACGAAGCTCTATAATGGAAATCTGATTGTATCTAGCAATGTTGGTGGGTTGAGTGTGCGCAAAAATTTAGCCTTTTCATCTTCACTATCGTAGCCATGAATAGACCATAATCGAAGATGCTAATCGGTTTAATCACAACAAAATCCCAATTACGTTTGTTTAGTTTATAAATACATAATTTTCTCACAGGTTCCTTTTCCCCATCATCAAGCACACAAACATCATCGATTCAACACTTGCTCTGGTTAGATGAATTTGTACCTATAAAGTTGACACTACATTTATCTAAGCCTAAGAGAATTTTGCTATAGCAAATGGGCCCGGCAATAATTACCATCGTGATGATCTTATGAATAAGACAATATCCTTAGCCGTTATCTAATATACAAAATATGTCTTCTTTTCAATTGAGTTAGGTATGTCTAAGTATTTACACCAGGGCAATAATTATAATCATCAGAGCCATCAAAGATCAGTTAAGAAGATCAAATCTATAGAAATCGTTATGTTGGCTGACTGGTTAGAATCAGCGTCAACGATGATCCTCTTCGTTCGGTAGCTTTTAGAAAATTATTTTGAAATAAATTAAGTTCAAAACTGATTTTATGAGAAACCCGTGTTTGCGTTGCTTCGCTTGATTTTCAAATTCAAAATTATATACACTGAAATATTGTTCGCTTTATAAGTCGTATTTTTTCTATTACCATTATATTTGATTAAAACCTCGAATTACGTTTTTGACATGAAACCAGTATTTAGTAACCAATTCAATGACTTCAGTAAACGAAAATTTTAATTTCTGCAAAAGATATTCATGTCGATTACACGTTTTTAGAACAAGTGATACATCAGCGTAAGTTTGAATCTAACAATATATTGGTGTTTAGTGCAGCCATGTCTAGGACGGGACAGTATGATAATTTTTTATCAAGAATTATTGGCATACATATGATGTGATTTCTGTCACCTTAATTTTTTTTTACTATTCTGAAATTTAAAACCACAACATTCCTTTCGGTTGTGATTTCTGTCACCTTAATTCTTTTTTACTATTCTGAAATTTAAAACCACAACATTCCTTTCGGTTGATGACCCTTTTTACCTAGTATGTTTCTTCTTCTGATACTTCTGTATTTTTTTGTTCTTTGGTTTAAAATTTAAAACAATAATAACCACCTTTATCATGGTACATACTTTCTACGTCAAGAAATTAACAAAACTTTATTTTTCGATTCTAAATATCTAAAGAATCAGTTAAAACCACCAAACTTAAAATTGAACAAAATATGTTCCACATACGCCACCCGACCCCACAATAAATTTTAGAAAACAAAGTATTACATATTATTCAAAATTTGAATGAACAACAAAAATTATTAAAGTGTTATACCATCCAAGCAATTTTTTGGCTGAAGTTATACCTAGTTATTTCACGAGTGCCAACCCGCGCATCGGACCTTTTAGGGTGGCCCTGATTTTTAATAATATTTATTTTTATTTGTAACTATTTTAATTATTATATTTGATTTTTATTTGTAGTAGCCCGTAGCGTAATGGTTAGTGCGTTCGACTGTCACGCTGGAGGTCTGGGATCGCTTCCCAGCCTCGTCCACCTAAAAAACTAAAAAGTTTTTTTTCAGGGCTACTGCCTCTTGCGAGGAATTGACAAATCCTCCAAGAGTATCACTTGTCACGAATGAGTGCTTCTCGTCTAGCCGTTCGGATTCGGCATAAAATTGTAGGTCCCTTCCATTCCCGTCGAAAGGCGCACACAGGAATGGTTGCGAGTTGTTAGTCACTAGGCCCTGGTTCTTCATGAGCCGTTGTGCCACCCGATTTATTTTATTTATTTGATTTTTATTTGCATAGATGGAGATTTGTCTAGATTTTTCTAGCTAGTAAGTATTACTTAACATTGTATGAAGAGTGCGGGGAGGACCTTAGGATGTGTGCATTTTTAGTGTAAGCAACTTTAATAATTGTAATTGTAAAATATTGAAAACTTTTAATTTCAATTGAAAATCCAACCTTAGACAAATATCTGAAGATATTTGGAAGTACAAGAACTTATAAGTCAAACAAAATAATAATAACAAACTAACAGCCCTATTCTGCTGTTGTGAGGCTCACAGGTCACAAATTTTTGTGAGTTTGTGTTCTTATTAGGTGGTCACAATTTCGTTTTCTATGAAAGCCTTCATAATAAACCTCACAAGAACAACGTGAGTTGTGATCTGCCAAAAAGCAGATCATAATTTTTAGGTTTTTATGAGGCGAGTTCACCACGAGTTGTGAGGTTATTGTGACTTGTAAGGCACCAGTGAGGTTGCCAGAATAACGCTATAAGATTGTGTTAACAGCCACCTTAAAATCTACGTATTGAATTCATGCACACTTTATTCAGTTGGGAATAAAGAGTTCATCCCATTTCAACCCGTTCATCTTTCAGAACACTGAAAACATGAAAATAATTCGCTCATCATTGCGAGCGAGTTTAAGAACCGAGCATCTTTCCAAGGTTCTACTGTATTTAAAGACCTGAATAATAACAGGGTGGGTCATTAAACAAACTTGTAGACGGACCATTTTGTGAACATTTTTCATCAAAAAAAAAAAAAAAAAAATCGCTCGTTCATTGGGAACATAATATAAATAAATAAAAATTGTGATTAGTAAATTTGAGTGGATTTTGAAAACTTAAAAACTATAAAATTAAAAAATTAAATATTCAAATTCCTACAGTTTTATAAAATTTAAGAAAAATTATTTTATCAAAAAGGAGAGAAAAAGTTGGTGGATTTATTTTAAGTAATAAATATACATTATGAAAAACATTTGTATTTAATATAATGTAGGAATAATGTTTCTACTTTGAAGCAATTTAAAAAAAATAAATAACTCAAATTTAATATGTTGTTAACCAGTTTGTTTTTTGTCAGCTCAAGGAGAAATTTGAAAAAAAAGCATTGTTGAGAATTTTTACATGCGATAAATTTTGGTACTACATGGTAAGTAATGCATTCGTTAAATAAAATTTAACTCGAGATTTTTATCAAATTTGCTATTACGATGCTAAAAGGAAGACGAAAAAAGTGCATCTGGACTTGACTGATTTTTTTCAAATTTAGTACCAACCTACCTTAGTTTTATTGGGTAGTTTTATTGGCCTGGCGCTCACAGCCCAGGATGGGCTTCGGCCTCAGCTAACAAGCCCCTAACAAGCCCCTCCCTCAACTAACAAGTCCCTAGCTAGCCGCTTCCAGTTGCGCACACCAAGTGCTTTGATGTCGTCATTCACTTGTTTGCGCCACCTGTTACGGATTCTTCCACTGCTGCGTACCCCATCGGGGTTGGATTCGAAGACTCTTCGGGCAGGTGCGTTACTGTCCATACGCTCCACGTGCCCCAGCCATCTCAGCCGCTGTATTTTCAGCTTTTTGACCAGGTCAACGTCGCTGTATAGCCCGTATAGCTCGTCGTTGAATCTTCTCCTCCTTACTCCTTCGATACACACCGGACCGAAAATCACACGAAGAATCTTCTTCTCGAAGCACCCTAGCAGATTTGTATCCGAATCTTTCAGTGTCCATGCTTCTGACCCATAAAGCAGGATCGGGATGATTAGGGTTTTGTATAAAGTCTCCTTGGTTCTCTGAGAGAGGGCCTTACTACTTAAATGCCTTCTTAGACCGAAGAAACAGCGGTTGGCAAGAGTAATTCTTCGCTCGATCTCTGCACTGATGTCGTTCTGCGATGTAATAGTGGAGCCCAGGTAGACAAAGGCCTTGACAACTTCGAATTTATATCTGTCCATCGTGATATTTTGCCCGAGTTGACGATATTGAGATTCCTCTCTCGATGACTTCGTCTTGTCCTCATTAACCACCAATCCCATTCTAGCCGCCTCCGATTCAATGCTCGCAAATGCCCCTGCCACAGCTCGCTTCGTTCTGCCGACAGTGTGTATGTCATCCGCATACGCAAGCAATTGAACGGACTTTTGATAGATTGTACCGCTGGTGTTGACATGTGCGTTGCGTACAATGGCTTCAAGAACGATGTTGAATAGGTTGCATGATAACGCGTCGCCTTGCCTCAATCCTTTCTCAACATCAAAGGAATCGGTGGTGTTGTTACCAATTTTGACGGAGCAGCGAGATTTCTCCATCGTCATCCTGCACAGGCGGACGAGTTTGGCAGGGATGCCGAGACTCGACATGGCTCTGTATAATTCATCCCTTTGCACGCTATCATACGCGACTTTAAAATCGATAAAAAGGTGGTTGGAATTCCCGGGATTTTTATAAAATCCGTCGGAGTGTGAACATTTGATCGACGGTTGACTTGCCTGGCCTAAAACCGCACTGATAAGGGCCGATCAGATCGTTGACAAAAGGTTTTAAGCGGTCACACAGGATGGCCGACAAGATTTTATAAGCGAAGTTTAGGAGACTAATTCCTCTGTAGTTGGTACATTTCAGAACATCTCCCTTTTTATGGATAGGGCACACTATACCGAGGTTCCATTCAACGGGCATACTTTCCTCCGACCAAATTTTACAGATGAGCTGGTGTATGCTCCTAGCCAATTCATCTCCCGCTGATTTAAATAGTTCGGCTTGTAAGCTATCCGCACCAGCAGCCTTGTACGACTTAAGTTTGGATATCGCCAGCCGCACTTCGGTTAGGTCGGGTGGACGGAACTCTTGGCCATAATCGTCCAAGTTGAATGGAGCGTTCTGCCTATTAGCGGCATCTTGGCTGTCTTCGCCATTAAGCAGTCTAGAGAAGTGTTCTTTCCAGATCCTCAGCACTGACTGTGTGTCTACTACCATATTCCCACTCTCATCTCGGCAGGCTTCCGTTCTAGCCTTGAATCCTTGGGTGGATCGCTTCACCCTCTGATAAAATTTTCGAACATCTCCCCTACCGCTACAACCCTCAGTAGACTCTACCGCCCGCTTGTCGTGCTCTCTCGTTTTCCTCCTGAGAAGTCGGCGTTCCTCTTTTCGTTTCTGCCCGAAGAGCTCCCGGGCCACTCTCTCAGCAGCTCTTGTTCGAGTCTGCAGCATTGCCTGGTAGGCCTCGTCCTTAGCTGCATGCGCTAGCCGGCACTCTTCATCGAACCAGGGGTTTCGTTGTATTCGCCTAGTGAAACCCAGCACATCAGAGGCGGCACTTCTGATGGCTTGTTGACAGTGTTCCCACTGGTCCTCTGCACTTGATGCTGGTGGTGGACCTCCTGAGAGATTAAGAGTTACGTGGTCTGCAAAAGTTCTTGCGGTCTCTTGCGATTTAAGCTTCTCGACATCGAATCTTTTCACAGCATCTGCTCTGCGTTGTCGCGTCATGGATATCCGCATACGTAGTCTAGCTACCACCAGGTAGTGATCCGAGTCAATGTTGGCCCCTCGGAACGTTCGGACGTCCAAGATACTGGAAGCATGTCTCGCGTCTATCGCAACGTGGTCGATTTGGTTGACGGTAAGTTGATCACGCGACCGCCAAGTCCCCTTGTGTATATTGAGGTGTGGGAAGTAGGTGCTTGAGATGATGACATTTCGCCCCGCCGCAAAGTCTGCCAGCCTGTGTCCGTTGCCGGAAGTTTCGTCGTGTAGGCTGTGTCCTCCGACTATCGAACCAAAGATGCCCTCCTTTCCAAATCTTGCGTTGAAGTCACCAAGAATGATCTTCACGTCGTACTTCGGGCACATATCATACGTTGTCTCCAGGAGATCGTAGAATGCTTCTTTGTTTGAGTCCTCTCTCCTTTCGTGGGGGGCGTGAACACAGATCAGCGTGATGTTCTTAAATTTGCCTTTGATGCGGATTGTGACCAGGCGCTCGCTTACAACCTCTACAAATTTTAAATATTATCTACTGTATTCCATGATTAAAAAAAAAAGTTTTTGTGTAAATTAAAAAAAAAAAAAAAAAATCAAAATATTATTTTGAAAACTCAATATTTTTGACGCCGGCTTTTTTAGCAATTTTTTAAATATTTTCTAGAACATTACAAAAAAAACATGATCCTAGAATTTCTACCCCGTTAAAAAATATTACCTAAAATGTATCTATGAACGAAAGGTAATTCAATTGCCTACAAGCTTGGCCTTACAGTTTTTCCTCTAAG